>OZ019969.1:775000-977500 GCA_963970395.1 Ephialtes manifestator | reverse complement strand
AGTTGAAACGATGCCCGTTTTGCCCCCTATTGTCATTTTCAGTCGTGATGCCCGTTTTGCCTCCATCTCCCCTATTATGTATATATGTATATGTGTATACGATAAAAATAGCTGTGTCATGAATTGCGACTCTGGATCGAATCTATTGATATATCACGTACAGACACACATATATAACAATTCTTTTTAATATGATTTTATCGGAACGAAAAAGTGTTTCGTATTAAAGTATTAAATGATCTAACCTTTTTTTTTAATACTGGACTTTGGCTGTAGTTACTGGAATAATAAAAATTCAGAGAACTGTGGTAACCAGTCCAAAGACGAAATAAAATATTATTTATGTTATTCTTTTTTTTTTGTCGTGTTAAATTATTTAAAAATATTTTTTCGCAGGTGTGCGTTCTCATAATTGACCCGCATAACTCCTTTAATAGCTTTATGTTCTTCAGGGAATTTGTGCCAGAACTGGTTTCTGTTTTAAATTCGAATTCAACTTGTTTGTAGAAAAAAAGTACGTTGAACCTTCTATATTTGTACAATTGTTAATTATTCACGTTCTCATTTTTCATCAACATATCGTGAAAGTTAGAAAATTGAAAGAATTGTTCGATGCAGACAAAATTCAGGATTTTTCTCCACCATTTAAATTTATATTGCTGTGAAGTTTGTTATTATTTTTTACGATTTCCAGTTGTAAAATTACAGAATTATCATACCACAATTTTTTTAAATATTGCATATTAAAAAATGGTACGTTCACATTTTTTTCAAGCTTTTAACCTAACATCAGTGAATACACATATACACACTATAATTTTTTTAAATATTGCTTATAAAAAAGTTATAAAGTAGAACTTTGCATTCATTTTTATTTTTCACAAACCGACTTCTATGAGTATTCTTATTTATTAATTTTGGCTTCCTCACAGAGGAAGCTTTGTAAAAAAAAATGAAAATGAATGAGGAAGCAATGTGCAAAATTCTACATTGCAACTTTTTTCGTTCCCTATATAGTTCTTGAAAAATTCAAAGTCACGTAAAATCCAAACCGCTTTACCAATCAAGACCAAATTTGGTAGGTAGTAGCGTTGAATGTTATTTTCCATCTGTAAAAAATTTCAGTTGATTCGGTGAGATTTGACGTGAGTTAGAGCAAAAAGAATATTTTTTTGAAAAATTCAAAATCCCATAAAAACCAAAATTTTGTATAGTTTCATTCCAAATTCAATACCGATCCTCCTTTAACATAGTTTTATCGATAAAAAATGATTTAGCTCAATAGCTAAAAATTTGCGGATGCTAAAAAGCGTACGGACATTTTTCGAAAATTGCAAAGTCAAATAAAATTTTAACATATTTAAAAAAAATTTTCACGATCACGACCAAATTTGGTAGGTAGCAGCGCTGAATGGTATTTTTAACCTGTAGAAAATTTCAGTTGATTCGCCGAGATTTGACGTAAGTTAGAGCAAAAAGAATATTTTTTTGAAAAATTCAAAATCTTATAAAAACCGAACTTTTTTACAGTTTCATTCCAAATTCAATACCGATCCTCCTTTAACATAGTTTTATTCATAAAAAATGATTTAGCTCAATAGCTAAAAATTTGCGGATGCTAGAAAATGTACGGACATTTTTTGAAAATTGCAAAGTCAAATAAAATTTTAACATATTTAAAAAATATTTTCACGATCACCACCAAATTTTGTAGGTAGCAGCGCTAAATGGTATTTTTAACCTGTAGAAAATTTCAGTTGATTCGCCGAGATTTGACGTAAGTTAGAGCAAAAAGAATATTTTTTTTGAAAAATTCAAAATCCCATAAAAACCGAACTTTTTTATAGTTTCATTCCAAATTCAATACCGATCGTCCTTTAACATAGTTTTATTCATAAAAAATGATTTAGCTCAATAGCTAAAAATTTGCGGATGCTAAAAAGCGTACGGACATTTTTCGACAATTGCAAAGTCAAATAAAATATGAACATATTTTTAAATTTTTTTGAAAATCACACACACGCATATACGTACATACATTTTTTCTGAACCACTTTTCTCGCCATTTTAGACCATTTTGAGTGACATAAAAAACCTCAAAAAAAATTTCACCCAAAAACAAATTTTTTATTTTACCTTCCTCTATGAATCGTCAAAAATAGAACATCCCCAATTTTTGTCATCCTTTCCTCCTAAGATCGGTAAATTCTCATAAAGTTACGACTTTTTAAAAAATTACATCATACAAAACCAATTTTTTCCCCAAAACCACTTTTTCAGGGATGAACAACCACATTACCCCAAATTTTTAAAATAATTGTGGTGTGCGCTTATAGCATTTTTTCACCGTTTTAACCGAGTTGAGAGAAGCACTACGTCCCAAGAAACAGCCAAAGGGGCCACAAACTCAACTACACAGGACGAATGTGTTTATACGCTATATATATATACTGTAAGCCAAATATATACTTATAATATATACATGCACTGTATACCCTGTTAGTACGTATACATTAGTATATATATATATAGCTTGGTTGCATGCAAGTATACATAAGCAGCGCTGATACCCCAACCCAAACGCACATACAGAAAGGAATATATATGTGTCTCGCTGGAACGACGTGGTGAATTAGTGGTCAGGCTTCACGAGACATAGTCGAGAGAGAACTCCGAGGTCTCGAGCGTCTCGAGCGGTGGACGTGAGAAGAGATTTTATCTCGACGCACCGCGCCTGATGTTAACTAGCTTTTATTTATGTAATTCATGGAGGTGCAGAGGTGGTCCACCTGTCATTCCTTCCCAGTTTCGGTTGACTCCATAGTAGTCAACTGTTTCGCAATAAGAATACGGGCTTACGGAATGGAATGTCAACCGTTGTCGTTTGTCCCAAGCATAGAGAATATATACAGACTTATACGGGTCATTTCATACCAAGTGGGCCGCCCAAATGTATCGACACAAAAATAAGTGTCAACACTGAAAAAATAAAAACCTTGCACATTGCTTCCTCATTGTTTTTCGCTTTCTCGGAAAGAAATGTTTGGTTGTGGCAGCTACGTTTTCGATTTGCTTTACACAATGTCTAAAAAGTTAGTTGCCTCAACCATATCGAATAGTAACCTCAAATATTCACGATTAGTTCTCGCGAAATTAGTTAGGTTAACTAATAGCAATAGTCGGGACTACCACTCGAATAGTTGGCACTACCACACGGAAAAAAAGGATTGGTTGGAACAACCAAGTACTATGGTTATATATGCGCCAGACAATTAATTGGTTAGACCAACCAAGTTATTTGTTAGGCTACCAATATCTTGGTTGGTCTAACCAAGTCACTTTGTTGGTCTAACCAAGTCACTTGGTTGGTCTAACCAAGTCACTTGGTTGGTCTAACCAAGTCACTTGGTTGGTCTAACCAAGTCACTTGGTTGGTCTAACCAAGTCACTTGGTTGGTCTAACCAAGTCACTTGGTTGGTTTAACCAAGTCACTTGGTTGGTCTAACCAAGTCACTTGGTTGGTCTAACCAAGTCGCTTGGTTGGTCTAACCAAGTCACTTGGTTGGTCTAACCAAGTCACTTGGTTGGTCTAACCAAGTCACTTGGTTGGTGTAACCAAGTCACTTGGTTGGTGTAACCAAGTCACTTGGTTGGTCTAACCAAGTCACTTGGTTGGTCTAACCAAGAAATTGGTAGCCTAACCAATTAATTGTCTGGCGCATATATAACCATAGCACTTGGTTGTTTCAACCAAGCTTTTATTTCCGTGTACCACACGGAAAAAAAGGAATATACGGACAATTTTTCTATATCACTTTTGTGGACGTTTTGGACAATTCTAAGTGTCCTGACATAAAAATCTCGAATTTTTTTTTCATGAAAACAAAGCTTCCACTATGAGGAAGCAAAATGTCATTAATTCAATAAATCCATCGTTTGCGGGCTGCCAAAAATAAGCGTTATCAACTTAATTTGAATTCTAATTCCTCCAATTCCCCATACGAGATCGAAAACAATAACTCTATAATAAGCAAAATGATATTTTATTATTTCAATGTTAAATGCGATCGAACGAATAAGAACTGGAGTTCATTCAAAAATACTTTTTTTTGGCAGCCCGCAATAGAATTTTTTTGCAGTCCACAATTTTTGCTTCCTCGTTGAGGAAGTTTTATTTTTGTGCGAAAATTTATTTTCCGGAAAAGTGGTTTAGAAAAAATGTATGCCATCACCAAAAAATGAGTTGACACAACCAATCAATTATTCTATTTTCCTTACAACTCATATAATAGTGACAACAATTCCAATGGTAATACCGATGATTCAAATGGTAGACCCAACGATTGGATTGGTTGATTTTATTAATCGCAAGAACTAATCGTGTGAATAGTTCAGGTTACTATTCGATATAGTTGGGGCATTTTTTATTTTTTATACCTTGTGTACAGCAAATTGGAAACGTAGTTTTCACAACTAAACATTTATTTCTGTGTGGCCGTCCCTCAAAATTCAAACTTTCATATCTCAAGAACTGCTTTGACAATCGGGCTGAAATTTAGCAAACATGCACGGAAAAAAATCTAGGTGATAAAATTGATTGGGAGAGTAAACAAGTTTGTTACAGAAACAAATCCGTTAGTTGGGCCAATAAATCAGTTGGATGGGCCAACAAATTAATCGGTTGGCAATTAACGAATTGGGTGTCATTGCCAACTTTTTTGTCGCTTCAAACAAAAAATTGGTTACCCTAGCCAACTTAGACGCTTGGAGCGTATTTAGCCATACGAGTTGGTTGGGTCAACCAATTATTTCTCTCCGTGTGTGAAGCAGGTCGAAGACTTTGTTTGTGGTCATTTTCAAAGAAATTAAAAAATATATTCAAATTTTATTTGACTTTACAATTTTCGAAAAATGTCTGTACGCTCTCTAGCATCCGCAAATTTTTAGCTATTGAGCTAAATATTTTTTTATGAATAAAGCTATATTAAAGGAGGATCGGTATTGAATTCGGAATAAATCTGTAAAAAAGTGCGGTTTTTATGGGATTTTGAATTTTTTAAAAATTATTCGGTTTGCTCCAACTCACGTAAAATCTCACCAAATCAACTGAAATTTTTTACAGATGAAAAATAATATTCACCGCTGCTACCTACCAAATTTGGTCGTGATCGGTAAAGCGGTTTGAATTTTACGTGATTTTGAATTTTTCAAGAACTGTATAGACAACGAAAAAGGTTGCAAAGTAGAACTTTGCGCATTCTTTCCTCATTCATTTTCATTTTATAAAACTTCCTCTATGAGGAAGCCAAAATTAATAAATAAGCTTACTCATAGAGCTGTCTTTGTGAAAAATACAAATTAATGAGGAAGCAATGTGCAAAGTTCTACTTTACGACTTTATTTTTTTTTTTTCAAAAATTGTTTAGATTATCCCGAACATCTATAAATTATTTCAGAATTTTAGCACCTACAGTTTGCCCAAAATTTAATACCGATTTTTTTTATTTAATTTTTTTTTCAATTCGCCGTATATTCAAAATTACCGATCATACAAAAAATTTCTTCGTGTATAAAATTGAAGTTTTTGAGTGTACTTTTACAAAAAAAAATTTCCATAGCCGGTTAATAAAAATTTCTGTCATTTTTTGACAAAATAAAGTAATTTTTTTTTTCGTCGCGATAGATAATTCCGATTTTTCTCAAAATTTCACAGAATTTCCATTATTGTGCTTATAAAATTGTAGAAAAATTGGCGTAATGGCAAATGAATGGACCACTTGGTATGGAATTACCCATACACGTGAAAGACGTCGCGCGCGGCTCAGCAACGCAGCGATAAAAGTCGTGCGACCGGCACGTCGTACTTCCGACTAAAATATAGCGCAACAATTCTACCGACATACACCAGTCTTTCACCTTCTTGATTCAAGCACTTTATCGCACGTATCTCGACTTATGCTTTTTATTTTCTAGTTTTATTATCATTTTAATGTATTTTTTTAAACGTTCCATGACTTCCTTCTTTTCTTCTCGGGGGGTTCGTTTTTTTTTCGTTTAATTCGTGAGATCGTTACTGCGGAGCGATTGGCCGAGAGATAATTAAACGTTAGTGACTCTTTTACGCTCTACCTGACACGTTATTGCTGGGATAGGTTTCTATTTTACGAGACTTACGGAATCACAGTTATTGTAGCAGCCAGAAGCTACCAAAGTAATGAAATCGTTATTTTTCTTACGTATGGACTGTCTGAGGTTACAGTTAAAATTGCGGCCATAAAAGTAGTCAATTATTAATTTGTTCAAAGTGGCTTAACTGCGTTTTATCATTTTTATTGTAGGGTCAGATGACATAGGATTAAAATTTTATTTCCTAAGTCAACCATATCCGCCATAATTAGTGAGTCTTTGCTACAATTCAGCAAAGGAAGTTAGATGAAGTATATAAAAAAGCAATTAAAATTACTTTAATTAATAATTAATCTATAATAATTAAAATTAAATTGCTCCATGGGTTTTTAATTGAATTGTTATGAAAAGTATATTTATCTTATTTAAAAAAATTATTTTCTTATCAATAGAATATTCTCTGTGAATAATATGAAATAATTTATAGAATAAATAATCAAAAAGCGTGAAATCAAAAATAATAAAATTACAATTTTTCTTTAAACCCAACAATTCGTTTCAGCAACAAACAAAAAAAATACTCGAGACAGAAATTAATGTTTGACTTTAAAGCAGGTGATCATAAAGAGAAAATTGCGCGACCCTTTGAACAAAAATTAAAAAAAGTGCGTTAAGGGTTTCGCCACGCGACATCTTATTGTTTATATTATTTATATTTATATAATTATTTTCTTACCAGTAGAATATTCTCAGTGAATAATATGAAATAATTTATAGAATAAATAATCAAAAAGCGTGAAATCAGAAATAATAAAATTACAATTTTTCTTTAAACCCAACAATTCGTTTCAGCAACAAACAAAAAAAATACTCGAGACAGAAATTAATGTTTGACTTTAAAGCAGGTGATCATAAAGAAAAAATTGCGCGACCCTTTGAAAAAAATTTTAACCTTTTTATTGTTTATATTATATTACATATATTATATTAAATTTTAATCATCTTATTGTTTATATTATTTATATTTATATAATTATTGAAAATATATGTTTATATTTATATAATTATTTTCTTACCAATAGAATATTCTCAGTGAATAATATGAAATAATTTATAGAATAAATAATCAAAAAGTGTGAGATCAAAAATAATAAAATTACAATTTTTCTTTAAACCCAACAATTCGTTTCTTCAACAAAAAAAAATACTCGAGACAGAAATTAATGTTTGACTTTAAAGCAGGTGATCATAAAGAGAAAATTGCGCGACCCTTTGAAAAAAAAGTAAAAAAAGTGCGTTAAGGGTTTCGCCACGCGACAGTTTATTGTTTATGCGAGCGTAATAGCAGTGTCGTCGCCATGTGCTCGATGAATAAGGGTGCGTGCTCGTCACGTAACGATTTCAATAATTCCTTCCGCCTCTTCGTCCCGTCGCAGCAGCTTCTGCCACGATACAAGTGTTCATTTGTGTCAGTCAATACGAAGGAGCCGTGAACTCCTCGCTTATACGCATTTTATATACGTTGAAAAAGGGGATAATATAACGCCATCTGTTTTCGCACGATACTCCGTCCGGTCCTCTTAAGCCTTCAAGGAAAAATATTTTCTTACTAACGACGAACCGACACAATACGCTCCATTGGTCTCGCAGCCGAATAAAATCTGAATCAGCATAGATAACAACACGCCGCCGCAGTATAAACAAAAAAAAAAAAAAAAAAAAAAAAAAAAAAACGTCAAATGTTCCCCCATGCAGATGTACAAGGGCGTCGACGGCCTCAGGATATTTGCGTTTTATGAAAAGTCATCCCGGTAATATTCAGACATTGCCACAGAAAGCTATACACAATATATAAATATATCTCTATTTGTGTATAAATATAAATATACACTGAAAAAAAATGTCATTGATTCAATAAATCCATCGTTTGCGGGCTGCCAAAAATAAGCGTTGTTAACTTAAATTGAATTATAATTCCTCCAATTCCATACGAGATCGAAACAATAACTCTGAAATAAGAAAAATAATATTTTATTATTTCAATGTATTTTTTTTAAATTTAGGCCTGTTTTTGAAAAATTTAGGCCTATTTTTGATAAATTTTAGTCTATTTTTGAAAAATTTTAGTCTATTTTTGAAAAATTTTAATCTATTTTTGAAAAATTTTAGTCTACTTTTGAAAAATTTTAGTCTATTTTTGAAATTTTTTTTGTTTTTGAAAAAATTTGCCTATTTTTGACAAATTTAGGCCTATTTTTAAAAAATCTTACCTATTTTTGAAAAATTATACCTATTTTAGAAAAAATTAGGTCTATTTTTGACAAGTTTAGTTTTAGTTTTGAAAAACGTTGGTGTATTATATATATATATATATATATATATTTACGTGTGTATGTATATCGTCATTGAAATATATGGGGCATTATACACCGATCGGACCAACTTTTACCACAACCATCGTCGATACAGTTGATTATTTTTTTAGTCATTCACTCCATTTTTTTTTTTTTTTTCAAATTCTTCATCAAATTTTGCGCACTTCTGAATTTCTAAAAATTGCATTTACCACCATGGAAATAAACTACATTCGAAAATATATCATTTTTGTACTAAATATATTTGCGCCGAAAAATTGTATATGTAGGATATATTGGAAAATATTTGCAAGCAAAAAATATATCTCAGGTATATCGAAAATATATTAAAAATGTAATACCCGCCGACAGTTATATTAGATATATTTTTGGATATAAGACGTATCGTAAAAAAGCGTATATAAAAGTTTTTCATTTTGAAGCATATTTTTATGCAAATTTATTTTAAAAAATCTTTAACTCCTCCGACAATTCATTTTTAATTAATAAACATAAAAATTTGGACTTTTTTTATTTTTATTCGAAAAAATTTCTAAAATACTACTCACAACGATGAACATTTTAAACCTGGACGAGAAGTGGGACCGTCTGTTTTTTCGAATTTTTATGAGAGTTTAAAAAATAAATAAATAATGAAAACTCTCATATAATTCAACTTTTTTATGTTCTTTTACGAAAATTTAAATTTGTTTCTAATTTTTCAAAACCTCATTAAAAAATTGAAAAAACCGATTATCCAACTTCCCGTCTATGCTTAAAAAGTTCGTCTTTATGAGTAGTACTTTAGAAATTTCTTCAGAAAAAATAAAAAACGTCCAACTTTTTGAAAAAACAATTTTTATGTCTATTAATTAAAAATCTGTGCTTCGGAGGAGTTAAGGAATTTTTCAAATAAATTTACATAAAACTATACTTCAAAATGAAAAACTTTTATATACATTTTTTTTAAACGCATTTTTTAGAAATTCACAATTGCGCGAAATATGCAATAAATTTTTTTTTTTTTTATTTGTCAAGTTCCATCCATTGGAGTAAATGACAAAAAAATAATTAGCAATATCGACGATAGTCATAGTAAAAGTTGGTCCAATCTAAGTACAATGTATATATATTTCTGTGGTTACTTTTATTTTTATCGTACGAAAAGGTACACACGCTTTTTTTTCATCAGACACAATAAATTCGCGTAGCCTTAGCCGCATTCTAGGCCGCGTGCCGTCGAACAAAAAGCGGCCCTGAGCTTTCATAAGATAGTTGTTCATCATATTTTTCGCACGAAAGAATAAACAAAGAGGAAAAAAAAAGTAAGAAAGGGGAAAGAAAAAAAATTGCAGAGCAGAACGATTATTTGTGAGCGAACGCTCCTGGGAGTTACGTAAGATCAGGGGGAGAAGCCCGTTACGGGGATAGGCAGCACTTTAATAATGAAGGCGCGCATCGCCGCGTAGCGGCACCGACTACGATCGATGCACCCCCACGATGTATACTGTATTACCTCCTTGTTTCCTTCTCGCTCTATCTCCGC
This sequence comes from Ephialtes manifestator, assembly GCA_963970395.1. Taxonomy (NCBI): domain Eukaryota; kingdom Metazoa; phylum Arthropoda; class Insecta; order Hymenoptera; family Ichneumonidae; genus Ephialtes; species Ephialtes manifestator. The sequence goes on along the minus strand of OZ019969.1, from coordinate 967,473 downwards.
GCTTCCTCTTCAACGCTCTCGCACCGCTTCACTTGTACCTACTTCCTTTCCTTTGCGGATTTCGCCAAAGATATGGTGTTTCTACCGCTCGTATTACAATACCTGCGATGAATGAGCCTCTCAAGTGTCTGCAGAGAGTCGTGCAAGAAGACTTATTCTTACTTAGTCATTCATCCCCCAAGATTCCAAAAGCTACACTCTGTGTATATATTGTAGAGAAGTGAACGAGTAGAAATGTCGGGTCGTGAGGGTCGGTAAAGCTTTTGGAATTTATTAAGGATTCGTTGTTGGGTTTTGTCTATATATGTATATTTTTTTATACTCACGTGTATGTATATATATTCATGAGGAGGTACGAAATAATGAGACATGGAGATTTCGAATTGAAACGATAACGTAGTTCGTAAATTTATTCACAAGATTTAAATTATCGAAGTATAGCAAATATACAGTGGTTGGGTATACGTGTATTGATACGCGTGGATTAATGCGTAATGAATGATTTTTTTTTTTTTTCAGTATATATCTCTTATTTTGGTTTTTTTTTTCTTCGTTTGTTTTAATTTTCTCTCGAGGGGTCTTCATGATTTAATTTGTTTAATTATTCCATTAGTTGTTGTTGTTGTTTTTGTTTCTTCATTAACAGCGATTATATCTTACACGAGGCAGAATTAGATATACATATTTACATATCGTACAAGCAACCTTCATCATCTTATCTCTTTCTTTCTTTCTTTCTTTATTTCTTTCGCTCTCTCTCTCTCTCTCTCTTTTTGTCGTTCAGTCATATAAAATTACAAAAAATTGCCTACCTAAATTGAGTTTCTCAGCACTGCATTTCTGAATGTTGCACTTTGTGTTTAGTTTTTTTTTTTTTTCAACCTCTTCGATAAACAATAATTATATTTCGATTTTATACACAGTTCGTTTATATATTATAAAGAAAAATATTTACAGCCGGACTCGAACGGGTATTTTTTAATTTTTCTTCGCAAAACCCGCTCGAACCTTTTCTCTTAAGCGTTAACTTAAGTAAACAATGTTAAGTTAGTCACTGGCGAGGTAGTAGGCCATCCGTAGTTTACAATCTTTCACTGCACATTTTCCATTCTTTCTTCTCTCGTCAAAGGGGTGAAAAACACAAAATTGGGATTAATACAGGGACGACGGGAAGTCACAAGCACGTCGATCGTTTCGACGACGATATTACTTTTGTAAAATCAAATTTCAAATGCAAAGACGATTGATAGAAAAATTATTTACGAGCTAAACGTTAATATCGACAAATAAAATTCGATAATCATCCGTTAGCTCTACCAATTTTTTTCTTTTTTCTTTTTTTAAATCTCACAATCTTCAAACTTTGCGTCTAAAAAATGACAAATATTAAACAATCGTTCATTTATAATTACAAAGAAAAAAATCGCCAGTGTCTCGAATTCAAGGCATTTTAATCGCCTCCGTCCGGATAGATCCGCATGACAACCACAAAATTGCATTAGGACTCGAATGACAAGTTTAGAGAACAGTGATACAACCACGACGAGCTACTGAACTCACGCTCTAGCACCACTTTCTTCTTTTTTTTTCTTTTGCGTCCATCTCTCGGGCGGGATAAGACAATATTTATTTTCTTTTTTCTCAAATTTTCCCCCTCACTAAGCAAGATATTCCCTTTGACTAGACTCGGCGCAACAAACGCGTGATCCCGCGGAGAAAAAACGAGCGCATTAAACACGTAGGATAAGAGGCGCGAATAGGCGGGAATAACGCTATACAACATACGCTTTACGCTGAGTAGCACAGAAGAGTCTGTAATCTGTAAGCGTTTTCGGAATGTGTACAGAATGTATCAATGTATGTATGTGTGTATGTATTTATGTATATGTGTGTAATGTGTGTGTGTATTAATGTGTACGAATTTTTATCGTACGGCGTTCACCGTTCTTAGACAACTATTTATAATAGACACCGTTTTAGTTTACGCTTAGAGCATCGGACAGTTAAGAGTTCTTTAAACGCAAAAAGTCTTTGATACCCTTTTTCTTTTTGTGTGTCATTCCTCTGTGTATTTTTCACGTAAAGTTGGAGGAAAGGGGGGGGGGGCTTTAAGGGGGGTGTCAGCAGCAGCAACGATAGGAGCAAACACACACACAGGACAATTTTTAAGTTTCACTGAAGCGTAACGTCGCTTTGATTAGCACGATAAGTAGTTTGTTTGTTTTTTTTCTCGCGAATAATGGGCGGAATGTTTCGACTCCCTTTTTGTCTTTAAACGAGATAAGCCTGGCCCGGTTGTGGTGGTTGTTGTTGCCTCCAGGCAATTCTCTCGAGCGTCGAGTAATCCGAGTCGATGGAAGAGTATATGTGTTCGGAAAGTGGTCTTCTGCTTTCGTTTACAGCGTCAAGAGGACCTTCCTGATAACCCCGATTCATGGTTAACCGTGGACTTGGACTTGCCGCCGAACTAACCGGAGTTTCCCTTCCGCCTGCTTCACTTCTAAGATTGTTTTGTCCGAGAGTCGCGGTGCTGGAATAAGCCGGTGGTGCCTGTAGAAGTTCCGGCGCATCCTTGAAAAGCGGATGATTGTGATGACCCTGAATATGTCCGTGAACACGAAGAGTCGAGGTGCCCTTCTCCGGTCGTCCCTCGAGCGTATAAGTGTTGACGTTACGTCGATACAACGACGATGATTTACGTCTGAGCGCATCACCCGTTGGCATTGCGAATCTCAGCCTCTCCCAGAATCGCTTTTCGCCCCATCGCACAGTTGTCGCAGTTCGTAAGTAAGGCCTCAGCTCGGGATCCGCTTCCGCTTCCGGACCCACAGGTCCAGCTTGTACAACCACCAGCTGACCCGTTCGACTCCTCATAGCCTCGTGAACCGCAGCTCGAAACTCGAAGCGCGACCATTCGGTCTGCAGAAAGTTTCGGGTTAGAACGATAACCACTCGCTTGGAAGCTTCCGCAGCTTCGAGCACAACCGGTGCTGCTGCACGAAGGCAGGGAAGATCCCTGTGGTGGAGACAGAGCCTCAGGCCACTGGGTCCATGTTCTAGTTCAACGACCAGCGAATGCAGCACAAAATCCTCGTCCTTTGGGCTGTAGCACACGTAACCATCGTAGAGACGTTCCTTGTCGTCGGGTGGCGTTGATTTTGCCCAAAATCTAACACCATAACGCGAGTAAGCCCAAGTGCGCACGGGTTCGCGAAAAATAAAGGCAAGTACCGTGATAACTAGTAGCAAAAGAACAGCGGATAACGTCGCCGCTACCATTGGCAAGTAATCCGACACCATTATACTTTCGATAACTCCACCCTGAGCGAAATAGTCCGAACAAGCTGTCTCGTTGACATTGAGACGACGACGATAAGCCGGTCGAGCTTCGTTGTTGAAACACCACACATCTGATGCGTCGATGACCTTGTGCTCGTTGTCCGATACCCACGACGAAAGCTCCTGAAGAAATTTGCAGCGACAAGACCACGGATTTCCTCCTAAGGAAAGTTCCACCAACCGTCTGTTCAGCGTAACCTGCCAAACCGGGAAAGTGACCAAACGATTTCCATTCAGCTTTAGAATTTCCAGGGAGTGGAGGGGCAGAAGCGTGAGATTCCCTATGAATCCTATGACGTTGTTCTGCAGGTATAACTCTCGCAGGTGCGACAGATGCTCGAACTCGAAACCTTTTAGCTCCGCTATCTTGTTGTCCTCTAGATGAAGTATCTGAAGATTGTTCAGTCCGTTGAACGTGCGATTTTGGATCGACTCTATTCCACTACCGTTTACGTACAACACTCGCATATTTTTACGGCCTATAAACACGTGATTCTGTAGCTCACGCAAATCGTTACCGTCCAAATAAACTTCCGTTGCGTCCATTGGTATTCTACGAGGAATTTCTTGACTCCCGAGCCTCGAACAATCCACCACATTTGTGTTCCATGTCTGATCGTGGTAACACTTGCAATCCGATGGACAGGTCATCTCACAATCACAGGCGTCAAAGTCACAACAGTGACAAAGTGCGAAGCAATGAGCCTCGTAGCGACAGAGAAATTGCTCGGGGCGAGCAACAGCAGCAGACACTATTGCTGTGCCACGGGGTCCAGAAATTCGGCACATCGCGTTGTCGAGATCCATGACACGGGGATGTTGACGCAAAGCGCTCATGTTGTTTATCACCGGAAGCCAGTCCATTGAACAATTGCAGTTGAAAGGATTACCACCGATGTAGAATTCCGGGAGAAACTTGCCCTCCGGCACGGGCGTTAGTCGCAGGGACGTGAGTTCCATAGTTTCTATCATATTCGCATACATATCGACCCTCGTAAGATTCACTTTACCGGTAAACGTGTTAGCGTGCACTCTGTTTATGTAGTTGTTGTTAATGAAGAGAAGCTCAACGCTATCGGGCACCGACAGCGGAGTCAACTCGGTAATGCGATTGTGACTCGCGTCGAGAGTTCGAACCTTAAGATCACGGATCTTCCAATAATTGCCCAAACTCTCGATGAAGTTTCCGTGTATATCGAGCCACTTGAGATTGCTCGGTATGAATGCGTAATCGAACCACTCGATGTGATTTTCCGAGAGATTCAGCAGCAAGAGACTGGCGATACTCGTGAATATTCCGTTTATGTCTGACAGAAAATTACCATCGAGACGAATCGCCTCGAGACGTACATTACGCTCGAAAGCCTCTCTCTCTACATGCTGAACTTTGTTTCGCGCGAGATTTAGAATCTGTAGATTAGGAAGGTCCCAAAGCATACCGCGCGACAGATTACCGATCTCGTTGCCGATCAACCGCAGACCCGTGAGCTGATTGAGGTTTCGAAAGGAACCATTGTGAAAGTCGGTTATCTTGTTCTCGCCGAGGTCGAGGGTCTTGAGAAAGGCGAGATCCCGAAGTGCTTCCGGCACGGACGTAAGCTCGTTACCGCTTAGATCTAACTCCTTGAGATCCGAGCAATTTTTAAAGGCCTGCGGATCAACAGTGACGATTGTGTTGCCCGATAGGGTTAGACGATTCAACACGTATAATCCGTTGAATAACTGCGCGCCCACGGAGTGCAATCTATTTTCCGATAGCTCGAGCGTGTGAAGATTGTACAGCGGTAGAAAGGAATTGCTCTCTATGTGCGTTATGGAGTTGTTGCGAAGATCGAGAATTTGCAGGAAAAATAGATCTTTGAACATTCTTGCGTCGATCCGAGATAACGAGTTGTAGGAGAGATCGAGCACTATGAGTCTTATCAGACCGAGAAAACTCGTTTCGTCGACGGTATCGCTGCCCAAACGATTTCCAGCGAGATTCAGCACAAGCAACTGTTCCAAACGTGTAAAAGTTCCGCGAGGCAGAATTCGCAGTTCATTGTGTTGCAGATGTATTTCCTTCAGGTCACGCGTACTGGCGAACAACGCTTCCGGCAGTGAATCCAAATTGTTGTAGCTAACGTTGAAAACACGCAGACTCGTGAGACCGGTAAGGGCGTCGCTGGCGATTTCGTTTATCAAATTGTGCTGCAGATAAAGTTCTTGCAATTGTCGCAATCCCGACAAGGGACTCTCTTCCGGTAGTGTTTTAATTTCGTTCCGCGAAAGATCCAACGCCCGAATATCGGCATGACAATCGGCGCGATTTGCCCGCGAATCGACGAGACCGACTTCCTCGATCTGCGCAAATTGATTACCGGTCAGATTCAATATCTGCAAATTGTTGAGGCCGCAAAGTACGTTTTTTGGAAGATTCTTCAAATTGCTATTAACGATTTCCAATGTTTGCAACTCTCTGAGACCGGCTAGCGCTTCGGGTGCGAGTTCCAAAGTTCTTGTCATACTCCACTCGGCATTAAGCGTCTCGAGATAGAGTCTTTTGAGCTCGCCGAGCGGTTGAAAAGCTGCTTCTGGAATTCTGAGTATTTTACAACCGTCGATGTTGAGCTCGTGAAGACCGCTAAGACGGTGCCAACTTTCGCCCGATATAACGCTCTCAAAGTGATGCGCATTGCTGCATCCGAGATTTAATTTGTAAGCGCCGTCGAGTGATGGAAATAGTGCGGCTAAGGCCGAAGGATCCAGCGTCCTTAGAGCGCACACCGCCGAACGCGTGTCGTTACCGTCGGACGACCAGTGGCACGATGCCCGCGCACCATCGATCATAACACCCAACAGGCACAACATAACACCAAATGCAACAACACAAAACGACGATCTCACCGTACAACCCCGTATCACAGCCATTTTATACGAAACTTTTTTTCTTTCGCCTCCACGTCGTTATCCCACTAATACGAGAGTTACGCGCGGGTAAACTCGTAAACCCGACAATATCCAGTCACTTTTCGTCTCTTCATACGTGTATCACATGAGTACGCGTCTATCCATTGCTCTCGCGGTCGCCCGCGACACTTTTTAAAAGTCGCGCGCGCACAGACACTTGAAACTTTTATATACCCGTTAAGCTTTATTCCAATTTGCTGTTTCGGGGGCTTTTTAAAAAAATGTATCTTTGTTGTTTCAAGGACAAAACACAACAGTCTTATTTGGTAAATGTAAACACAAGAGGCAAACGACTTTCCGATGACCGAGAGGACATAGCACCTCGATGCCCGCTCCGCCGACTTGTTATCTTGACTCTTAACTCTCTGTCTTGTTTATACACGGCCCTCGCTCGTTGAACGTTCGACTCGCACTGATCGTTTCTCGGTCGAGTGCAAGACGGGTGGCGACGGCGGTAATATTCGAGACGGGAAGAGGGGGCACGAATCGGCGCGGCGCTCTGTCCCACCACATAGTCGCGAGACTGCGCCACCATACGGCGCAACCGAGGTCGAAAGGACTTGGACTTGCGGCGCCTGATGGTGGGGGAAGAGGATATAGAGAGCCAGGCAAACCCTAGGCTCAACGTACGCCATCGTTCTCTATTCATTCTTTCGCCGCCTGGCTAAAGGGACAAAGGTCTCCGCGAGGATACGACTTGAATGTTACCGAATGCCCTGAAGCTCAGGTAGAAAGAAAGAAAGATACGAGATCGGTCACTCAGACCATCCGGGACATCCTCACACCCTCTACGAGCCCCAAGCTACATCTATACAGTTTATATACGATATCATCTGCGGACGAGGGAATTATGAAAATCGATCACAACCTGCTGCTGCTGCTGCTGCTACTGATGTGTACCTCACGGCTCTACACTTTCAGGGAAAACATCATTACCACGTGGACTTTATTGAGATCAGCACCCCTGTGTTTTCGTGAATTATACTGGAGATTAATGATACCTTGGAAAATTTATAACAGATAACATTGAAATTAATTGCAAAGAGAATGCAAAGTAGAACGTTGCATATGAGTTCTTTGTTGTTTTTTTTTTTTTTTTTTTTTTTCATTTTGCAAAGCTACTTCTGTGAAGAAGTATGTTAATTGATTTTAGCTTCCTGGTAGAGGAAGTTTTGTGAAAAGCGAACATTTGCGAGGAAGCAATGTATAAGGTTCTACTTTGTATCCTTGTTTTTTAATCAATCAGTAAATAAATTCAATTTTATAGGTATTTCAGTTGTTGAGAAATGGTAGACAAAAATTCAAATTTCTATAAAATCCAAATCATATTATCAAAAAAGATCTAAAAAATCCGAATTATATTACCGATTAAATTGGATATCTGGCATCAGTAAATATTGTTTCGTTTACGTGAAATTTTTGCTCGCTAGATCAATTTTTGCCGAAAGTTAATACAAGATCTAAAAAATCCGAATTATATTACCGATTAAATTGGATATCTGGCATCGGTAAATATTGTTTCGTTTACGTGAAATTTTTGCTCGCTAGATCAATTTTTGCCGAAAGTTAATAGAATAATGGAAATTTTTTTAAATTCCAAAACTCGATAAAATCCTAATTGTTTTATCAATTTTGTTCAATTGAACGGTCGCGTCAATTCGTTCAAGGTTCATGCTAGGTTTTACCACGATAGCGGAAAAATTGTTTGTGTTAAAGTGACAACAGACATTTTTCAAAATCGTAAAGATTACATAAAATCAACATTTCTAAGATCATACCAAAGAATCATTAGATAACATTGTATATGTCATTAAAATTTGTCATGATTTTTTTAATTTCTAAACGCTATTCAGTATTTCTAAACCACTTTTCTCGTTGTTTTAGACCAATTTGAGTATATTACTATGAAAAAAGGCTGCCATTTCTAAATTTTCTGTTCGATTGAATCAAAAGAATTATCAAACATTTTTTGGAATGTCTGGAATATTTCCATAAAAATATCATTAACAAAAATTGTTGTTTGAAAAAAATATAAATACTTTTTGTGAAAAAAATAATAACGGTTGGATTTTTTATATCCTCAGCTAAAAAATATATAAAGAGAGCCTTAATACTACAATTATTATAATGGGCATAATTATTTTGCAGAAATACATACAAATGTTTATTCCTTTTCCATTCGAAGGATGTCCTACTTTTCTCCCATCTGCGAAATTTGAGTTATCTTCTTTTTTCCATTTACGAAGACGAGCTGTGAGAGATAAATTCGAGAGGGTCTTTATACTTTCCCTGATCTTTCTTATATAGCCCATTCAGCAACTAAGTAAGCTCCTTTGCGAGAAGGCTGTAATTGTAATTGGACCTTAGAATGGAATTTATATTGGGTTATATAATCTCGTATATATGCCGCGATTAAAGGAGTTTACAATGGGGAGCATAATTACATCTATCGTAATGAGTGGAAAAGAAAGTGCACTTTTGATGTTGAGCATTGTGCTCAGAGATGCCAAAAATGAAAATATATTTCGTTATCAAATATTTCGCTATTATCAAATTTTTGTTGCTTATTTTCGGTAAGATAAAATCTTCATTTTTTCCTTTTACATAATAATAATAATTCCGTAAAAATTGTGAATTTAAATAAATTCCATATGACATTTTTTTTGTCTTTCACCTAGAACGAATTTTCCAATTTTTCAGAATGTTTATAGTTTTTTTTATGACTTTCCGAAAAACTTTGAAATTGCTGCTATGAAAGAATTTTAAAAATTCGTTTTTATGAAACTTTTCGTTCCATGATCATGAAACTTTTTTTTACGAACAAACATCAAAAACACGAGAATTTTCAGCCATTTCTCGAAACAAACAAAAAAAAAAACTCATCTACCGCAATTGTTAGAAAGTTTTTAAAAATTAATATGTATACAGACAAAACACTGATATAATTTCATAAATGATGTATAAAACTAACTAATTTATTAATTCATTCATCAATAACTTTTCGGCATTATTATTATTATTATTATTATTATTATTATTATTCAAAATCAAAGTTCTAAGCATCTACAATTACGTTGCTTTTTTTTTTTCTTATTCAAAGTACTAAAATTTTTATTGAATTGATGTTTTGGTTGGGAAGGTACGTGTGAAATAACCATTAAAAAATGAAAAAAGTATGCAATGCAAATGCAGAGTTAAAAAAAAATAATAAAAAAATCTGTGTATTCTGTTTTTTTTTATTACCTCGAGTAAAAGCGATTAACTTTAAATGTTTTAGTGAGTGTCGGGTAGCAATGTGCTCCGTCAGGAAGGTCGATTACAGCTACGCCTGTTCCCTCTCTTGTGCATCCATCGAACTACCATAAAGAGCCCTTCGATACCTCGACAGGATAAAATGTTGCGGTAGTCGGTAAAGTTGAGGGCCAAAGTACGAAAATCTTTGCCCGACTGTAGATCGTCACATGGGATGAGTTTCGAGGTCACAGTTAGGGTAGAAGTACCGGTTGTGGCCACTTTAAGAATTTTCCCATTTTCAAGTACTTGTGATTGGGACCAAATATCATAAAACTGTTTTGGACCTATACTTTTCATATCTGAGAAGAATATAATTTCAGATTTCTAGCATTAACATCTTCATATGTGTCGAGAAAACACTGGAAAATAGAAAAAAGTAGGCGCATAGCCATTTCACCGGTTCTGGCCACCTATGCACCGGTTTTGGCCACAGTAATGTACCGGTTTTGGCCATGCTTAAAATTAGAATAACTCAATATTCATTGCACTTGAAACATTTTTTAAGGTGTGTTTAATAAATCAAAATCGTATTCTTATGAAAGCATCCAATTCCTCTACACGAAAATGTCTTTAAAGCACAGATGCCACCTGTGAACCTAACTAACCTTTTTTGACATTCGTCTCCTTCGTTTTGCACTTTTTCGTAGCAGCTTTCTTTGTCACAAATAGTCATACAATATATTAATGTTTTACTCTCTACACTTTTATTTTTATTTTTACCAGAGTTCTTTCCGAAAGTAGATTTTCGCATTGCATAATGATGGGAATCTTTAACATGAAAGGTGTTCCACCGCTTTATCTTCTTTTTTACTATACATTTCTAAGGATATATTTTTCTTAGCGTTTTTTGGTTTTTTTGTTTCTTCTTTACGAATTTATGAATTGATTGTGTAATAATTAACGAAAAATTAATGATTATATTATCATGGCCATATCCGGGGCAACATGCTTATTCCATGTACCAGTTGTGGCCATCGTATTTTTTATAAATGTATAGCTTTATTTCAAACTTTTAGTACATCAACATTTGCAGTGATGACTCTTAAGATTGATATGTGCAAAGCTGCATGCAATTCGCCAACTATATAATTCGAATATGTATCTAGAGCTTTCGTCAAAATCTTGTCGAATTCCGTAAGGAGTTGACAATTTGATGAATCAGCTGATGATACTTTAATTACTGATACAGTACTTTTTGTAATGGAGACGAACGGACGTCAAAATGACGATAAATGTTTCCAAAATACACAACGTTATGAAAAATTATGATTACATACAGGTACAGAATTAAAATAGCCACGAAAAAAGTATTTAAGTGTGGGGATGGCCACAACCGGTAACTTCTACCCTAACTAATTTTTCATAAGCCGATACATATGGGTCATTCCATACTACATATGCCACCCAAATTTTTTCAAAAATTGTTTAGAATATCACCAACACCCACAAATTATTTCAGAATTTTTACACCTATAGTTTGCCCAAAATTTAATAACGATTTTGTCATTAATTTTTTTTTTTTTTCAATTCGCTGCATATTCAAAATTACCGATCGTGCAAAAAATTTGTTTCTATATCAAATTTACGTTTTTGAATATACTTTTTAATTATGATTAAATACCGGTACAGAATTAAAATAGCCACGAAAAACGTATTTAAGTGTGGGGATGGCCACAACCGGTACTTCTACCCTAACTCATTTTTCATAAGCCGATACATACGGGTCATTCCATACTACATATGCCACCCAAATTTTTTCAAAAATTGTTTAGAATATCACCAACATCCACAAATTATTTCAGAATTTTTACACCTATAGTTTGCCCAAAATTTAATAACGATTTTGTCATTAATTTTTTTTTTTTCAATTCGCTGCATATTCAAAATTACCGATCGTGCAAAAAATTTGTTTCTATATCAAATTTATGTTTTTGAATATACTTTTTAATTATGATTAAATACCGGTACAGAATTAAAATAGCCACGAAAAACGTATTTAAGTGTGGGGATGGCCACAACCGGTAACTTCTACCCTAACTCATTTTTCATAAGTCGATACATATGGGTCATTCCATACTACATATGCCACCCAAATTTTTTCAAAAATTGTTTAGAATATCACCAACACCCACAAATTATTTCAGAATTTTTACACCTATAGTTTGCCCAAAATTTAATAACGATTTTGTCATTAATTTTTTTTTTTTCAATTCGCTGCATATTCAAAATTACCGATCGTGCAAAAAATTTGTTTCTATATCAAATTTATGTTTTTGAATATACTTTTTAATTATGATTAAATACCGGTACAGAATTAAAATAGCCTCGAAAAAAGTATTTAAGTGTGGGGATGGCCACAACCGGTAACTTCTACCCTAACTAATTTTTCATAAGCCGATACATATGGGTCATTCCATACTACATATGCCACCCAATTTTTTTCAAAAATTGTTTAGAATATCACCAACATCCACAAATTATTTCAGAATTTTTGCACCTATAGTTTGCCCAAAATTTAATAACGATTTTGTCATTAATTTGTTTTTTAATTCGCTGTATATTCCAAATTACCGATCGTACAAAAAATTTGTTTCTATATCAAATTTATGTTTTTGAATATACTTTTTAATTATGATTAAATACCGGTACAGAATTAAAATAGCCACGAAAAACGTATTTAAGTGTGGGGATGGCCACAACCGGTAACTTCTACCCTAACTCATTTTTCATAAGCCGATACATATGGGTCATTCCATACTACATATGCCACCCAATTTTTTTCAAAAATTGTTTAGAATATCACCAACATCCACAAATTATTTCAGAATTTTTGCACTTATAGTTTGCCCAAATTTAATAACGATTTTTTCATTAAATTTTTTTCTAATTCACTGTATATTCAAAATTACCGATCTTACAAAAAATTTGTTTCTATATAAAATTTAGGTTTTTTAATATACTTTTTAATAAAAAATTGTCCAATTTGTTCCTGTATAAAAATCAAATTTTTTGCGTGTACTTTTTAATAAAAAATTTTTCCATAGCAACTCGAAAAAAATGTCTGCCTTCTTTGACTAAATAATGTAATAATATTTTTTTCGTTGAGACAGACTATTCAGATCTTTCTCAAAATTTTACAGAATTTTCAATGTTATGTTTACAAACTACAGAAAAAATTGGCGCGATGGTAAAATTTAATGGTCCACTTGGTATGGAATGACCCATATATACCATCTTGCAATTATACAAACATTATTCGCTGAAACGAAAATAAAATGGCAAAGTTGAAAGAAAATTGAAAAAGTTAAAAATTTATTTATCTATGACCCAGTTGGTTGCTAACGTGGAAAAAGAACGTCAGCATAAAATAGTCGCGAAGAACCTTCAACTTGAACGATTGTTTTTGAATGCATTAATCCTGGCAAGCGTGCATTCCAACCAAAGCTCGTGAATCTCAGGAGTCGAGCATTATTCATTCGGAATTTCCGACACATGTTCACAAGGCACGAAATCGTAAAAATAGTTTTAATTTCTCGGTTGGGAATAAAATGATTCTACAACACGCATGAAGAGAGATCTCGAGAAGAACTTCAGACCGGAAGCGTTCAATCTAAATAGTCAATTTTTTTTTAAATGCTCAGTCTTGACGACTGTCACATAATCACGATCAACTTTGTGATCTTGGATAGGGCGAGATAATAAGAGTTAAACTTTTACAGCGATAAAAATAAGAGTCTTAAGCGTCTACGAAATGATACCGCCGGAATAAACTCGCAGAGGCAGAATGGGCGATAAGAGAGACGACGACAGAAAGGTGGAAGATCCTCGCTTCGAATTTATCTTTCAGTACTTGGTGCGCTCGAGTAAATTGAAAATTGACAAATGGACGAAGATGATGAACACCGAAGAGCTCAAAGTAAATTTTCCTTACATACTTAATTTATGTCTCTGTATTATTAAACATTTAATTAAAATTTTCTCATTTCGTTTTTGCATTTATTACAATTTATGATAAATTATTGCTGAACATAATACTCATATTTTATTAATTTTCTATCGTGTTAATTATTTAGCTATTTTAACATTTTAAACAATTATAACACATGCAATACAAATAAAATGATTATTAATCATTTTATTAAAATCTTCGGATTTCGTTTCTGCATTTTTTACAATTATGATAAATTATTGCTGGACGCAATAATTGATAGTTTAAACAACTATAAGAGATGCAATACAAATAAAAGGGTTATTAATCATTTAATTAAAATCTTCGGATTCCATTTTTGCATTTTTTACAATTATGATAAATTATTGCTGGACACAATAATTGATATTTTTCTATTTTCTATCACATTAATTATTTAAATATTTAAACATTTTAAACAACTATAACAGATGCAATAAAAATAAAATTGTTATTAATCATTTAATTAAAATCTTCGGATTCCATTTTTGCATTTTTTACAATTATGATAAATTATTGCTGGACACAATAATTGATATTTTTCTATTTTCTATCACATTAATTATTTAAATATTTAAACATTTTAAACAACTATAACAGATGCAATAAAAATAAAATTGTTATTAATCATTTAATTAAAATCTTCGGATTCCATTTTTGCATTTTTTACAATTACGATAAATTATTGCTGGACACAATAATTGATATTTTTCTATTTTCTATCGCATTAATTATTTAAACATTTAAATATTTTAAACAACTATAACACATGCAATACAAATAAAATTATTATTCATTATTTAATTAAAATCTTCGGATTCCATTTTTGCATTTTTTACAATTATGATAAATTATTGCTGGACACAATAATTGATATTTTTCTATTTTCTATCGCATTAATTATTTAACCATTTTTACATTTTAAACAACTATAACACATGCAATATAAATAAAATTATTATTAATAATTTAATTAAAATCTTTGGATTTCGTTTTTGCATTTTTTACAATTATGATAAATTATTGCTGGACACAATAATTCATATTTTTCTATTTTCTATCACATTAATTATTTAAACATTTAAATATTTTAAGCAACTATAACACATGCAATAAAAATCAAATTGTTATTAATCATTTAATTAAAATCTTCAGATTTTGTTTTTTTTCTTTCATTTTTTACAATTATCATAAATTATTGCTGGACACAATAACTGATATTTTTCTAATTTTTATCGAATTAACTATTTAATCATTTAAATATTTTAAACAACTATAACACATGCAATAAAAATAAAATTGTTATTAATCATTTAATTAAAATCTTCGGATTCCATTTTTGCATTTTTTACAATTATGATAAATTATTGCTGGACACAATAATTGATATTTTTCTATTTTCTATCGCATTAATTATTTAAATATTTAAACATTTTAAACAACTATAACACATGCAATAAAAATAAAATTGTTATTAATCATGTAATTAAAATCTTCGGATTCCATTTTTGCATTTTTTACAATTATGATAAATTATTGCTAGACACAATAATTGATATTTTTCTATTTTCTATCGCATTAATTATTTAAATATTTAAACATTTTAAACAACTATAACAGATGCAATAAAAATAAAATTGTTATTAATCATTTAATTAAAATCTTCGGATTCCATTTTTGCATTTTTTACAATTATGATAAATTATTGCTAGACACAATAATTGATATTTTTCTATTTTCTATCGCATTAATTATTTAAATATTTAAACATTTTAAACAACTATAACAGATGCAATAAAAATAAAATTGTTATTAATCATTTAATTAAAATCTTCGGATTCCATTTTTGCATTTTTTACAATTATGATAAATTATTGCTGGACACAATAATTGATATTTTTCTATTTTCTATCACATTAATTATTTAAACATTTAAATATTTTAAACAACTATAACACATGGAATATAAATAAAATTATTATTAATAATTTAATTAAAATCTTTGGATTTCGTTTTTGCATTTTTTACAATTATGATAAATTATTGCTGGACACAATAATTGATATTTTTCTATTTTCTATCGCATTAATTATTTAACCATTTTTATATTTTAAACAACTATAACACATGCAATATAAATAAAATTATTATTAATAATTTAATTAAAATCTTCGGATTTCGTTTTTGCATTTTTTACAATTATGATGATAAATTATTACTGGACACAATAATTGATATTTTTCTATTTTCTATCGCATTAATTATTTAACCATTTTAATATTTTAAACAACTATAACACATGCAATACAAATAAAGGTATTATTAATGTTTTAATAAAAATCTTCGGATTTCGTTTTTGCATTTTTGACAATTATGATAAATTATTGCTGGACACAATAACTGATATTTTTCTACTTTCTATTGAATTAATTATTTAACCATTTAAACATTTTCAACAACTATAACACATGCAATAAAAATAAAATGTACTATTTTATGATTCTATTATTGTTTTAGGTTTTTTATCATATTATTTTCTGTAATTTCAGAATAAATACAATTAACGGTTTTGTAATTTATTTTTATTTATTTAAATAAATAATTGCAGGATATTATTGTGAAATTTTTCAATACGCCAACGGAAAAAATGTTGACTATGCAAGTGACACAATCGGGTGCACTGATCCCAGCATTGGGAATACAGCCTGGCACGAAAATCAAGTCATCCTATTTCATAAAAAGTCAACCCATTAAAATTGACGAGAGCAACTACAGGGCGGTCCTGATCCCAGGTGACATGTCCCCTAAGCCAATAGAGGAACTCGCCGTTCTGGTTGAGGAGGTACTGCAAGGCTTTGATCTTTGTCTCGTACAAAATTGACTCGAGACATGCGATATTTACTCCGTGACAAATTTCCTCGCAAGGCCTACGTTCCCATTCTCTCGAATCCTAAAAATCACGTTGGTTGGCCAACGGTTGTGGGTGAAGACGTTAAGAAGCATGTTTACGAGCTACAAAGTTTGATTTGTCAGGTAATACATTTTTTTTTAATTTCCTCACAGAGGAAATTTTGTTGTCATGATAACTGTTTTTTTTTCATTTCCTAAGTTTTTTATTTCAGCTTACTCAAAATTGTATAAAATGTTTAAAAAAACTAGTTTAGAAAAAATGTCGTTCTCATGATAATTTTTTTTTCTTTTCGTAAGATTTTTATTTAAGCTTACTCAAAATTGTATAAAACGTTTAAAAAAACTAGGTTAGAAAAAAATGATGTTCTCATGATAATTTTTTTTTTCTTTTCCTAAGATTTTTATTTCAGCTTACTCAAAATTGTATAAAACGTTTAAAAGAAATCTAGTTTAGAAAAAAAATTTGTTCTCATGATAATTTTTTTTTTCTTTTCGTAAGATTTTTATTTCAGCTTACTCAAAATGGTATAAAACGTTTCAAAAAACTAGTTTAGAAAAAAATGTTGTTCTCATGATATTTTATTTTCCTTTTCCTAAGATTTTTATTTCAGCTTACTCAAAATGGTATAAAACGTTTAAAAAAACTGGTTTAGAAAAAAATGATGTTCTCATGATAATTTTTTTTCCTTTTCCTAAGATTTTTATTTCAGCTTACTCAAAAGGGTATAAAATGTTTAAAAAAACTGGTTTAGAAAAAAATTTTGTTCTCATGGTAATTTTTTAAAATCTTTTCCTAAGATTTTTATTTCAGCTTACTCAAAATGGTATAAAATGTTTAAAAAAACTGGTTTAGAAAAAAAATTTGTTCTCATGATAATTTTTTTAAATCTTTTCCTAACATTTTTATTTCAGCTTACACAAAATGGTATAAAACATTTAAAAAAAACTAGTTTAGAAAAAAATGTCTTGAGAAAATTTATTTGAATCTAATACGGGATCTATTTAAAACTAATAACGTTTTATTTCGACCAAATAAAACTTACTTGAAATCAATATGATTTATTTGAATGAAATAAATTCTATTAGAACAAAATAAAATAGTATTTGAAGAACAAATTTAGTTAATGGCTCACCTTATAGGTTTTTATTTCCATCAAATTCAGATTATTGCATACAAATAAATCGTATTATTTTTTAATAAAATTTATTTGATTCAAATGAAATTTCATTTATTTGCAATAGATCCTATATTTTGTTTAAATTAACTCAGGCTTTATAAATAAAGCTGAAATTTGTACGCGTCATCCCGTCAGATTTTATAGGACTTTGAATACTTCGAAATAAGTCTATACGCACTGTAGCTGCCACTATTTTTTGGTTTAATAATTAAATAGTTCGTTACAAATAAAATAGTATAAAAAGACGATCGGTATTGAATTTTCGCTAAAACTATAAAGCTGTTCGAATTTTATAGTATTTTTAATTTTTCTAAAAAATAAACAATATCATTCGAATTCAAGTGAATTTCGACCAATCAAGCTCAAATTTTCTACAGGGCTATATTCATATTCAGATATTGAATTTGGTGAAGATCGGTAAAGGTGACCGGATTTTAGAGAATTTTGAATTTTTTAAATGACCAACATTGTCGTTTCAACTCAAGTCAACATCGAGAAATTTAGTTAATATTTTCTACAGAGACGAACTAATATTCAACTGTGATAGATGTCAAATTTGGTAAAGATGGGAAAAAGTGGTCAGATTTTATAAGAATTTGAGTTTTTTATGTTTATATCGCTTGAAAATTTGAAATATCTGGCAAAGCCGGCTGTAACTGTATGCACATATTTAATAACGCTCGAGGATATTTAGTACGAAATTTTGCGGTAATCGATAGAGGCTACTAAACTTTATAGAACTTTTAATTACTGACAAACAAGGTTGCAATTCGGATCAACTATCTCAGAGCTTCGTCTATGACGAAGTCAAATTTGGTCAACATAACTTCCCATGAAGGTAGCTTTGTAAAATGTATAAAATGAGAATAGTATATTTCCGTGAGAAATGTAGAAAATGAAACAAGTATTTTTCCTCCCGCTGCAACACTTTTCCTCCTGCTGCAACACTTTTCTTCCCGCTGCGTTACTTTTCCTCCCGCTGCAGCACTTTTCTTCCCGCTGCAACACTTTTCTTCCCGCTGCAGAACTTTTCTTCCCGCTGCAGCACCTTTCTTCCCGCTGCAACACTTTTCCTCCCGCTGCAAACCTTTTTTTCCGCTGCATTACTTTTTCTCCCGCTGCAGCATTTTTCTCCCCGCTGCAACACTTTTCTTCCCACTGCGTTACTTTTCCTCTCGCTGCAGCACTGTTCTCTCCGCTGCCGCACTTTGCTTCCCGCTGCGTTACTTTTCCTCTCGCTGCAGCACTCTTCTACCCGCTGCAACACTTTTCCTCCTGCTGCAAAACTTTTCTTCCCGCTGCAGCACTTTTCTTCCCGCTGCGTTACTATTCCTCCCGCTGCAGCACTCTTCTACTCGCTGCAGCACTTTTCTCCCCGCTGCGCTACTTTTCTTCCCGCTGCGTTACTTTTCCTCCCGCTGCAGCACTTTTCTTCCCGCTGCGTTACTTTTCCTCCCACCGGTCAAGAATCAACAATTTTCCAACCGCGTTGTAGGCATGAAATGTGGTCTTTTTAGTGTAGTCGATAAAAAAAGCACTTTTCTTCCCGCTGCGTTACTTTTCCTCCCGCCGGTCAAGAACCAACAATTTTCCACCCGCGTTGTAGGCATGAAATGTGGTCTTTTTAGTGTAGTCGATAAAAAAGCACTTTTCTTCCCGCTGCAGCACTTTTTATCCCGCTGCAACACTTTTTATCCCGCTGCAACACTTTTCTCCCCGCTCCGTTACTTTTCTTCCCGCTGCGTTACTTTTCCTCCCGCTGCAGCACTTTTCTTCCCGCTGCGTTACTTTTGCTCCCGCTGTAGCACTTTCCTTCCCGTTACATTACTTTTCCTTCCGCCGGTCAAGAATCAACAATTTTCCACCTGCGTTGTAGGCATGAAATGTGGTCTTTTTAGCGTTGTCGGGAAAACAGCAATTTTCAACGCCGAACGTTGCAATTTTTTTTCATAATATTATGAAAACATTTTTTGGGGGAAATAAATAAATGAAAAATATTTTCTTATCGACAGATTCGTGGAAAAATCAGCGGGCAAACTCTCCTTCCCATGCCTATGGGAACCGAGAGAATTTTCGAAGTCGATTTTATACCCGAGCAAATTGCAAGCAATCCGTTAGACGTCCAATTGAAGAGCAATATCGAGGAGATCGTGATTAAGTGGGCGACGCAGATAAATGAGATTCTCAGTGAAGAGAGCTCTGCTACTGATAATAATTATCCTGGACCTAACGCCGGTAATTACGAAGAGTAAATTAGTCGAAATTTTACCCCAAGGATATAGTACTTGGCCACATAAGTGTCTACCTAGAAAATCAATTAGATTATCAGATTAAAATAATTAAATTAATTATTCAAATTAAATAATTATTCTTAATTATTTCATTTTTATTATTCAACTTAATTATTCAAATTAAATAATCAATTATTGATTTAATGATAAATTGTGACATTTTCCTTAATCTCAAGACGATTTTCGAGATTTGAGGTCGTCGCTGCTTATTTCGATTTGAAACATTTCAGAAATTGAGTTTTGGCATCAAAGGCTCAAAAATTTGGAATCAATTTACGACCAAATGCGAGATCCCCGTGTTAAAAGAATGGTGACCATGCTGGAACTAACAAAAAGCCCTTATCTCGCTAGTCTTCAGACACTCTTCAAAAACGTCGTCGCAGGTTTATAAAAAAATTTTTAACAATCTGTTAAACACCGATTTTATAAAACTACTCAATCCGATGAAATCATAAAAAATCAACGACATCGACGATCCTAAAAATTATTATTTCGAAACAATAAATTAAATAAAATGAAGCGTAAATTAATTGAAAAAATAATTTAACACAATTTCAGAAATATTAATTTTGTATCATCTTTATAGCATTTTTTTTTTAATTTTGTACATTTTTTTGACTTTCTCGTTTTCGAGAATCGTTAGTTCAATAATCCTAAAACTTCTTATATTAATTATAGAACGTTTCTTCGAGATGATATCTAAAATTGTTTTACCACCATTTTTTAAAGCAAAAAAAAAGAAAAATAAAATATCGTTCGTATGATATTATTATTATTATTCGACGTAGATTTCGAATAATTTCAGCTATTATCGAGGCCCGCGACATATGTTTGTATTTGAAACCACTGCAACGATATTTCGACGAGATCGAAAGTCTGGATTTCACCGAAATTCAACCGAAGCTAAAACCACTTATGCACAGTATTTGTCTGACGTGGGCAAATTCGCGATACTATTGCTCGACAACTCATATCATAACGTTGCTCAGCGAAATCGCCAATCTTATTATTGCTCAGGTAGAGAACGTACTTTTCGATAAGAAAGAAATGCGAGATATGACGATGTTTGCGGTCGTCCTAATCGACTTCTAACTTAGGCCACCAAATATCTGGATCCTGGGTCTCTCTTCGAAGGCGATATCGACGACAATCTCAAACGTCTGGTCCAGGTACTCACTGTCGCAGAGGCTTTGCGAGATACCTTTGAGAGCTTCAGAAATAAAATTGAAAATTACTTTAAATCTCCTGCCGAACCTATACTTTGGACTTTTCACCAAAAATTGATTTTTCAACGCCTCATCAATTTCGAGAAACGTCTTAAAGAAATACAGGTACTGATGAAAACATATATTTTTTAATTAAAAAATAATCAATAACTTTTTTTAATTGATTTATGGTATTTCCAAAGTTAATGTATTAAAATTGAATATTTATTTTTCTTTGTTATGAAAATATTATATTTATGGAAATTTATGATTTTTCAAAGACTTTTATTTTTAATTTCGAGAAACGACTTAAAGAAATAAAGGTACTGATAGAAACATATGATAATTTTTAATTAAAAAATAGAGAACATTTTTTTATTGATTTATAGTATTTCTAAAGTTAATTTATTTTTATTTATTTTAAAAATATTATATTTATGAAGATTTTTGATTTTTCAACGACTCACTAATTTCGAGAAACGACTTAAAGAAATACAGGTACTGATATAAACATGATATTTTTTAGTTAAAAAGTAGACAACATTTTTTATTGATTTCTAGTATTTTCAAAGTTTATTTATTTTTCTTTGCTTTGAAAATATTATATTTATGAAAATTCATAATTTTTCAACGACTCAGTAATTTCGAGAAACGACTTAAAGAAGTACAGGTACTGATAAAAACATGATATTTTTTATTTGAAAAATAGACAACATTTTTTTATTAATTTATAGTATTTCCGAAGTTAATTTATTACTATTTATTTTTCAAATATTATATTTATGAAGATTTATGATTTTTCAACGACTCACTAATTTCGAGAAACGACTTAAAGAAATACAGGTACCGATAAAAATATGATATTTTTTAAATTAAAAAATAGACAATATTTTTTTATTGATTTATAGTATTTCCAATATTTATTTATTTTTATTTATTTTAAAAATATTATATTTATGGAAATTTATAATTTTTCAAAGACTCATTAATTTCGAGAAACGACTTAAAGAAATACAGGTACTGATAAAAACATATGATATTTTTTAATTATAAATAGACAACATTTTTTTATTGATATAGTATTTCTAAAGTTTATTTATTTTTATTTATTTTAAAAATATTATATTTATGAAAATTTATGATTTTTCAACGACTCAGTATTTCGAGAAATTACTTAAAAAATACAGATACTGATAAAAACATGATATTTTTTTATTTAAAAATAGACAAGTTTTCTTTATTAATTTATAGTATTTCCAAAGTTTATTTATTTTTCTTTGTTTTGAAAATATTATATTTATGTAAATTTATGATTTTTCAACGACTCACTAATTTCGAGAAACGACTTAAAGAAATACAGGTACTGATAAAAACATGATATTTTTTTATTAAAAAATAGACAACATTTTTTTATTGATTTATTTTATTTATTTTTTAAATATTATATTTATGAAGATTTATGATTTTTCAACGACTCAGTAATTTCGAGAAACCTCTTAAAGAAATACAGATATAATAAAAACATAATATTTTTTAAGTAACAAATAAACAGATTTTATTTTATGGATTTATGGTATTTCTAAAGTTAATTTATATGAATAAAAAATGTATTTTTCTTTATTTTAACTTATTTAAAAAATATTAAATTTATAAAAAATTTATGATTTTTCAACGACTTAAGGAAATCCAGGTACTGATAAAAACATCATATTTTTAAATAAAAAATAAACAGGACATTTTTTTATTGATTTAGTTATTAAAATTTTATATTTCTTTATTTATAAAAATATTACATTTATGAAAAAAATTGATTTATTTAATTTAAAATTAATGATGTTATATTCTCGTTACAGAATTTGTTCGAAATAGCGCAGGAATATTTCAAGCTCGAGAGAATCGAGATCGCTGGACTGAGAGGCAAAGTACTCTGTCAAATGGTCTACGACATCTACGAAGAATTCGTTAAAGCGTACAACGAATTGGGATCCGTTGAATATGACGTTTTGTTGCCCGAGGATACTGAGTTCACTAGGGACCTCAACGAGTTTTTAGTCAAGGTGCGTTTGTCACGATATCAATCAATCGAACGTTACAAATCCTATTGATTAATTAAGGTGGAAGAGTTTGATCGACGATTGGCTACGATATTTGGGAAAGCCTTTCTCGAGTGTCACAACATCGACAGTATGTTCCGACTTATATGGATTATGGGTCCTATAGCTTTGAGGCCCATTATTATGGAGCAACTTTGGAAAAATTACGAAACGTTGTTATCGATGATTCACGAACATATGGACAGCATTAAGGTATACATTTTTTAGAACAAAAGAGACGAAATAATTTGGATCCCAATTTTAATGGAAAATAAATTAACTGTTTATTAAGGAGGTAAAAAAAAATTTATTTTGGAAATTCAATATCATCCAAATCCTTTTAGATTTGGATTAGGGCATTTTTATATGCAATAGGATTTGGAGGATATTGAATTTCCAAATTCAATTTTTTTACCTGACTTCCTCCCCTTAAGGAGGTAAAAAAAATTGATTTTGGAAATTCAATATCATCCAAATCTTATTGGATATAAAAATGCCCAACGCACTATATTGTTGGTGCTCGATGAAAGGATTTTTTACTGACGTCTGACTTGCATATGCTTTTCAATATTATCTTAAGCATAGTTCTTAGGTTTTCCATTCTGTGCATGATTCAGATCAAACTACTAGGCAGATTCGAATGGTTGACATCTCATTTTCTTCTTCATGAAAAGCTACACCGGCTAAATGGAGCAAACTATTTTTTTTCATTCTGAAAGCAAAGAGAATCACTGATTAAGAAAAAAACATAAAATTTATTTATTAATAATTAGTTACTTAAAAAATATCACCTTTTATTAACATTTGCTCCATTTAGCCGGTGTATCTTTTCATGAAGAAGCAAATGAGACGTCAACCATTCCAATCTGCCTAGTAGTTTGATTTTAATCATGCGCAGAATGGAAAATCTAAGAACTTTGCTTAAGATAATATTGAAAAGCATATGAGGCATTCTCTGCCAGTTCATCCACTTTTTTTTCGACCATCTCAGATCTGTCCCATAATTGAACACATTTTTGTACCACTTGAATTCTTTGTGAATTTTTTCAAATTTTTGAAACAATCCATTTGGGGAATTTTTTTTTTTATTATTCATATAACTTTGATGGAGTAAGTCTGATAAAAAAAAATACATGTATAAAAAAATGTTGTTTTTCACTCAACTTTGTAATACAATAGGTCTCATATTTTTATTCTTGTTGCAAAAGCGATATTCAGTAAAAAAAAAATGTTAACATTTTTTTTCATTCATTCGGACACCTTCGATATTGCTCTCAATTTTTTATAATCTGTAGGGACATGTATAGAACCTACAAAAAAATTGGTGTAGTGGGCACCGACTACTTGAAGGATTAAAAAAAGAAAGAAAATTAATTAAACTTATTTAATTGTTTTTTTATTTCTATATATTTTTTTATTTCACTTATTTTTTGTTATTCCTTCAAATAATCGATCCACTGAGCTACTTGACGCGTAACGACGACACAGCCTTCAGGGTTTACATACAGTTATTCGTGCGTATAGCCATTTATTGGATCGAAAATTTTGGAAAATATTTTTTTCCTCCTTCAAATAGTCGATGCCCACTATGCCAATTTTTAGGTATGCTTTTGACATATCCCTGTAACTTGTATAAAATTGGCAGTGATATCGAAGGTATCCGAATGAGTAAAAAAAATTGTTTAACATTTTTTTTTGCTGTAAACAGTTTTTGCAACACGAATAAAAATGTGAGACATATTGCAATACAAAGTTAATTGAAAAACAACATTTTTTTGTATGTGTGATTTTTTTGTCAGATTTACGCCATCGAAGTTATATGAATAACAAAAAAAATATACATTTCCTAAGTGGATGGATTAAAAAATGTGAAAAAATTCACAAAGAATGCTTTTAAGTGGTACTAAAATGTGGCCAATTATGGGATAGATCTGAGAGGGTCGAAAAAAGTGTGGCTGATCTGACAGAGAATGCCTCATATACAAGTCACAGTAAAAAATCCTTTCATTTTTATATGCAATAGTATTTGGATGATATCGAATTTCCAAAATCTATTTTTTTCACCTGTCTCCCTCCCCTTAAATGAAATTGATAAAAATGACTTTTGTTTTTTTTTTGTTTTTTTTTTTCAGAGCATGCTTGATAAAAGTCTTGAAAAGAGAAAAAAAACTGGTTACATGGACGTCGACCAGTATTTTCCACCAGTGGCTGGTGCATTGTGCTCTCTGATGAAACTCAAAAAAAGAATAGACTATCCTATGGAGTGCATGAAAATGATCGATCATCCTTTAATAAACAGTCAAACTGCACGAGATATAGAAGCAAAGTATGACGAATTGCAGGTAAAATATTCTTTATAGATATTAATGTAAATTTAAAAGAAGCATTTACATTTTTTTCGTATATTAAATCTTATTAACAATTATGATGTAAATTTAATGAACGTTTTACTAAACGAGTAACTACGTTAATATTTTTTTGTAGTTTTTTTTTTAAATATTAAATTCAATATATTTGAAATTTTATATTCCATATGTGAATTGTAGAAAAAATGTTTTCTTAAACTCAATATTGAGATTTTTCTTTTGTTAGGATTAATATTAATTATTTTTGTTAGGCTCTGCTTGAAAGCACCGAGAACGAAATATTCAATGAGTGGGCGGAAACAGTGCCTGAAATTAGCTCAGTGAATCTTGCCAAGACACTTCTTACCGTAAATGAAGATCGCTCCTTGGAATTGAATTTCGATCCACAATTATCGGCTGTGCTACGAGAAACACGTTACATGTTAATAATGAAGAGGACAGATTTACCGGAGGAAGCTATGGACCTCTATGCTAGAACCCAGTTCTTCTTCGAGAGCGTCTACAACCTTAATCTCATAAATAACTGGTGAGTGTAAGAATAAATGATGCAACCTAGAATGTTGCACATTGCTTTCTCATTATTCTTCATTCCTTACAAATTTACCTCTATGAGAATGTATGTTAGTGGATTTTGGATACTCATAGAGGAAGCTTTGTAAAAAGCGAAAAATAAAAAGCAGTGTGCAAGCTTCTACTTTGTACTTGTTTAAAATTATGGTAAAAAGGCTTGTAACCGCTATTTTCTGAGATACAATATGCGACTTGAGAATGATAGTGAAGACCAAAATTCGATATCTTAAAGAAAAAAAAATTTAGATCGGATTTTCTGACCGGAAGTCGGATTTGTGAATTCTGAAATCAGAAACGGAATAAAGTCATTTTTTTTTTAATCCAGGTAAAAAGGTTTGTAACCGGTATTTTTTTAGGTAGAATATACGACTTGAGAACGATAGTGAAGGCCAAAATTCGATATTTTAAAGAAAAAAAAATGCAGGTTGGATTTTCCGACCGGAAGTCGGAATCAATCAAATTCTGGAATCAGAAACGAAAAAAAATCACATTTTTTAAAAACCTGGGAAAAAGGCTGGTAACCGGTACTTTCTGAGGTACAATATGCGACTTAAGAACGATAGTGATGGCCAAAATTCGATACCTTGAAGAAAATAAAATTTAGGTTCTTTAGGTTACATTTTCGACCAAAAATCCGATCTCTGAAGAACCGACCAAAAGTGACTTTTTTTAAAATCATGATAAAAAGGCCTGTAACCAGTACTTTCTGAGGTACATTATGCGACTTGAGAATGATAGTGAAGACCAAAATTCGATGTCTTGAAGAAAATAAAATTTAGGTTCTTTAGGTTACATTTTCCGTCCAAAAATCGGATCTGTGAAGAACCGACCAAAAGTGACTTTTTTTTTAAACATCGCAAAAAGGCATGTAACCGGTACTTTCTGAGGTACAATATTGTAATGAATTTTTTAATTATTTATTATTTATTTAAAAATTTCTATTTATTTGGGAGACTGGAATTTTATTAAAATTTGAAAAACAAAAGAAAAATATTCTCGTATATATGTAAATATTAATACCATTAGAATAATTAACACAATTGGATTTATTTGTATGTAATAAATACGATGGGGCATGTCAAGGGTCTTAATAAAAGTTATAGTTTATATTTTATAAATTAGGGGTGAAAATTGTCCCTTTTATTAAGTTATTATTATTTAATTACAATATATAATATGAGATTCATTCACATTATAAATATTTAACAAAAAGAAACATACATACAGAAAACGCTAATTACAATTATTATTGTGTAAATCTAATTTTATATAAAGCACGAAATTAAATGTAACTTTTCTCTCTCTTTTCTTTCTTTGATATGTCAGTGACTAATATTATAAAGTTTCAAATACTTATCATCTCAAGTCGTAATATCCAAATAATTCCAGGCCTGGATGTTGAAGTAGGAAGAAACGATTTGATGATATTATTTGATATAATAAATGGGAGCGACAATACCTATTATTGAAAGTCAGAAATAAATAGTACTTGATAGGACGACGAACGAAGAGAGAATGAATATGAATTATAACTGCTAAGCAGTAGGGGTATCGCGTCTATCGATAGATCGGCAATATTCGTCCGATTCCCGAATTCTATCGATTGGTTGAGAGTTTATTGAGATAGTGCGATTTCGAATAGACTTGATCGCCACAATATGCGACTTGAGAACGATAGTGAAGGCCAAAATTCGATATCTTGAAGAAAAGAAAATGTAGGTTCTGTAGGTTACATTTTCCGACCAAAAATCGGATCTGTGAAGAACCGATCAAAAGTGACTTTTTTTAAAATCATCATAAAATGGCATGTAAATTTCAGAGGTAGAATATACGACTTGAGAACGATAGTAAAGGCCAAAGTCGATACCTTAAAGAAAAAAAAGTTAGGTTGAATTTTTCGACTGGAAGTCGGATCTGTGAATTCTAGAATTAAAATCAGAAAAAAGTCACTTTTTTTTAAATTATGGTAAAAAGACTTATAACCGGTATTTTCTGTGTAAGAATATGCGGCTTGGGTATGATAGTGAAAGCCAAAGTTCGATATCTTAATTTAAGAAATGTATATGATCAAGCAACACGAGGACATCTTGCACATTAACGGAAATAAAACTCTTACCAGATACTGACTATCTTAGGTACAACAGAATTAGACAGCACAGCTCACCAGTGGAGTTGGAAATATTGAAAGAGGAAATGGAAGTGATCGATCAACTCATTGACGAAGGACAGATTAACTACAACTGGAATTCCCCAGGTTAGCACAAAACCGGATGTAATCAGAGCGCAGTTAATAATCCAATCGGATATCATCGACAGAGGTGCCGGAGTACATAGGAAATCTTCTGGAGCCCGTGAGGAAGTTGCACTCACGAATATTCCGAGCTCAGGAAAATATCGAAAAAATGTTGAAGACGATGTATGAATGGGCGATGGTACCGGTTCTCGATCGCAAGGATCTCAAGGATGAGAATTTACTGGCGATCGGTGAACGCGAAGATCGTTTCGCCAAGAGATACGCCGAGATCGAACAAGCTGCTGATGAAATTCAACGAGTTCTTCAGGAAAACTACAAGCTCTTCTTTGATTTGCTTCCACAGTCCGAATACGCAAAGGACGAATTTGAGCTCGATACAGGTTTTCAATCTACCATTTCCTTTCTCATTAATCATTTTACTCGTCAAAGACCAAATTATTTATCCTACCAGTGAAAAGAGATAAAAACAAAACATGTTCAGGAAAAGTGTTAATGAATCCCAAGAATATTGTTGACTTTTGGAATGTTTTAGAGAAACCTGAACAGAAGAAAGCTGTTGAAGGTGAATTGCCCGAAGGCGAAATGGAGGGTGAAGAAGCTGAGGTCGAAGGTGGAACGGTGTCGCAATTTAATCTCGCCAAGTCGAGGTACGTCTTTCAGTTCTAACGCCTCTAACACGGTCCTTTTGTCCTCCAAGGCTTTATGCCCGAGTATATTTGACTTGTCCATTGAAATAATAATGCACAAGGACTGCGACGAAAACGGGAACTGAGGAAGATGCAGGCTTTGAGGAAGGTGAGGAACCTGAAGAGGAAACCAAGACCGAAGACGAAAAGACACCATCTGAAATACGACCAGAAGGAGAAGCACCAATTGAGGATGAAGAAGAAAGACAAATTAAGTGGAAACCTTATTTGGCTTACATTGATGACCTGGTGTCGAAGGGATTAATTCAAGCTGCATCAACCAGGTGTGTTTTGCCTTTTGACATTTTTTTAAACTTAATTACTCCACTGCAAACAAAATACAACAATTTTCCTTTTTTAAATAAAAGCATATGCTATATACTCGATGAAACCGATCCAGAGGGCAACATTTGGCCCCTCTTCGAAATCCAATTACACCTGGAGATTCCAGATCTCGTTTTTCAACCATCAGTCGAGATAGATGATCCCAATGGATTTTATATGTTTTACGAGGGATTGTTGTTCGATATGATGAAAATGGGCACTTTGATTCCTCGTGTTGATCCGGAAAAAGCTGCTGAGCGTGAGGATTATGGGGTAATTTAACGAAAAGTACTTAAGGGGAGGGAGTCAGGTAAAAAAAAATTGATTTTGGAAATTCAATATCATCCAAATCCTATTGCATATAAAAATGTCCAACACACTATATTGTTGGTACACGATGAAAGGATTTTTGACTGTCGTCTGACTTGCATATGCTTTGCAATATTATCTTAAGCAAAGTTCTTATGTTTTCCATTCTACGCATGATTCAGATCAAACTACTAGGCAGATTGGAATGGTTGACGTCTCATTTTCTTCTTCATGAAAAGATACACCGGCTAAATGGAGCAAACTATTTTTTTTCATTCTGAAAGCAAAGTTAATCACTGATTTAGAAAATAGCATAAAATTTATTTATTAATAATTATGTCACTTAAAAAATATTACCTTTTATTAAAATTTGCTCCATTTAGCCGGTGTATCTTTTCATGAAGAAGAAAATGAGACGTTAACCATTCCAATCTGTCTAGTAGTTTGATCTGAATCATGCGCAGAATGGAAAACCTAAGAACTTTGCTTAAGATAATATTGAAAAGCATATGCAAGTCAGACGACAGTAAAAAATCCTTTTATCGAGTACCAATAATATAGTGCATTGGGCATTTTTATATGCAATAAGATTTGGATGATATTGAATTTCCAAAACCAATTTTTTTTACCTGACTCCCTCCCCTTAAGGAGACCCAGTCACCTAAACAAAGTAATAAGAAAAAAAAATCTGTAGGTGATACCCTTCGTTTGAAAATTCTTACATTTGAACCTTATTTAGTACATATCAAGCATTATGATTCTGCATTTTTGTTAAAACGTGCAGAGCACCAAAATGGTGGAAGGTAAAATGTAAAAATTTTAACTTGTCGTAGCTTTCAGACCAAACCAGTGAACAGATTTTAGTGTTCGATGTCTCATTTTATTTGTCGAAGAGTGCATTCTGGTATGAGTCTGGGAATTTTTATTTCAAGTCTTTTTAACAAAGCTATAATTTTAAATGTGTAAATACATCTATTCTTTATTAAAAACTCACTAAATAATTGGTTATAGGAAATGCAATTTTCACTGCATCCAGGATTGCTACATTCATAACAAAATGCACTCTTCGACAGATAAAATAAGGCATTGAACACTAAAATTTGTTCATCGGTTCGGTCTCAAAACTGTAACAAGTAAAAAAAATTGTACTTTTTTACCTGACACCATTCTGGTGCACTGCATATCTTTACAAAATTGCAGAATTATGGTACTTGATATGTACTTTATGAGTTTTAAATTTAAGATTTTTTACAAGTCAATACATTTTTTTCTTATGACTCTTTTTAGGTGATTGGATCTCCTTAAAGATATTTTAAGGAGACCAGGGTGGTTTGCCTGACCGAAAAGTCAATTACATTTGATTGAATATAACATGCCTAGATAGAAAAAAATATAAGTATCATATATGCTTAATATATGAAGCCAAAAAGTTATATATTTCAAAAATATTTTGCATATATTTATATTTCTATGTAATTCACATTTTATGTAAACATTACTCCCACTCCATTATATTATATTATGTTGACATATGTAAAAGAAATTTTTCGATTTTGTCATAATTTTATATTTTCCTGGTCCCCTAACACAAATGGTGTCATAAAAAATGTTAAAATCATTTTTCAATTGCTTTTTCGTGTAGATTGATTTGGCTGAGGAAGACGGAATAATTTTCATGCTCGAAGAAACGTGCACCAGAGTGAAGTTGGCACTCGTACAAGCGCAGGAGTATATAATGGTGAGATAACGATGAAATTAGCGGCAATTAACTGATTGAATTGATTCCTGCATTTCACGATAATTTTAGGTCTTCGACCCTTATACTTGGCTCTGGCTAGACGACAGACAAGAATATCTCGACCTCTTTTTGCGATACGCCAGAACTCTCACGGAAGAGGAGAAGGAATTAGTCGGCCAAGCGCCTGATAACTTGGCGGAATTTATCAAAGAAAAAAAACCTGAATTGTCCGACTTCAGACGAGAAATTGAATATTTCGTGGAACTTTATAAAAAATGCGACCAGATTGAGAATGAAAAAATTCTGTTTCACTGGTTGCGCATTGATAACAAACCATTTAAGCAAACTCTATTAAATACGGTTTGCAAGTGGGCGAATTTGCTAAAAAATCATCTTGTTGAACGCGTTAATAACAGGTTTTGTATTAATAACTTCAAAAAATTCTTCTTTGCTTCCTGATAGAAAAAGCTTTGTGTTTGTGATAGAATCCGCAATTTTCAAGATATCGGCCTGAAATTTGGTACACAAGTAAAGTGGGGGTAGACAAAGGCTAAGTTCAAATTTGGCGCAAATCCGTCAAGTGGTTAAAAAATGATGACATTTTGATTTTTTCCAAAATCACTTATCACGCTCTAACTTTCGTATTTTTGAAGATATTGCGCTCAAATTTGGTCCACGAATGGACTATTATAAACTGATGATTTGTATCAAATTTTGTGAAAATCGATTGAAACATAAAAATTTTATGGGATTTTGAATGTTCCGAATTTTTTGAAAAATTTGTATTCCCGTTCTAATACGAGTTTAGGTATCAAATACTGATTTAGGAATACAATGAGTTAAAAAATATAAATTTTTTCAGCTTTGTGAAAAAATTTATATGTTTCACAAAGTTTTCGATATGAGGAAGCCAAAATTGTTAAATAAGTTTAATCATAGCTTTGTGAAGAATATAAATTAATGAGGAAGCAATGTGCTGATTTCTACTTTGCAATTTTTTTTTAATAGACAAAACAATGTATTTGATTTTGATCTTTCAGTTTGAAGAAACTTCAGGAATTTTTGAACGCAGCAACTGACAGATTCACTCAACCTGTTCAAGAGGATGATTATGATAGTTTACTTCAAACTATTTACTATCTGAAAGAAGTCAGAGACAGGCAGTACGAAATAGATGATATGTTTGAGCCTATAAAGGTAAATTGTTTTTTTCTATTGCTGTAATACACTGTAAAAAATGTTCGCGTTTTTCCTATACAAACGAGCATGAATGTTGTAAAACTTGGTATAGCAAATCGGAATTAATATGTTTGCATAGTAAATTTAATACAGATATATGAATTTTGATAATTCGGTGATTGGAAATTACAAAACATGATTATTAAATCATCATTTACTAAATTAGTGTATGAAAATCAATATATATTTTCGGAATTTTCGTACCCGATTTGAAATTTAATATATATGTTTCATTAAATGTAAGATCAAATTTACTCAAATTACAGTTACTGATATTGAAAAATACCAAGTAAAGTATTTGCAATTTTGTCTATATGGGTATATTACTTTATGAAAAATGTTTGCGTTTTTGCTACACAAAAGTATGAGAAATTTACAAACTCGCTGTAGGAAATAAACATTAATATAGTTGCATAGTAAATTTAGTATACGTATATGGATTTTACCAAACCAGTGATATAAAATTACAACATATGGTTACTAAATCAATTATTATTAAATTAGTACATGAAAATCAACATGAATTTTTGGACTTTTAGTGACTGATTTAAAATTTAATACACATTTTCCAATAACGAAAAAAACCCGCACTAGATCGCTAAAACTTACCACTTAGCATCGACTTCTGATAAGTTACTCGAGATTTTCAAAAAGATTCCGTTCATCCAAAAATTATGTTCACTTGAAAATATTTCCAACTCACTTTGCGCTCTGATTGCAATCAATTGAATATTTTGTTATGTCAATTATGAGTATGCCTGAGAGAATAATAGTTGTACAACTCTTATGTCATTTAGATATCCAAAATTACTAAGTCGTTGATAGCGTAGTCGGTAGCGTGCGTGCGTTGTTAGGTACTTAGTTAGGTAGGTCGTAGGTTCAAACCCCAGTTTAAGCGAAAAATTTTCTGTGGCGAAAACCAATTCCCAACAATTTCTGATGACATAATTTGTGTAAAAAAATAATGTCCGACTAATATTTATATTTTTTAAAATTGTTTTTATGTCCATTTTAAATTTCCAACACATATGTATTTGAATTTTCAGATACCGCTCATATGAAAATTCAACATAAATGTTTATGAAATTTAATATACAAGGTCATTAAATATCAAAAGTAATGTCTATGAATTTTCAAACATATTCATCGAAAAATATCTTGCAGCGATGGAAAAACCAGAAACAATTGTGCTGTAATGTTATCGAAAGCTATATTTTTTTCAATACCGTTCATATGAAAATTCAATATAAAGGTTTAGGAAATTTAATGCACAGTTTATGCATATGGTACTTCCAATACAAGTATATTAATTTTAAGAAAGATTTTTTTTACATTATTAGACTGATGAACCATTAATTTTCATATTTTAACGCATAAAATACAGGAAACAATGGAACTTCTTAGATTCTATCAAGTGGAATTTGGCGACGAGACTTTCAATTCTCTTGTAGAATTGCCAGAACAATGGGCGACCGTTAAGAAATTGGCTGCACAGGTCAAACAAGTAGTTTCGCCTTTGCTAGCACGACAAATCGATATTTTGAAGAAGCGTCTCAACTACTTTGGCTTCAGACAAGAAAACTTTTACTCCAAATTTCACAGCAGTGACGTATTCAGGTCAGATTACAGAGAGAAAAATATTAATTCAACTCCTTGTATCTTCAGCAATTTAAACTTATTGTTAATGCATTTTTCTAGCCACGATTGTCAAAATATTTACGAAAAATTGGACAAAGTCAATGAAGAAATTGTGGCCTTTGAGAATGAGCTACAAGTTCTAACTGATACAGCAAATATATACGAACAAACAGTCCAAGAATTCAAACAGATCAAATTGACTAGAAAAGAATTGAAACTGCTGAAGAGCCTTTGGGATTATGTAACTGTAATTGAAAGCAGTTTGGACGAGTGGAAAACTACAGTCTGGAAAAAAATTGACGTCGAAGGAATGGATCAAGAGTGTAAAAAATTGACCAAGGAATTGAAACGTAAGATTTTTATTCAAAAAACGGAATTTAAGCTCAGAGACACTAAAAACATATTACTTTTTTATTTTCTCATCACATAGAAAGTATTTAAAAAGAGAAAGTATTGCAAAAAAAAAATCGACCTTCATTTAAAATGTATTTTTGATATTAAAATCCAATCCAAAAACTTCACTGCTTCTGATATTTTACTTCAAATATAAAAAAATGTCAACAAAATTTTTTATTCATTTTTGGACCGCAAGATAATTTAAACATTTAAACAATTATACTTCGACCTGACACATACAAATAGAATTATGAGAAAATGAGTAGTGAACAAAAATATGTGATTTAGTACAGGGAAGAATTTGTTATTATCTTTTCTATCATTCACATGAAATTTTTAAAATCGTTAATTATAAAAAAAATCTATTAAGTGCAAAAAGGGTTTTGCTACAGGTCTACTAAATTATTATCACTGATATTTAACTGTTTTTGATTTTAAAAAAACTACTAATAATATTTATATTAAATGCTAAATTTTCAAATTGCATTAACAGATTTAATATTATAAACACTCATCAATTTGTAGTTATAAATACTCATAGATAATTCTTTTTCAAACAACAAGCTGATTTAAAAATTACTAAGCTGTAGTCTAAGACATACAAAAATAATTACTAGCAAATTTGACAGTGATTCAGTACAGGGAAAAATTTATCGTCTTTTCAGTCACATAAATATAAATTCTCAATTGGTTGGCTATAAAAAATTTCTATTGAATAGAATACA
Organism: Ephialtes manifestator; assembly: GCA_963970395.1. Classification (NCBI taxonomy): domain Eukaryota; kingdom Metazoa; phylum Arthropoda; class Insecta; order Hymenoptera; family Ichneumonidae; genus Ephialtes; species Ephialtes manifestator. Next base: position 932,002 of record OZ019969.1, on the reverse strand, counting down.
AATTGTATTGCAGGTCTATTAAATTATTATCACTTTTAATAAATTATTAAATCTACAAAAAATGTTCACAGTAAATGTTAAATGCAAATAAAAAAATTGCATAAACAGATTTGACGTTATAAAGGCTCATAATTTTTTTCAAGTGGTTAAAAAATAATAATTTTTCAAAAAATTCGGAAAATTCAAAATCCCATAAAATTTTAATTGTTCAATCGATTTTCACAAAATTTGATACAAATTATTAGTCGATAATAGACTATTCGTGGACCAAATTTGAGCGCAATATCTTGAAAAATACGAAAGTTAGAGCGTGATAAGTGATTTTGGAAAAAATCAAAATGTCATCATTTTTTAACCACTTGACGCATAATTTTTTTTTCTCAGTCCTCGACAAAGAAACGAGAGTCTGGGATTTGTACTCAGACGTTGAGTCACAAGTGAAGAATATGATGTCCTCACTCAGAGCTGTATCGGAACTTCAGAATCCTGCGATTCGTGATCGACACTGGCAACAACTTATGGCGGAAACGCAAGTCTGTAAAAAAAATCTCTCCATCGTTAAGGTAGTTCTGTCGCGAAGGCAATCCAAACTCATATGCATGAATTTTTGACATGTTGTAATTTAGCTATTCAATTTTACTTGCACAAAATCTTGAAGGCTTTTACCGAGCATTTGAATGAACAATTTAAACTTGAAAATCGATCTTTTTACACGGTGCACACGGCAGGGCTGAAAAAATTGATCTTTAAATCGAAAATTAACATACTTAGATCAAAGATAGAGAAAAAATAAAAAGTACTACGGATTCGCAAATCATTTAGGACTTGATGCATCATGAAAAAAGGTGAAGTCTCCGGAATAATGTTTAATTGAACCAAGGTCAAAGTGCACGATACCGGGCCAAATGACGTTTCCTAACCTAATTATCGTAAAAATCAAGTCAAATCCGCACTAAACATATCAACTATTTACAAATAATCATTTTAATTTGATTACGACAATTTCGAAGGATTCTCGATTATTTTTTATATTATTATTGAGGCAGTCAAAGTGATGCGTATGATTATTTTTTAATGTCATATAGACTCTGAGATTTATGACTCCGGCGTACCGACAGAACTACCTTAAGTAACGCCAAAAAAATAAATAAATAAAATAACACATTGTTACATCCTGCAGGTGAAATTCACAATGGACGATAAAACGACGTTGGAAGACTTGCTGAAACTGCAGCTGCACAAATACGAGGAAGAGGTGAAAAATACGGTGGACAAGGCGGTAAAGGAAATGGGAATGGAAAAAACGCTCAAAGAACTTAACAACACTTGGGCCAATCTTGAATTCGATAAAGAAATTCACGACAGAACGAAACTCAACGTTTTGAAAATCGACGAGGAGACGATTGAAATATTGGAGGACAATCAAGTAAATTATTTGAAAAACAAAAATATCAAATTTAACCACTATTTGGTTTTTTTAAATTTTTTATTATTTAAAAAATGTTTAACTCCTCGTTGGTTAATAAAAATTATTTCCACAGTTATTTGCTTTTATTTAGGTGTATTTTAATTTTGACAAATGTTTCTCTTGCATTTACAAATCCATTTGGATTATTTTGTAGTTTCATTCTGCGTTGTAAAAATTACAATTTGAATTTTAGTGTTTGATGCATTTTTAGATAGACTTTTTTGTTGGCAGGTGCAACTGCAAAATATGCTAAGCTCCAAATACATTGGCCAAAATTATTCATCGGACAAAAATTATTTCCACCGTTATTTGCTTTTATTTAGGTGTATTTAAATTTTGACAAATGTTTCTCTTGCATTTACAAATCCATTTGGATTTTTTTGTAGTTTCATTTTGCGTTTAAAAATTCCAATTTGAATTTCAGTGTTTGATGCATTTTTAGATAGACTTTTTTGTTGGCAGGTGCAACTGCAAAATATGCTAAGCTCCAAATACATCGGAAAAAATTATTCATCGGACAAAAATTATTTCCACCGTTATTTGCTTATATTTAGGTGCATTTTAATTTTGACAAATGTTTCTCTTGCATTTACAAATCCATTTGGATTATTTTGTAGGTTCATTCTGCGTTTAAAAATTACAATTTGAATTTTAGTGTTTGATGCATTTTTAGATAGACTTTTTTGTTGGCAGGTGCAACTGCAAAATATGCTAAGCTCCAAATACATTGGCCAAAATTATTCATCGGACAAAAATTATTTCCACAGTTATTTGCTTTTATTTAGGTGTATTTTAATTTTGACAAATGTTTCTCTTGCATTTACAAATCCATTTGGATTATTTTGTAGTTTCATTCTGCGTTTTAAAAACTACAATTTGAATTTTAGTGTTTGATGCATTTTTAGATAGACTTTTTTGTTGGCAGGTGCAACTGCGAAATATGCTAAGCTCCAAATACATCGGCCAAAATTATTTCCACAGTTATTTGCTTTTATTTAGGTGTATTTTAATTTTGACAAATGTTTCTCATGCATTTACAAATCCATTTGGATTATTTTGTAGTTTCATTCTGCGTTGTAAAAATTGCAATTTGAATTTTAGTGTTTGATGCATTTTTAGATAGACTTTTTTGTTGGCAGGTGCAACTGCAAAATATGCTAAGCTCCAAACACATCGGCCACTTCCTGGATGAGGTTACAGATTGGCAGCGAAAATTGAGTAACGCTGATGCGGTAATCAACGTTTGGTTCGAAGTTCAACGAGCTTGGATGCACTTGGAGAGCATATTTATTGGCTCCGAGGATATACGTAGCCAATTACCAGAGGATTCCAAGCGTTTTGAGAAGATAGATCGTGATTTTAAGGTGCAAATCTACCTTTGCGTCTGGATTGAACAAATTGATTATGTAAGAAAGCTTTTTTATGTAGGATTTACTGAAAGACATGTTGGCTACGCCGAATATCGTGAAAGCTACGAACAAGCCGAAGCTACTGGAGCGTTTGGAAGATTTGCAGTTGCAATTGAACCTCTGCGAAAAGGCATTGTCCCATTATTTAGAGACAAAGAGACTGGCCTATCCTCGCTTTTATTTCGTATCGCCAGCAGACCTCCTCGATATTCTTAGCAATGGCAACAATCCGGAATTAGTCTGCAGACATTTGTCGAAACTTTACGACTCCATTGCCAGACTCAACTGGAAGATGGAAGCTGGAAAATCAACCAAAATCGCAAATGTCATGATTGCTAAAGATGGCGAATCGATGAATATGTATGGCACTTGCGATTGCAACGGAAAGGTAATACGAATATGTATTACCACTGGAATAATGGTCTGAGTACACGGAAAAAAAGGCTTGGTTAAGGAGGTTGGCTAGTCAAATCAGTGCTAAATTTTTAAAAGCGTTTCTGCAATATCAGATGGTTTCATAATCTGTTCCAAGGTGTTAATCACATAGCAGCATTAGTTCTTGATATTCAAATTCATTCACAGCTGTCATATGAACAGTAAATCGATCAATATCTCCAAATTTCCGATGTCATGTTTTTTCATCCAGATTTGTAAAAGGGTAAATCGTAATATCGGTCTGATTATGACGAAACATAGCTCATTTTGATCAGTGGAAGATCCTTAATCGATTGACCGTCCGGATTTGTATACTTGAGCCATTTGTATACTTGATGTTAGGTTATGATAGGATAAACAAACGGTTGTATCTTTTGAACTACTAATACGATTTAAAAAAATAGACGGCCAATCGATAGAATATCTTTTAGTAAACAAAATGAACTATTGAACCTAACTAACCTTTTAGACATTCGTCTCCTTCGTTTTGCACTTTTTCGTAGCATCTTTCTTTGTCACAAATAGTCATACATTATATTAATGTTTTACTCTTTACACTTTTATTTTTACTTTTACCAGAGTTCTTTCCGAAAGTAGATTTTCGCATTGCATAATGATGGGAATCTTCAACATGAAAGGTGTTCCACCGTTTTACCTTCTTTTTTACTATACATTTCTAAGGATATATTTTTCTTAGCGTTTTTTCGTTTTTTTGTTTCTTCTTTACGAATTTATGAATTGATTGTGTAACAATTAACGAAAAATTAATGATTATATTATCATGGCCATATCCGGGGCAACATGCTTATTCCATGTACCAGTTGTGGCCATCGTATTTTTTATAAATGTATAGTTTTATTTCAAACTTTTAGTACATCAACATTTGCAGTGATGACTCTTAAGATTGATATGTGCAAAGCTGCATGCAATTCGCCAACTATATAATCCGAATATGTATCTAGAGCTTTCGTCAAAATCTTGTCGAATTCCGTAAGGAGTTGACAATTTGATGAATCAGCTGATGATACTTTAATTACTGACACAGTACTTTTTGTAATGGAGACGAACGGACGTCAAAATGATGATAAGTGTTTCCAAAATACACAACGTTATGAAAAATTATGATTAAATACAGGTACAGAATTAAAATAGCCACGAAAAACGTATTTAAGTGTAGGGGTGGCCACAACCGGTACTTTTACCCTATCTGTGCTTTAAAGAAATACATTTTTGTGTAAAAGAATTAGATTTTTAATGATTAAACACGCTTTAAAAATGTTTTAAGTGCAATGAATATTAAGGTATACAATTTTTAAGCATGTCCAAAACCGGTGCATAGATGTCCAGAACTGGTGAAATGGAAATGTTCCTACTTTTTTTTCGATTTTCCAGTGTTTTCTCCACTCATATGAAGATTATAATGCTAGAAATCTGAAATTATAGTCTTCTCAGATACGAAATGTATAGTTTCAAAAACGTTATATGATATTTGGTCCCAAAAAATTATTAAAGTAGTCACAAACTACATCATTTAACTTTATATATCCCAAAAAGGTTGAAGTCTGGTTAAATCGGGTAACGGATGCGATGCGTAGAAGTGTAAGATACCACTTCAATCGAGCTGTAGTGTCTTACGAGGAGAAACCCCGAGAATTATGGATCCTGGATTATGAGGCTCAACCAGCTTTGTGTGGCACGCAAATCTGGTGGACGACCGAAGTGAACATGGCCTTTGCAAGATTGGAAGAAGGCTTTGAAAATGCTCTCAAAGACTACCAGAAAAAACAGATCAGTCAGTTGAATGCCCTAATCGTCGTTCTTTGCGGTGAATTGAACGAGAATGATCGCCAGAAAATTATGACCATTTGCACCATTGATGTCCATGCCAGAGATGTTGTTGCCAAATTAATATCCATGAAGGCTGAAAATTCTTCCAGCTTCCAGTGGCAGTCACAATTGAGACACAGGTGCAAAATTAATTCTCCAATTTTTTTTAATCTGCAGAAATAAATTTGCCGATAAATACTTGACAAATAAAAAGTTCTACATTATTCAAAATGTGATGTACACATTTTAAATAATAAAATAATTGCAGAAGCGCACGAGTTGTGATTTTCGTTAACTGGATTTTCGTTCAATCAAGTTACAATCTACCAAATATTCTTGTCGTCACTTGTAACCGCTAATTGAGTAAATTTGTCAGTTTTCGTTTTATTGTACACGTAATGGACATTTATTATACAGGGAGTGTGAGAATCGCTCATTTGAAGTTCGTTCCAAATTGGAATTAGAAGTTTCTTTGCTGGATTATTGAGTAAATCGAGTACTCCATCAATTCGGATAATTACTCTAAATGAAAACAGAATTAGTAATGACATCGCTCTTCTGCAATTAAACTAGCATTAATTAGTTATCTCCTTGACATCAATTACATTTCAGATTTAATTAGACCGATGTAACGTTCGCTTTGGACGTATTAAATATTAAAAATGGATCAATCACTTTTGATTACAACGGCAAGAATTCTGCAATATTCACTGAATTTCAAACTGTTACATATTTTTAGAATCTTTTGGTGAAAGAACTTCTTAAGTTATAAAAAAATATACTTACACTTACAAATTTCTACATTCATTAAATAACGGGATGACAAATTAAGCGAATTTTTTGCGAATATCTGCGACGCATATTATCATTTTTTAAAATCTTTGAAATGTTAACTTTTTATTGAGAAATGAAGCGATTTCTTGTCGAATATCTACGAAACCCACAAAAAAACGACCAAATAAAAAAAATCTTGCCAAAAAATTGATTGGAAAAAAAAATCCTGAGAAACAACAAATTGCTTGACGAACAAATGCTCGCAAACAAAAATCGTTACAAACAAAAGAATGCGAACTAAAAATTTCTTGCATATTTTAACCGCAGTTCTTGAACTACAACTAAGTTGATTCGTGATGTTGAAGTCTTGATTAGCAACTAAGTTCGCTAGGTTAACCAATTTTTTAGTTGATTGTGACATCCAATTCATTAGTTGCCAACTAATTAATTTTCTACAGCAACGCCCCTTCCTATGTATACATTTTGGAAAAAATTGAAATACAAAATTCAGATTTTATAAGAATTTCAGTTTTTCAAAAAATCTCTGTATGTTCTCTAACTTCCGCAATTTTTCAGCTAATGAAGTAAATAGTTCTGAACAAATAGAGAAGTGAAAAATAAAGGTCTGTATTGAATTTGAGCGAAATCCATAAAGCGGTTTAGATTTTAAGACATTGAATTTTTCAAAAAATCTCTGTATGTTCTCTAGCTGCCACAATTTTTTAGATAATGAGCTTAAACAGTTTTTGACGAATAAAGCAATGAAAAATGACTATCGGTATTGAATTTAAGCGAAATACATAAAGCGGTTTAGATATTATAAAATTTTGAATTTTCGAAAAAAATTTATTTTCGTTCTTATTCAAGTTAAGATCGACCAAATCTGCTCAATTCTTTTACAAGGTAAAATTAACATCCAGTTGTAGTAGATATCGAATTTGGTGAAGATTGGTAAAGTGATTCAGATTTTATAAGACATTGAATTTTTCAAAAAATCTCTGTATGTTCTCTAGCTGCAACAATTTTTTAGATAATGAGCTTAAACAGTTGTTGACGAGTAAAGCAATGAAAAATGACGATTGGTATTGAATTTAAGCGAAATCCATAAAGCGGTTTAGATTTTATAAAATTTTGAATTTTCGAAAAAATTTTGTTTTCGTTCTTATTCAAGTTAAGATCGACCAAATCTGCTCAATTCTTTTACAAGGTAAAATTAACATCCAGTTGTAGTAGATATCGAATTTGGTGAAGATTGGTAAAGGGTTTCAGATTTTATAAGACATTGAATTTTTCAAAAAATCGTTGTATGTTCTCTAGCTGCAACAATTTTTTAGATAATGAGCTTAAACAGTTTTTGACGAATAAAGCAATGAAAAATGACTATCGGTATTGAATTTAAGGGAAATACATAAAGCGGTTTGGATTTTATAAAATTTTGAATTTTCGAAAAAATTTTGTTTTCGTTCTTATTCAAGTTAAGTTCGACCAAACCTGCTCAAATCTTTTACAAGGTAAAATTAACATCCAGTTGTAGTAGATATCGAATTTGGTGAAGATTGGTAAAATGGTTCAGATTTTATAAGACATTGAATTTTTCAAAAAATCTCTGTATGTTCTCTAGCTGCCACAATTTTTTAGATAATGAGCTTAAACAGTTTTTGACGAATAAAGCAATAAAAGATGACTATCGGTATTGAATTTAAGCGAAATTCATAAGGCGGTTTAGATTTTATAGAATTTTGAATTTTCGAAAATTTTTGTTTTCGTACTTCTTTAATTTGTTTGTAAAATAAGGATGCAAAGTAGAACTTTGCACATTGCTTCGTCAATAATTTTCATCTTTCGCAAAGCTTCCTCTATGAGAAAGCCAAAAATAAAATAGAGAAACTTCCTAATAGAGGCGGCGTTGCGAATGATGAAAATTAATGAGGAAGCAATGTGCAAAGTTCTACTTTGCATCCTTTTTCACGAAAAGAAAGCTTCCTTTATGCACGGAGAAAAATCATTTGCTATCATAGTGACAGCAAACTTTATTTGCTGGCCTAACAAATAATTTTGCTAGTCTATCAAATCTTTTTGCTGGTCTAGCAAATTTTTTGACAAGCCTAGCAAATAATTTTCATTAGGCTAAGAAATAAGGTTTTGCTGTCACTATATTAGCAACTGATTTCTTGATGCAACAAAAATGTTCTCTCCATGTGTGAGGAAGCAAAAATGATTAATTTCGAATTTTTATTTCCAGATGGGACGACAAATTAGGCGATTGCTTTGCGAATATCTGCGATGCATCTTTTGCATATGCTTACGAATATCTCGGAAATGTACCACGTTTAGTGATAACCCCGTTGACGGACAGATGTTACATTACTCTGACGCAGTCTCTGCACTTGGTAATGGGCGGTGCACCGGCTGGACCAGCGGGAACCGGAAAGACTGAAACTACGAAGGATCTTGGTCGTGCACTCGGCCAAATGGTCTACGTGTTTAACTGTTCCGAGCAGATGGACTATAAAGTAGGAAATTAAGTGGCGATTTATTGGATTATCGGATTGGTTCTCAAGTTTCACACATCCTGAAGACACGTTCAAACCTCCTTTACTTTAATTTCTTGCCACAGTCCTGCGGTAACATCTACAAGGGTCTCGCCCAAACAGGTGCATGGGGTTGTTTCGACGAATTCAACAGAATATCCGTCGAAGTTTTGTCCGTCGTTGCCGTTCAAGTGAAATCGGTACTCGATGGTGTGAAAAATAGAAAAAAAAAATTCCTCTTTTTCGGCGAGGAGCTCAATATCGTCGACACTGTCGGTATGTTCATTACCATGAATCCTGGATACGCCGGGAGGACAGAATTGCCCGAAAATTTGAAGACGTTATTCAGGTTTGAAATCTCCTCGTGAAGATTATTACTTTGATAGCTTCGAATTTTCTTTGTGCTTTTCACAGAATTGTTATTTTAGCTCCCCCTTTAAGGGGAGCTGAAAATCATTAAAGTTTAATGGTGCTGCAAATATGCATATATGAAAACTATTTTATCTTTTCATAAGTGGAATTTTTTCGTTTGCAGAAGTTTAACAGTGCAAATACCGTGTTTCTTTTTTTAAATTAAATTTCCTTGTAACTTTTATGTAACAGAATTACCTGAATGACCAGAGTTCGGGACGTTACTTATTAAAAGTAATTCGTTACCGTTACCGTTACTCCTTGTGAAAAAGTAACGCGTTACCGTTACTCCTTGTGAAAAAGTAACGCGTTACCGTTACTCCTTGCGAAAAAGTAACGCGTTACCGTTACTCCTTGTGAAAAAGTAACGCGTTACCGTTACTCCTTGTGAAAAAGTAACGCGTTACCGTTACTCCTTGTGAAAAAGTAATGCGTTACCGTTACTCCTTGTGAAAAAGTAACGCGTTACCGTTACCGTTACTCCTTGTGAAAAGTAACGCGTTACCGTTACCGTGACACCTTGTGAAAAGTTACGCGTTACCGTTACCGTTACTCCTTGTGAAAAAATAACGCGTTACCGTAATTATCGTTACTGAAAGTGTAACGCTTCCGTTACTTTTTGTTACTTAAAAACATATTAATCACATAACAAATTCAGACGTATATAATTATTAACGTGTAGAATGAAGGTCAATAACAAAAAAACGAATAATTCAGAGGAAGCGTTTATTAACGTCGAGCAATTAGCTTTCGTTCATTTTCGTTGGTATCTCGCCTCTTAGAGGGAATTCGAACAGCTACTTGTTAACAAACATTTTGTATCTCAAAAAGTAACGGCAATTGCGTTACTTGTTACAAAAAAATTGTAACGAGCGTTGTCTTAGAATTACACGAATAAAAATGTAACGACGTTACCGGCCGTTACCACCAAAAAGTAACGAATTCATTAACCACGTTACTAGTAACGCGTTACTTCCGAACCCTGTGAAAGACGTTATTCAGGTTTGAAATCTCCTCGAGAGGATTATTACTTTGATAGGTTCGAAATTTCTCTGTGATTTTCACCGAATTGTTATTTTAGTTCCTCCTTTAAGGGGAGCTGAAAATCATTAAAGCTCAATGGTGCTGCAAATATGCACATATGAAAACTATTTTACCTTGATAAAAATACTTTTGGATCAGTACAAAAAGTGAAATGTTTTCATAAGTGGCATTTTTTCGGTTGCAGAAGTTTAATAGTGCAAATAATGTGTTTCTATTTTTTTTATTAAGTTTCCTTGTAACTTCTATGTAACAGAATTACCTGAAAGACGTTATTCAGGTTTGAAATCTCCTCGAGAGGATTATTACTTTGATAGCTTCGAATTTTCTCTGTACTTTTCACAGAATTGTTATTTTAGCTCTCCCTTTAAGGGGAGCTGAAAATCATTAAAGCTCAATGGTGCTGCAAATATGCACATATGAAAACTATTTTACCTTGATAAAAATACTTTTGGATCAGTACAAAAAGTGAAATGTTTTCATAAGTGGAATATTTTCCACTTATGAAAATTGTTGAACAGTTGAAAAGTTGCACAAATTTAACAGTGCTAATAACGTGTTTTTTTTTTACTAGATTTCCTTGTAATTTATGTGGAAGATTTTGAATTGCAAATTTCCAGAGGAATGAGATCTGAATTCTGCGTTTGAAAAATAGTGAAAATATTTGCACCACTGAACTTGATCACAAAAAAAAATCCATCATGAAAATTTTTGTATTTGTCCAGAGATATTTTTATTATCAAGGTAAAATATTTCATATGTGCAATTGCCGCACCCTTTAATTATCATGATTTTTTCTATGAATCACTTTCTTTAAGGGACCTGCACCAATATCCAGCAAAAATAAGTTATATTCTTGGTATCGATAAGAAAAATTGTCCGTAAAATCTCATTCCTTTTTGTTTCCTCATAGAGGAAGCTTTGTTTTCGTGAAAAATTTTTTTTTCGAGATTTTCATGTCAGTACACTCAGAATGGTCCAAAACATCGAGAAAAGTGATTTAGAAAAAATGTCTGTATGTGTGTGTGTGTGTGTGTGTGTGTGTGTGTGTGTGTGTGTGTATGTGTGTGTGTGTGTGTATGTGTGTGTGTATGTTACACAATCGAAAAATGTAAACCTTTATAACTCGGGAATGCCTTGAGATATCAAGCTGAAATTTGGACCATAGATAGAGGGATCAAGCCTCATCGTTCATGCAAATTTTTGTTAAAATCCACTTCATCGTTAAATTATTACGCGTTTTTTAATTTTTTGAAAAATGTCTGTTTACGCGATAACTCTTTCAATTTTCGAGATATTGATCTAAAAATTGGTATGAATTTGAGCTTTCATATGCCGGTGATCGCTATTGAATTTGGTTAAGATCGGTTGAGCCGTAAAAATTTTATGATGTTTTGAATTTTTCAAAAAATTGACATTATCGCTCTATTGTAACTTTTGCAAAACTTAAGATAGCGAGCTCAAATTTTGTATATAAATAAAACAATATTCAGCCATTATATATGTATAATTTAGTGACGAACGGTATGAAATTTTTGATTTTATGGAATGTTGAAATATTTTTAAAAATATACATTATCACATTCACTTCGGAAACGCTCTAATAATCACGAAATAACGCAATAACGAAATAGAAAAAGCGAATCCACAACATGTATATTTATCTAATTAAAACAAGGATGCAAAGTAGAACCTTGCACATTGCTTCCTCATTATTTTTCGCATTTTACAAAGCTTCCTCTATGAGGAAGCCAAAAATTGAATAACATACTTCTTCATAGAGGTAGCTTTGTAAAATGCGAAAAATAATGAGGAAGCAATGTGCAAGGTTCTACTTTGCATCCTTTTTTTTTTTTTTTTACTAATATTTCAAGTGTCCCGTGTCCATTTTCTTCTGTACCGTTTGGCTTCTTCTCTCATATGTTTAATTACATCCTTAATTAATTTTCAGACCTTGTGCAATGGTAGTTCCGGATTTCGAGCTGATTTGCGAAATAATGTTGGTCGCCGAAGGATTTCAAGAGGCGCGTTTGCTCGCCCGAAAGTTTATCACTCTGTACACACTCTGCCGTGAATTGTTATCAAAGCAGGATCACTACGACTGGGGTTTGAGAGCCATAAAATCGGTGCTCGTGGTGGCCGGCAAATTAAAACGTGGCGATCGCCAACGTCCGGAGGATCAGGTTCTAATGAGAGCTCTTCGTGACTTCAACACACCGAAAATCGTGACCGACGACGTGCCGGTATTCATGGGACTCATCGGTGAATTACTGCTTTCCCACGATCCATTTATCAGGCATTCTCCACTACTTCAGTCATTTTTTTCTATTATTATTTTCTCTCACCTTTCCAAAAGCTTTTTTTTTTTTGCTCCTAACTTTATATACAGTGCAGTGATTGATTAAAAAATTTGCAGAAAGATTCACAGCTATGGCAAAACATATATCGAGAGGGAAATTTTATTTTCAAAAATTACAGTGACTAAATTGACGAAAAATTCGTCGTATAAATTATTTTTATTTCACTGTTTTTTTTTAAAATAATCATCAAATTATATATAGGGCATTCCATACAGAGTCGGTCAACGACCGACCATCAACTTCCCGAATATGATTCGCATTTTTTATGGTATTCTTCTACATAAAAAATGCATGTAGAATTTTTTTCAGATTTTTTTTAACTACTTTTTTAAATTATAAATATTTAAAGCTAAACAAAAAACGACATTTTTAAATTCTGTTATTTAAAAAAAAACTCCGTTAAGTAACAACATTTTTTATCCATAAGCCAAAGTGGAGAAATTATTTTTGATGTTTTTTTTATAAATCCATTTACACAAAATCTTTGAATATATTTAATATTTCGATGGAAAGACTATTATGAAAATTACCAGTGATCGTGATTTCACATCAAGCTTTATTAGCTATCTATTATGATATATGGGACGCATTTCATGCTAAGTCGACCAACGGCTGAACCCAATAGCTAATAAAGCTTGATGTGAAATCACGACCATTGGTAACTTTCATAACAATCGTTCCATCCAAGTTTTGAACATTTTTCAAGATTTTGTGTAGATATATTTATTTTTAAGAAACATCATAAAATACAAAAATAAGGATGCTAAGTTGAACTTTGCACACGAAGAAGTTTCTTTATTTTATTTTTGGCTTCCTCATAGAGGAAGCTTTGCGAAAGATGAAAATTATTGACGAAGCAATGTGCAAAGTTCAACTTTGCATCCTTATTTTAAATACAAATTAAAGAAGTACGAAAATAAAAATTTTCATAAATTCAAAATTCTATAAAATCTAAACCGCCTTATGAATTTCGTTTAAATTCAATGCTGATCGTCATTTTTCATTGCTTTATTCATCAAAAACTGTTTAAACTCATTATCTAAAAAATTGTGGCAGCTAGAGAACATACCGAGAATTTTTGAAAAATTCGATGTCTTATAAAATCTGAACCACTTTACCAATCTTCACCAAATTCGATATCTATTACGACTGGATGTTAATTTTACCTTGCAAAAGAATTGAGCAGGTTTGGTCGAACTTAACTTGAACAAGAACGAAAACAAAATTTTTTCGAAAATTCAATATTTTATAAAATCTAAACCGCTTTATGGATTTCGCTCAAATTCAATACCGATCTTCATTTTTCATTTCTCTATTTGTCCAGAACTATTTACCTCATTAGCTGAACAATTACGGAAGCTAGAGAACATACAGACATTTTCCGAAAAATTGAAAGGCTCATAAAATTTGAATTTTTTTTTTCAATTTTTTCGAAAATGTATACATAGGAAAGGGTGTTGCTCCTCTACCGCCGTGCCAAATTTCAACTTGATTGTTAAAGCCGTTTTTTACGAAAACACGGCTTCCTCTATGAGAAAGCAACAAATAGAAATAATGTTTTCTCCACTTTGGCTTGTGGACCAAAAAATTTTCTTGTTCATCGCAGTATTTTTGAAAAAAGATTGCAGATTAAAAAAATGGCCTTTTTTGTTTAGTTTTAAATATTTATAATTAAGAAAAGACGTTAAAAAAAATCTGATAAAAATTCTACATGCATTTTTTATGTTGAAGAATAGCATAAAAAATTGCGAACCATATTTGAGCAGTTGACCCATATATAAATTTTTTTTAGGTAAAAAAAGTGTTTAGAAAAATTGCAGTGGCTAAATTAACGAAGAATGCCTTGTATAACCTATTTTTATTTCACTATTTTTCTTAATAATCATCGAATAATATATATTTATGTCTTTTTTATCTTCTTTTTTTTTTTGCGTGATACCATGACACGCTATGTGTAGGCGACTTGTTTCCCGCTTTGGATGTACCGCGAAAACGAGACTTTGATTTCGAGAAGACTGTGAGAGGCGCGGCGCTCGACCTTAAAATGCAACCGGAGGACGGTTTCGTCTTGAAAGTCAGCTTTTTTCTTTTCTTCCATAGATACACAATGACGCAACGAGTTTTTTTTTTTTGTGGAGATTAGGATCTTAATCGCGTGGCGTGCGGTCACGACGCGACGATAAGATCGTCATTTGCGCTTTCAGGTCGTGCAGCTGGAGGAACTCTTCAACGTGCGACATTCAGTTTTTATCGTCGGCTTCGCCGGAACCGGAAAGACTCAAGTATGGAAGACACTCAACAGGACGTATTTCAATCAAAAGAGAAAACCCTACTACAATGATCTTAATCCCAAAGCTGTCACTAATGACGAGCTATTTGGTATCATTAATCCTGCGACCAGAGAATGGAAGGATGGGTAATATTCGTTTTTTTTTTACCTTCTTACACCCAGAAAAAAAATCTTGTTAAGGTAGTTCTGTCGCGAAGGCAATCCAAACTCATATGCATGAATTTTTTACATGTTGTAACTTAGCTATTCAATTTTGCTTGCACAAAATCTTGAAGGCTTTTACCGAGTATTTGAATGAACAATTAAAACTTGAAAATCGATCTTTTTACACGGCGCTCACGGGAGAGCTGGAAAAATTGATCTTTAAATCGAAAATTAACATACTTAGATCAAAGATAGAGAAAAAATAAAAAGTACTACGGATTCGCAAATCATTCAGCAATTGATGCATCATGAAAAAAGGTGAAGTCTCCGGAATAATGTTTAATTGAATCAATGTCAAAGTGCACGATACTTGGCCAAATGACATTTCCTAACCTAATTATCGTAAAAATGAAGTCAAATCCGCACTAAACATATCAACTATTTACAAATAATCGTTTTTATTTGATTGCTACGATTTCGAAGAATTCTCGATTATTTTTGATATTATTATTGAGGCAGTCAAAGTGATGCGTATGATTATTTTTTAATGTCATATAGACTCTGAGATTTATGACTCCGGCGTACCGACAGTATTACCTTAACGGGACGAGAATCTACACATCGGAAATTAAATTTCTTATTTGGATGCCGACCTACTAGACTTCCGTTCACCTCAAATAAATTTTTTTTATTTGTAATTAATATACTTGTTGAATAGTAAATATATTCAAATCTAAGAAATATTTATTTGGGTCGGCAGTTATATAAATGTTAATTTAAAAAAAAAAAATTTAGTGGGATATTCCTCACTATCCCTTAGAAACTAAGAAAATTGCCTCAGCAGTTGGAGCGCAAACCAGCGCACGGCTAAGCGGTCACCCATCCAAGTTACCAATTTAAAAAATATATAATTTTTATGTAAATATTAGGTTCTTTGGAAAAATTTGAAGTTGTTCAGAAAATAAAATAAATAATTTGGGGTTTATTAAAATTTAATTATTTAAGATTTAAAGACATTTTGAGGTACTCAAGAAAATTTTTGAAAATTTGTTTTTTTTTTTAGTTTTGGATTTTTTTTTATTTTTGAAAATTTTTGAAAATTTTCCTTAGGTTCTTTAGGTTCCAAATTTCCAAAATTTCCAAAATTTCCGAAATTTCCAAAATTTTAAAAATTTCCGAAATTTCTAAAATTTCTAAAATTTTCAGAATTCTCAAAATTTTTAAAATTTCTCAAGAAAATTTTTGAGAATTTGAATTTTTTTTTAAATTTGGATTTTTTTTTATTTTTGAAAACTTTTGGAAATTTTCTTTAGTTTCTTTAGGTTCTTTAGGTTCCAAATTTCCAAATTTCCAAAATTTCCAGTGTCCAAAATTTCCAAAATTTCCGACATTTTCAAAATTTTCAAAATTTCCAAAATTTTCAACATTCCCAAAATTTCTAAAATTTCTAGAATTTTCAAAATTGCCAAAATTTCCAAAATTTCTAAAATTTTCAAAATTTTGATTCTTGACACGGCAGCGGTGGCGAAATCTTTTTATAATATAGAGAGATACGTCAAGAATTAAATCAAATCGATAAATGTTGCATGTTGATAATAATAAGCTCCAATGATGAAAAGAAATATCTATTTTGCCTCCCACCGAATTTTTTAGTAACCGTAACTATAAAAAAAAATTGCATGGATTACAAAAAAAATAGCTATCACTTTGTAGTTGTCAGGAATTCCAAAATTTCTTTGAGTGTATCATCAACTTTATTAAAAAAATTATAAAGCATGTACAACTCTATTTACTTTTAAATTGACTTTTAATGGAAATTATTATCTAAAAACAATATTTTACGAATTTTAAACGATTTTGAAAAAATGATAAATTGAACTTACCGATTTCAGTTTATTCTCGGTATTGATGAGAGACCAGGCAAATATGTCGGGCGATGGCCCAAAGTGGATTGTATTCGACGGTGACATAGATCCAATGTGGATCGAGTCACTGAACACAGTAATGGATGATAACAAGGTGTTGACACTGGCGAGCAACGAGAGAATTGCACTCACAAAGCACATGCGGCTTCTTTTCGAGATTTCGAATCTTAGGTATGCGTCACGGTGACACGAAAAAGGTTTTAGCGCACAGGATAGAAACGTTGCGATTGTCTAATTGCGTGTCTTCCGGTGATTATCTTTTCAGAACTGCGACGCCGGCCACCGTCTCCAGAGCAGGAATTCTTTACATAAATCCTCAGGACTTGGGATGGAATCCGTAAAATACATTTTAACCAGCAATTTTTTTCAAACGATTAAAAAAATAATAAAAAGGCCCCAAGTTGCCACAAAAGATTTTCTTTGCTACTCAGTTCGTCTTTGCAAATATTTTTTTCATCAATTCTTTTATTTGCCTGACCTCTGCATAGTTGACAATGAAAATAAAATATGGATATCTGAATTTTTTTTTAAATCTGTATAGTTGAAATGTAAAAAAAATCTATACTGTTGAGAATGAAAAAAAAAATTTGCATAATTGAAAATTTAAAAAAAATCTGTATAGTTCAGAATGAAAAAAAAATTTGCATAGTTGAAAATTTAAAAAAAAACTGCATAGTAAAAAATTCCAAAAAAATCTGTATAGTTGAAAATTTTAAAAAAGATCTGCATAGTTGAGAACGGAAATAAAATATGCATAGTAAAAAATTCCAAAAAAATCTGCATAGTTGAAAATTTAAAAAAATCTGTATAGTTGAGAATGAAAAAAAAAAGTGCATAGTTGAAAATTAAAAAAAAAACTGCATAGTAAAAAATGACAAAAAAATCTGTAATAGTTGAAAATAAAAAAAAAGATCTGCATAGTTGTGAATGGAAATAAAATATGCATAGTAAAAAATGACAAAAAAATCTGTATAGTTGAAAATTAAAAAAACAATCTGCCTAGTTGAAAAAGAAAAAAAATATCTGCATGGATGAAATGAGCTACAGAAAAATTTTCACACATGAAAATATATGACTTCTTTGTCTTTATCAAGAGATATTTCTTATAATGCTGCTAGTTTCTATAAATGCAATTGCAACAGACTTTTGTTCTTTAAATTTTCAGATGGCTCGTCTGTAATTTTTTTACAATTATAGCAATTTACATTATTTTTTCATTAGATTTGTGACGAGCTGGATAGAGACTCGAGACAATTCCGAACGCGCAAACTTGGTCATACTATTCGATAAATATATTCATACGTTGCTCGAAGCGAGTAAAACGAAATTCAAAAAAATAACTCCGATACCAGAGATCTGTCATCTGCAAATGCTGTGCAATTTATTGAACTGTTTGCTCACTCCTGAAAACGTACCGCCGGATTGTCCTAAAGAATGGTAATTCAAAAGTTCCCAATTTTTTGTTGATTTAGGGGAGGGAGTCAGGTCACAAAAATTGATTTTGGAAATTCAGTATCATCCAAATCCTATTGCATATAAAAATGCTCAACGCACTATATTGTTGGTACTCGATTAAAGGATTTTTTACTGTCGTCTGATTTGCATATGCTTTTCAATATTATCTTAAGCAAAGTTCTTAGGTTTTCCATTCTGCGCATGATTCAGATCAAACTACTAGGCAGATTAGGATGGTTGACGTCTCATTTTCTTCTTCATAAAAAGATACACTGGCTAAATGGAGCAAACTATTTTTTTTTTCATTCTGAAAGCAAAGTTAATCACTGATTTATAAAATACCATAACATTTATTTATTAATAATTATGTCACTTAAAAAATATTACCTTTTATTAACATTTGCTCCATTTAGCCGGTGTATCTTTTCATGAAGAAGAAAATGAGACGTCAACCATTCCTATCTGCCTAGTAGTTTGATCTGAATCATGCGCAGAATGGAAAACTTAAGAACTTTACTTAAGAGAATATTTAAAAGCATATGCACATCAGACGACAGTAAAAAATCCTTTCATCGAGTAGTAACAATATAGTGTGTTGGGCATTTTTATAAGTAATAGGATTTGGATGATATTGAATTTCCAAAATCAATTTTTTTGACCTGACTCCCTCCCCTTAAGTAAAACTTAATCAGCACATTATTCGGTCTGATAGGTTAATTCGAATTAAATACAGGATCCATTTGAAATTAATCAAATTTTATTCCGAACTAATTGAACCTATTTGCAATCAATACTATTTATTTGAATGAAATATATATTCTATTGGAACGAAATAAAATTCTATTATGCTAACATTTGAAGAAGAAATTTATTTTAAAGAATTAATAGGATTTTTTCCGATGAAATAGAATTTATTGGTTCCAAAAAAATCATAATAATTTCAAGTAAAATTTATTGAATCCAAATAAATCGTAATAATTACAAATAAAATTTATTGAATCCAAATAAATCGTAATAATTTCAAATAAAATTTATTAAATCCAAATAAATCGTAATAATTTCAAATAAAATTTATTGAATCCAAATAAATCGTAATAATTTCAAATAAAATTTATTGAATCCAAATAAATCGTAATAATTTCAAATAAAATTTATTGAATCCAAATAAATCGTAATAATTACAAATAAAATTTATTGAATCCAAATAAATCGTAATAATTTCAAATAAAATTTATTGAATCCAAATAAATCGTAATAATTTCAAATAAAATTTATTGAATCTAAATAAATCGTAATAATTACAAATAAAATTTATTGAATCCAAATAAATCGTAATAATTTCAAATAAAATTTATTGAATCCAAATAAATCGTAATAATTACAAATAACATTTATTGAATCCAAATAAATCGTAATAATTTCAAATAAAATTTATTGAATCCAAATAAATCGTAATAATTTCAAATAAACTTTATTGAATCCAAATAAATCGTAATAATTTCAAATAAAATTTATTGAATCCAAATAAATCGTAATAATTTCAAATAAAATTTATTGAATCCAAATAAATCGTAATAATTACAAATAACATTTATTGAATCCAAATAAATCGTAATAATTTCAAATAAAATGTATTGAATCCAAATAAATCGTAATAATGTCAAATAAAATTTATTGAATCCAAATAAATCGTAATAATTTCAAATAAAATGTATTGAATCCAAATAAATCGTAATAATGTCAAATAAAATTTATTGAATCCAAATAAATCGTAATAATTTCAAATAAAATTTATTGAATCCAAATAAATCGTAATAATTTCAAGTAAAATTTATTGAATCCAAATAAATCGTAATAATTACAAATAAAATTTATTGAATCCAAATAAATCGTAATAATTTCAAATAAAATTTATTAAATCCAAATAAATAGTAATAATAAAAAATTAAATTTATTTGAACCAAATAAAATTCCATTCATTTCAAATACATCCCATATTTAATTTCAAAAAATCCATTAGACCTATTTATCTCGATGAATTTTTTTACTGATGCTTCAATTATTTTTAGGTATGAAATATACTTTGCGTTCGCTTGTATTTGGGCATTTGGCTCGGCGACATTTCAGGATCAATTGATCGACTGGCGTAATGAGTTCAGCAAATGGTGGCTCAATGAATTTAAGGCCGTGAAATTTCCTCCTGGTGGAACTGTATTTAGTTACTTCATTGACAACGAGACTAAGAAGATGCTTCCCTGGAGTGAGAAAGTCAATAAATTCGAGCTCGACATAGACGTGCCACTTCAGGTATATTATTGTCTACTTGCACCCAGAAAAAAGATCTTGTTAACGGAACTAGAACCTACGCATCGGAAATAAAATTTCTTATTTGGATGCCGACCTACTAGACTTCCATTCACCTCAAATAATTTTTTTTTATTTGTAATTAATATACTTATTAAATAGTAAATATATTCAAATCTAAGAAATATTAAAAAGAAATTTTAATTAATTAAAAAGAAAATATTAAAAGTAATTTTAAAAATGTCAAAATTTCAAAATTTCAAAAAATTTCAAAATTTCCATTTTTATTTTGAATAAAATAAAAATAGGGACCATTTTTCTCAACGAAAAAAAAATGATATAGCATTATTTTGCCAAAAAATGCCTGAAAATTTTTCTAGGTTAATTTGGAAACATCTTTATCAAAAAGCTTACGCGAAACCCTACATTTTATCCCTGAACAATTTTGTCCTGTCATAGATAGTTTTAAATCAGCAGCGAAAGGAAAAAAAATAAAAATAAAAAAAGCGAATTTTATTGTGGAAAAACTATGGGGATCAAAAATCTGAAATAAGTCGTATGTGTTCGGGGAACTCTAAATACTCTGGAAAAAAATTATGAACCCACTCTACGAACATTGAAAATCACGGTGGCCCGCTTCATATGGAATGCCTCATATAAATACTAATTAATATCCAAAAAAATTGCTGCAAAATTAATAAACAGTATACTAAACACTTCATAAAATTTGCATTTATAATATAATTATAAGAATTTTACAATATATCTGTATATTAAATAAAATTTAATAAAAATAAATAAAAATAAATAAAAATAAATATAAATAAATGAAAATAAATATAAATAAATAAAAATAAGTAAAAATAAATAAAAATACATAAAAATACATAAAAATACATAAAAATAAATAAAAATAAATAAAAATAAATAAAAATTATATTGTAAAATTTTGTATTAAATAAAATATAATATACTGTATCTGCAAAAGAACTGCCAATACATATATCAATTATCAAAATATTTTGAACAGTGAATAATCCTCAATTCTAGTCGACTTTGGTTCCAACGGGCGAAACAACACGTTTGCGTTTCTTCATGGATTTGCTTATGAAGCAAAAAGTTCCATTGATGATGGTTGGCAGTGCAGGTTCCGGAAAGAGCGTCATAGTTGCCGAAAAATTAGCCTCCCTTCCCGAAAATTATAACATCGCAAATTTGCCTTTCAACTTTTACACAACTTCCGGTAAGCGAAGAAACGAATTATACGCTAATGTAATTTGTACACAAGAGTCGACGGTCAACTATAAAACTAAATAAATTTCGGCAGAAATGTTGCAACGAATGCTGGAAAAATATTTGGAGAAAAAAGCCGGACGTAATTACGGACCGCCGGGAACGAAACTCTTGGTTTATTTCGTCGACGACATGAATATGCCGGAAGTTGATACTTATGGAACTGTACAGCCACACACTTTAATACGCCAACATTTGGATTACAGTCACTGGTGACATTATATGATTTTTATATACAAATCTGACAGAAATTTTTTTCGCCAACAGCACTTTTTTTTTGCTTTGCCTGTTTTATTTAATTGGAGTTATATTTTTAGGTACGACCGAGTGAAGCTCAGCTTGAAGGATATTTATAATACACAATATGTATCATGCATGAATCCAACCGCAGGAAGCTTCACTATTGATCCTCGACTCCAAAGGCATTTTGCAGTTTTTGCTGTCAAGTACGTAGCTATTTATTCAACGGAAATTTAATTTATTTATTTATGATTTTACTGTTGACACATTTATTCGAGTTATTAATTAATTATCGTTTGATAATTATTATGGTGATGTATAATAAATGGATATTTGTACTCTTTCTTTTTTTCTCAAATTGCATTTATTTTGATTCAAAAGGAAGTTTATTTTGGTAAAGATAATTAGAGTTGTTTGAATTTTTCGATTTACGTCAAAACCTTCTTTTTAAATTTAAATCGTAAATCATTTGATTTTGTAATGATATACGTTTAAAATAAAATCAGGTTTTGGACAAATATTTTTTTGAAAGACATCCAATATTTTTAAATTTTAATTCAAGTTTATTTTATTATGTTTATTTATGGAAAAGAGCGAAAAATAAAATCTTTGGTTTTTTTAACGTCACCCCAATAATTTAAAAAGCTAAATTTTGGAAAAGAAATTGTTTGAATTCTTTGATTTACGTCAAAATCTTTTTTTTAAAATATAAATTGTAAACCTTTTGATTTTATAATGCTATACGTTTAAAATAAAATCAAGTTCCACAATTTTTTTTCCAACGACACCCAATCTTTTTTTTATTTTAAACCAAGTTTATTTTATTATGTTTATTTATGAGAAGGAGCGAAAAATAAAATTTTCAGTTTTTTATAACGTCACGCCAATAAATCAAAAAGTAAAATTTTGGATAAGAAATTATGGATGTTTAAATTCTTTGATTTACGACAAAAAAATTTGTTATCATAAATCGTAAATCATTTGATTTTGTAATGCTATACGTTTAAAATAAAATCAGATTCCAGAAAAAAATTTTTTTGAACAAGATCCAACATTTAAAAAAAATTTTATTCAAGTATATTTTATTATGTGTATTTCAGAGAAAAAGCGAAAAATAAAATCTTAATTTTTTTAAATGTCACTCCAATAATTAAAAAAGCTAAATTTTTGGAAAGAAATTAGTGTTGTTTGAATTTTTTGTTTTACGTCAAAATCTTTTTTAAAAATATAAATCATAAATCATTTGATTTTATCAAGAGTCGCGGTAGCGACTCGACGCCAAGTTAAAAAAGAAATTAATGTTGCCTTCACACTACGATTTGTCTGTCTGACTGGACGGGCTGTTACTCCTCGCGCGACGGTCGCTACTGCTACTCTATTTATTCGGAAGGCGGCCACTCACCGGCCGTTTTCAAATTATAACTCGAATTATATTTGACCACACGTCGAGAACGGAAGATGTGTCAGGTTCAATATTTTTTATTTTTTTTTCTCTTTCAAATGAGACCTGCGGCAAGGAAATCTGTTTCTTTAATGCTGATATCTGGCATCTTAGTAATTCTCGCCGAGCGACTTTATGTTCCTCCCGTACGGCCGCACTCACACAACTTTAAATGTCCCAACCTATATTTGCCGACGTATTATCTCTGACCACATGTCGCGAACGAAAAATGTATCATGATCAATATTTTCTATTTTTTTTTTTCTTTCGAATGAGACCAGTCACAAGAAAATCGGTTCATTTACCGCTGATATCTGGTCTTTTCAAAGTTTTTCATTTTTAACGCACTCACACAATCTCGATTCACGTATTCACGTACACACATTATATAGAAGCGCCGCGCGCAGGCGCGAGTGGCGGCTCACGAGCAACCAGTGTGTGACGTCACACAGTCGGCAGCGGTTCAGTCAGTCAGCGCGTGTTGCACAGCCGACATCATCAAGAGTCGCGGTAGCGACTCGACGCGAAGTGTACATTTTTAATGAGTAATAGAACTCACATGCATCACCCATTACTTTTTTAATGAGTAATGGAACTCACATCCATCACCGTTTTTTAAATTAATGGGTAATGAACGTGCTAATGGATATATGATAGTCCCATTACTTTAGAAAAATTTGCTTAATAAATAAATATATAAATAAATAAATCGGAAAATCGTTCAAAAAGTTAATAAATAAGTAGATGAATAGCAAAATCGTTCGAAAAATTGAAAAATAAATGAATAAATATAATATCATTAGAAGTCTGCGGTTAAAACAGGTCGCGATAGACGGGCGATTTCTCAGAGACGAACTATCCGGATACCTGAAAATCTTAGCAATAGTCATTTGCGACATGTTGCATTTCTAACTTTTGACTAACTTTTAACTAACTTCTAACTTTTGACTAACTTTTAACTAACTTCTAGCTTTTGATTAACTTTTGACTAACTTCTAACTTTTGACTAACTTTTGACTAACTTCTAACCTTTGACTAATTTCGAACATTTGACTAACTTTTGACTAACTTCTAACCTTTGACTAATTTCGAACCTTTGACTAATTTCGAACATTTGACTAACTTTTGACTAACTTGACCAACTTCTAACTTTTGACTAACTTCTAACTTTTGACTAACTTCTAACTTTTGACTAACTTCTAACTTTTGACTAACTTCTAACTCTTGACTAATTTCTAACTTTTGACTAACTTCTAACTTTTGACTAATTTCTAACATTTGACTATCTTTCAACTAACTTCTAACTTTTGACTAACATCTAACTTTTGACTAATTTCGAACATTTCACTAACTTTTGACTAACTTCTAACCTTTGACTAATTTCAAACCTTTGACTAATTTCGAACCTTTGACTAATTTCGAACATTTGACTAACTTGACTAACTTCTAACTTTTGACTAACTTCTAACTTTTGACTAACTTTTAACTAACTTCTAACTTTTGACTAACTTTTAACTAACTTCTAGCTTTTGACTAACTTCTAACTTTTGACTAACTTTTAATTAACTTCTAACCTTTGACTAATTTCGAACATTTCACTAACTTTTGACTAACTTCTAACCTTTGACTAATTTCAAACCTTTGACTAATTTCGAACCTTTGACTAATTTCGAACCTTTGACTAATTTCGAACATTTGACTAACTTTTGACTAACTTGACTAACTTCTAACTTTTGACTAACTTCTAACTTTTGACTAACTTCTAACTTTTGACTAACTTCTAACTTTTGACTAACTTCTAACTTTTGACTAACTTCTAACTTTTGACTAACTTCTAACTTTTGACTAACTTCTAACTTTTGACTAATTTCTAACTTTTGACTAATTTCTAACATTTGACTAACTTTCAACTAACTTCTAACTTTTGACTAATTTCTAACTTTTGACAAACTTCTAACTTTTGACTAATTTCTAACATTTGACTAATTTCTAACATTTGACTAATTTCTAACATTTTACTAACTTCTAACTTTTGACTAACTTCTAACTTTTAAATAATTTCTAACATTTGACTAACTTTCAACTAACTTCTAACTTTTGACCTTTGACTAACTTTTGTCTAACTACTAACTTCTTTTGACAAACTGTTGACTAACTTCTAAATTTTTATTAATTTCTAACATTTGACTAACTTTCAACTAACTTCTAACTTTATACTAATTTCCAACTTTTGACTAACTTTTCAGTTACTTTTAACTTTTGACTAACTTCTGACTTTTAAAAGTTAAAAGTTAGTTAGTAGGTAGTCATCAGTTGGTGAAAAGTTAGTAGTCAGTCAAAAGCTAGAAGTTAGTTGAAAGCAGAGTTGTGAAATTTTTAATGTGAAAATAATGCATAATTTTTTATGAAAAAAATTGATAATGGAACTCGAATCCACTACTCATTACTTTATTAATGAGCAACGGAGCAGAGGTCCATCACCCATTACTTTATTAGTGAGTAATGGAGCAGAGGTCCATCACCCATTACTTTTTGCTTCCCCATAGAAGAAGCTTTTTCATGAAATTTTTTTTTCGAGATTTTCATGTCAGTACACTCAGAATGGGCCAAAACGTCGAGAAAAGTGATTTAGAAAAAAATGTCTGTATGTATTGTCTGTGTGTGTGTGTATGTTACACGATCGAAAAATGTAAACCTTTATAACTCGGGAATGCATTGAGATATCAAGCTGAAATTTGGACAATAGATAGAGGGATCAAGCCTCATCGTTCATACAGATGTTTGTTAAAGTCCACTTCATCGTTAAATTATTACGCGTTTTTTAATTTTTTGAAAAATGTCTGTTTACTCGATAACTCTTTCAATTTTCGAGATTTTGATCTTAAAATTGGTATGAATGTGAGCTTTCATACGCCGGTGATCGCTATTGAATTTGGTTAAGATCGGTTGAACCATTAAAATTTTATGATGTTTTGAATTTTTCAACAAATTGACATTATCGCTCTATTGTAACTTTTGAAAAACTTCAGAGCATTGCATCCGTCGATGTTGGATGATGGTATCATCCTAAGTCTGATATCATCAAGAGTTGCGGTAGCGACTCGACGCCAAGTTAAAAACGAAATTAATGTTGCTGTCACACGACAATTTCTCTGTCTGTATATATATAATGGAATGCCTCACCTCCGACGAGATTTCGAGTCTATAGAAATTTTGATTTCATTAAATGTTTTGAGTTTGCAAAGTTAGACAAGAATTCTTGTAGAATTCTTATTGCTGCCTCTGTTCTTTGTAAACATGCAGGATACATTTAGTAGTGTCTACTTACCTTCATTTACTGTTCATTGTACATGAACTTTTTAATCAATACACAGATATAACTAAAACATGTGTTCTCATTATTTTTTTAAATTACGTTTTGACTTTCAAAAAGAGAGCAAATAACACCAAAAATGTTTTCCCAAAACAAAAATGGTACGCCAAGTTAAAAAAATTGCTTTCAAAAAAATTGCTGACAAACAAAATTCCTTGCAAAAATATTAAACCAAATCCAATATATTAGCCAAGTTAAACTCGCTACAAAAAAAACTTGGTGTGCCAGGGACTAGCTCCCGTACATAGTCCATTAGCCAACATAAACTCGCTACAAAAAAAACTTGGCGTCCCAGCGACTAGCTCCCGTACATAGTCCATTGAAGTTAGGACGGGAGGCCAACGGACCTCTAAAAATGACCCTCTAAAAATGGCTCGCCCCTTGGCCAGGGCGGATGGGGGGGGGGGGGGTCATTTGCTATTTTGACTCTCGTTCTATTCAAAACAATCAAAATAGCGAATGGCTAAAATAGCGAATTTCATAATGATGGCCATTCTAGATTCCGATGTTCATTATTCTAAAATTCGCTATTCATGTTTTTAAGGGTACCACGTGGGCGTGCGGGGGGGGGGGATGATCATTCGCTATTTTGACTCTCATTCTATTCACAGCAATCAAAATAGCGAATTTCATAATGATGACCATTCTAGATTCAGTCAAGAGTCGCGGTAGCGACTCGACGCCAAGTTAAAAATAGTATATTATGCAACAAGGGCGTAAAATGCGATTTTACACACGAGCAGTGATCGTCGTGTAAAATCGCATCACGCGATTTTACACACGAGCGCGATCACGCGAGTGGGTAAAACGTACGCCCGAGTCGCATACGACATTTTTTAGCATGACGTGCGTAAAATTCGCATTGTGTTTAGGGGAATACAACGCGGGGGTCCAGGGGCGAAGCCCCGGTGGGGTGCAGGGGTGAAGCCCCTGCTGGGGTCCAGGGGCGAAGCCCTGGTCGGGTGCAGGGGTGAAGCCCCTGCTGGGGTCCAGGGGCGAAGCCCCGGTGGGGGGTTGGGGGGGCGAAGCCCCCCCACTGAAGACAGAAATAGATTTATTATGCATTCGCAAAAAAGACAGAACGTGTTTAATTGTGAGTAAACTTTGTTTATAACTATAATTACTTTATTTGGTAATATAATTATTAATTATAGCATAGATGAAAGAAAAGTAAAAATAATTTTTTTATTTTACGCACACTGTTTCATAAAGTTGCATTTTACGCACTCATATGGGTGTGTAAAAACGAATTTTACGCACACTATGCTAAAAAGAAATTAATGTTGCCTTCACACTACGATTTGTCTGTTTGATCTTGACTGGACGGGCTTTCTCCTGACGCGACGATCCCTACTGCTACTCTATTTCTTCCGAAGGCGGCCATGATTATTATCCTGAAATTCGCTATTCGTGTTTTTAAGGGTACCGCCTGGGCAGAGGGGGGGATCATTCGCTGTTTTGACCCTCATTCTATTCAAAGCAATCAAAATAGCGAATTTCATAATGAAAGCCATTCTAGATTCAGATGTTCACCCTGGCAATTTGTGTCACCGTAGTGTTAACCGGAAATAACTGAAGTTAACCGACATTTTAACCGAGGAAAGATAAGTCTCGATTAGCCCACTATTTCAGCAGTTTTAACCGACAATTTAACCGATTAAAAACGTTTCGTTCGGTTTAATTGTCAGTTAAAATCGGTTAAATTCACCAAGCAAAATTGAGTTTTATTAATTCGGTAAGAATGTCGGTTACTATCGGTTAATTCACCAGTAAAAATCGCTTAAAAAATAACAATTTCGGTTAAAAGGTCAGTTAAACTGGGTGAAAACGAGGGTTAATCGAGACTGGTTAAAACACCGGTTAAAAAGTCAATTCAGAAATTCGTTACTTTAGCCATTCGCTATTTTGACCCCCACCGCACCGACAGTTCGAAGAATAATAATCTTTCAAAGATTTATATATATTAAGATATTATTAGATTAAATGAGGTCAAAAGAAAGTAGGGATACAAACTGATAAATTAGATAAAAGTAATGAATAAGGTACGATATGCAACTTGAGCTCACTCTGCAGGTTCGGTAATACGAAACACGAAATATCATTAGGAATTGTTTTCTCCCGCACTTACTTCAATGGACTATGTACGGGAGCTAGTCGCTGGGACGCCAAGTTTTTTTTGTAGCGAGTTTATGTTGGCTAATGGACTATGTACGGGAGCTAGTCCCTGGCACACCAAGTTTTTTTTGTAGCGAGTTTAACTTGGCTAATATATTGGATTTGGTTTAATATTTTTGCAAGGAATTTTGTTTGTCAGCAATTTTTTTGAAAGCAATTTTTTTAACTTGGCGTACCATTTTTGTTTTGGGAAATAATGCTATATGTTTAAAACAAAATCAGGTTTCAGAAAAATATTTTTTTTAACGACATTCAATATTTTTTCAATTTTAATTCAAGTATATTTTATTATCTCCATTTCAGAGAAAGTTTGAAAAATTAAATCTTTGGTTTTTTTAAAGTCACCCCAATAATTCAAAAAGTAAAATTTTGAAAAAGAAATTAGAGATGTTTAAATTCGTTGATTTGCGACAAAATTTTTTTTTTTTTAAATATAAATCGTAAATCATTTGTTTTTGTAATGCTATACATTTAAAACAAAATCAGATTTCAGAAAAATATTTTTTTTAACGACATCCAATATTTTTTCAATTTTAATTCAAGTATATTTTATTATCTCCATTTCAGAGAAAGTTTGAAAAATTAAATCTTTGGTTTTTTTAAAGTCACCCCAATAATTCAAAAAGTAAAATTTTGAAAAAGAAATTAGAGATGTTTAAATTCGTTGATTTGCGACAAATTTTTTTTTTTTTTTAAATATAAATCGTAAATCATTTGTTTTTGTAATGCTATACATTTAAAACAAAATCAGATTTCAGAAAAATATTTTTTTTAACGACATCCAATATTTTTTCAATTTTAATTCAAGTATATTTTATTATGTTCATTTCAGGGAAAGAGCGAAAAAAAAATCTTTGGTTTTTTTAAAGTCACCCCAATTATTCAAAAAGTAAAATTTTGAAAAAGAAATTAGAGATGTTTAAATTCGTTGATTTGCGACAAATTTTTTTTTTTTTCTAAATATAAATCGTAAATCATTTGTTTTTGTAATGCTATACGTTTAAAACAAAATCAGATTTCAGAAATTTTTTTTTTAACGACATCCAATATTTTTTCTATTTTATTTCAAGTACATTTTATTATGTTCATATCAGGGAAAGAGCGAAAAAAAAATCTTTGGTTTTTTTTGCCACCTCAATTATTCGAAAAGCAAAAAAATGATTTTTTTTTACAGTTTCCCGAGTCATGACGCTTTGGTGACGATTTACAGCCAGATTCTTCAGGGTCATTTTTCGAATCCACAAAACAAAATTGGTCTGATGGTACAAAAACTCGTGGAGCCATTGATAAATACTGCTTTGTATTGTCACGAAAAACTTGGATCAACGTTTTTACCAACTGCTATAAAATTTCACTACATATTTAACCTACGCGATTTGTCCAACATATTTCAAGTAAAGTCTCAAAATTTTTCTTTTCTATTCCTCGTTTTCATTTTGGATTTTTCTAAATTCAATATAATTCATACAGGGATATTTATTCTCTAATGGCGATACAATTCCTGTACCAAATGCAGCAATTCGACTTTACGTTCACGAAGCCACAAGAGTTTACTGCGACAAACTGGTGGACGTCGAGGATAAAAAGACTTTCGAGATACTTTTGCGCGAAGCTCTACGAAAAAATATTCCAGTGAAGAATTTTCATTGATTATTTAATTTTTCATTTTGATCATTTATATTCATTTAATTTGATGCAATATTTTTTTTAGAATTTGGAAGAAGGTCCAGTTTTTGCAGAACCAATTATTTACTGCCATTTTGCCGAAGGAATGGGTGAACCCAAGTATATGCCCATCAGAGAATGGCCACAACTAACAAAATTGCTGGACGAGGCTTTAATCAATTATAATGAATTGGTATCATAATTAAAATTATACAAATTTAATCACAATATTTATTATTTTACTAATTTCACATACAATGTAAAAAATATCTATTTGAAATTTACATAAACTGGTATATTAAATTTAATGTACAAATTTATAAATTTCCATTAACTTTACTGCAAATGTATTTTTATTTTTATTTTTTTCTTTAATTTTACTTTAAAAGTTCATTCATTTATATTTATATTTATATTTATATTTATATTTATATTTATATTTATATTTATATTTATATTTATATTTATATTTATATTTATATTTATATTTATATTTATATTTATATTTATATTTATATTTATATTTATATTTATATTTATATTTATATTTATATTTATATTTATATTTATATTTATATTTATATTTATATTTATATTTATATTTATATTTATATTTATATTTATATTTATATTTATATTTATATTTATATTTATATTTATATTTATATTTATATTTATATTTATATTTATATTTATATTTATATTTATATTTATATTTATATTTATATTTATATTTATATTTATATTTATATTTATATTTATATTTATATTTATATTTATATTTATATTTATATTTATATTTATATTTATATTTATATTTATATTTATATTTATATTTATATTTATATTTATATTTATATTTATATTTATATTTATATTTATATTTATATTTATATTTATATTTATATTTATATTTATATTTATATTTATATTTATATTTATATTTATATTTATATTTATATTTATATTTATATTTATATTTATATTTATATTTATATTTATATTTATATTTATATTTATATTTATATTTATATTTATATTTATATTTATATTTATATTTATATTTATATTTATATTTATATTTATATTTATATTTATATTTATATTTATATTTATATTTATATTTATATTTATATTTATATTTATATTTATATTTATATTTATATTTATATTTATATTTATATTTATATTTATATTTATATTTATATTTATATTTTAATGATTTGCTTTAATTTTATTGTAAAAGTTCATTAATTGTTCATGACAAGTGTACATTCAATTTAATTTACGAGTTTGTGCATAAAACTTTCCAGTGTTTTTTAATAGTGTATCTTATAGGTCGCAGCAATGAATTTAGTCATGTTCGATGATGCAATGTACCACGTGTGTCGAATAAATCGAATTCTGGAGACACCCAGAGGAAATGCTCTGCTGGTTGGAGTTGGAGGAAGTGGAAAACAATCGCTGTCACGTCTGGCCTCTTTTATCTCCAGTCTCGAAGTAACAAATCAAAGAATTCTAAAAATCTCGTTCAGAAATTTGTATACACAAAATACATGCAAACAATGTTTAATACAAAAGATTTTTCCACGTAAATATCATTTCATATCAAGTGGGCCTCCCAAATTTAGCATGGTTGCAAAAAGTGTTCATAATTTTTTCAAAAGTTGTTTAGAGTATCACGAACATCCATAAATTATTTCAGAATTTTAGCAACTATGATTTGCTCAAAATTTAATAACGATTTTTGTTACTTCTTTTTTTTCAATTCGCTGTATATTCAAAATTACCGAACGAACAAAAAATTTGTTCCCGTATAAAATTTAAGTTTTTGAATGTACTTTTTAATAAAATTTTTTTCATAGACGATCAAAAAAAATTTCCGCCGTTTTTTGAGACAGATCGATTTTTCTCAAAATTTTACAGAATTTCCATTATTATGCTTAGAAACTACAAAAAAATTGACCTGGTGGCAAATTAATGGCCCACTTCGTATGGAATGACCCATATTTTATTTCGGGAGTCTAAATGATCTTCGATCATTTAAGAAATAATTTAAATTTGGAATAATTGAAAAAAAGAATGAAGAAATAATTGAATATTCAAATTCAATATCATCCATGTTTTTTATTTTATTATAATTTATTATTTTATTATATTTATTAAAGAATTACTTGGACCTAACATCCTCCCCATTACAATCATAAATTTCTTTAAGATATCTGTCTAAAAAAAACTTGATCTAATTTTTGCTTCCTCATAGAGGAAGCTTTGTTTTCGTGAAAAAATTGTTTTTTTCGTGATTTTCATGTCATGGCCCTCAGAATGGTCCAAAACCATTCAGGAGCAACGCCCCTTCCTATGTATACATTTTCGAAAAAATTGAAAAAAAAATTCAGATTTTATAAGCCTTTCAATTTTTCGAAAAATGTCTGTATGTTCTCTAGCTTCCGCAATTTTTTAGATAATGAGCTTAAACAGTTTTTAACGAATAAAGCAATGAAAAATGACGATCGGTATTGAATTTAAGCGAAATACATAAAGCGGTTTAGATTTTAGAAAATTTTGAATTTTCGAAAAAAAATTTGTTTTGCTTCTTATTCAAGTTAACTTCGACCAAACCGGCTCAAATCTTGTACAAGCTAAAATTAACATCCAGTTGTAGTAGATATCGAATTTGGTGACGATTGGTAAAATGGTTCAGATTTTATAAGACATTGAATTTTTCAAAAAATCTCTGTATGTTCTGTAGCTGCCACAATTTTTTAGATAATGAGCTTAAACAGTTTTTGACGAATAAAGCAATGAAAAATGACGATCGGTATTGAATTTAAGCGAAATACATAAAGCGGTTTAGATTTTATAAAATTTTGAATTTTCGAAAAAAAATTGTTTTCGTTCTTATTCAAGTTAACTTCGACCAAACCGGCTCAAAACTTATACAAGCTAAAATTAACATCCAGTTGTAGTAGATATGAAATTTGGTGACGATTGGTAAAGTGGTTAAGATTTTATAAGACATTGAATTTTTCAAAAAATCTCTGTATGTTCTGTAGCTGCCACAATTTTTTAGATAATGAGCTTAAACAGTTTTTAACGAATAAAGCAATGAAAAATGACGATCGGTATTGAATTTAAGCGAAATACATAAAGCGGTTTAGATTTTAGAAAATTTTGAATTTTCGAAAAAAAATTTGTTTTCGTTCTTATTCAAGTTAACTTCGACCAAACCGGCTCAAATCTTTTACAAGCTAAAATTAACATCGAGTTGTAGTAGATATCAAATTTGGTGACGATTGGTAAAGTGGTTCAGATTTTATAAGACATTGAATTTTTCAAAAAATCTCTGTATGTTCTGTAGCTGCCACAATTTTTTAGATAATGAGCTTAAACAATTTTTAACGAATAAAGCAATGAAAAATGACGATCGATATGGAATTTAAGCGAAATACATAAAGCGGTTTAGATTTTAGAAAATTTTGAATTTCGAAAAAAAATTTGTTTTGCTTCTTATTCAAGTTAACTTCGACCAAACCGGCTCAAATCTTGTACAAGCTAAAATTAACATCCAGTTGTAGTAGATATCGAATTTGGTGACGATTGGTAAAATGGTTCAGATTTTATAAGACATTGAATTTTTCAAAAAATCTTTGTATGTTCTGTAGCTGCCACAATTTTTTATATAATGAGCTTAAACAATTTTTATCGAATAAAGCAATGAAAAATGACGATCGGTATTGAATTTAAGCGAAATACATAAAGCGGTTTAGATTTTATAAAATTTTGAATTTTCGAAAAAAAATTGTTTTCGTTCTTATTCAAGTTAACTTCGACCAAACCGGCTCAAATCTTATACAAGCTAAAATTAACATCCAGTTGTAGTAGATATTAAATTTGGTTACGATTGGTAAAGTGGTTAAGATTTTATAAGACATTGAATTTTTCAAAAAATCTCTGTATGTTCTGTAGCTGCCACAATTTTTTAGATAATGAGCTTAAACAGTTTTTAACGAATAAAGCAATGAAAAATGACGATCGGTATTGAATTTAAGCGAAATACATAAAGCGGTTTAGATTTTAGAAAATTTTGAATTTTCGAAAAAAAATTTGTTTTCGTTCTTATTCAAGTTAACTTCGACCAAACCGGCTCAAATCTTTTACAAGCTAAAATTAACATCCAGTTGTAGTAGATATGAAATTTGGTGACGATTGGTAAAGTGGTTAAGATTTTATAAGACATTGAATTTTTCAAAAAATCTCTGTATGTTCTGTAGCTGCCACCATTTTTTAGATAATGAGCTTAAACAGTTTTTATCGAATAAAGCAATGAAAAATGACGATCGGTATTGAATTTAAGCGAAATACATAAAGCGGTTTAGATTTTAGAAAATTTTGAATTTTTGACAAAAAATTTGTTATTTGTTTTCGTTCTTATTCAAGTTAACTCCGACCAAACCAGCTCAAATCTTTTACAAGCTAAAATTAACATCCAGTTGTGGTAGATATTAAATTTGGTGACGATTGGTTAAGTGGTTCAGATTTTATAAGACATTGAATTTTTCAAAAAATCTCTGTATGTTCTGTAGCTGCCACAATTTTTTAGATAATGAGCTTAAACAGTTTTTGACGAATAAAGCAATGAAAAATGACGATCGGTATTGAATTTAAGCGAAATACATAAAGCGGTTTAGATTTTATAGAATTTTGAATTTACGAAAATTTTTGTTTTCGTACTTCTTTAATTTGTATTTAAAATAAGGATGCAAAGTTGAACTTTGCACATTGCTTCGTCAATAATTTTCATCTTTCGCAAAGCTTTCTCTACGAGGAAGCCAAAAATAAAATAAAGAAACTTCCTCATAGAGGCGGCGTTGCAAAAGATGAAAATTAATGAGGAAGCAATGTGCAAACTTCAACTTTGCCTCCTTTTTTTATAATTCATAAATGAATAATGTTACAGGTATTTCAAGTTCAACTGAGAAAGGGATATTCCATCAATGATTTGAGAGCAGATTTGGCTGGATTGTATTTAAAAGCTGGTTTAAAGAGCATAGGAATCACTTTCCTTATGACTGATTCCCAAGTGGCACAAGAAAGATTTCTCGTGGTTGTAAATGACATGTTGGCCTCAGGTGAAATAGCCGAACTCTTTGCCGATGATGAAGTCGACAATATCGTCAACGCCGTGAGAAATGAAGTGAGCAATTTGATAACAAAATTGGTCTCCATTCTTCTTAACCGACAAAACTCGTTGTACACAACAGTTAATCATGTTTTTTTTTTTTTTTTTTTTGCAGGTGAAACAAGCTGGGATAATGGATACCAAGGAAAATTGTTGGAAATTCTTCATCGATCGGGTCCAAAGATATCTCAAGTGTGTCCTATGTTTCTCGCCCGTTGGTGCGACTCTCAGAAAAAGAGCGAGACAATTTCCTGCTCTGGTGAACTGTACGTCGATTAATTGGTTCCAGGACTGGCCTCAAGATGCCCTAGTATCAGTGTCGGCCAGATTTCTTGAAGTAACTTCCTGCGCATATTTGGCAAACTTTGTAAAAAATACACTCAGAGAAATCGGTTTGATGCACCGTTAAAAAAGACTGGAATTTTTTATTCATAAACTCTAAATTCAATGTTCAATTTTTTATGGTATAAAATGTACTTTTGCGGTAAAATTAAAGCTAATTATTAAAATTTAAGTTCTTTTACTATTAAATTAAAGTAAATTATTGTATTTGCTGTAATATATATTAATTTTATATCACACTTGCATATTAAATTTAATGTACCAGTTTATGCATAAAAACTTCCAGTACGTATACATTAAATTTCAAGTAGATGTTTTTTACAGTGTGGATTTATTTGAGTCAAATAAATTCTATTTGAAGAAATTTATTTAATGACTGGCCTAATAGGATTTTATTTCTCTGGGTGTAATTTCAACCGGAATTGCATATACCTTAATACATTTTTTTTGCAGGATCTTGAGGAACTTCCGGCAAAGTATAAAACGCCAGTTTCGTTGTTCATGTCATTTGTTCACACGATCGTCAACGAAACATCCAAGATATACTTGCAGAATGAGAAAAGATACAATTATACCACGCCGAAATCTTTTCTCGAACAAATTGCTTTGTACTCGAAACTTTTGGCGGAAAAAACTTATGATCTTCAAGCCATGATCGTGAGACTGGAGAATGGACTGACAAAATTAGCTTCTTGCGGAGCACAGGTTGACATTTTTTTTTTAAATTATTATCAAACGTGCAGTTCTTATTTTCTCCCGATCATAATTAATATTAATATTATTACTTATTTATTTTTTTACTTTTGTTTTTTATTTATTTTACAACGTTATAAAAAAATCAAACTGTCGAGACTGGAGAATGGACTGACATAATTAGCTTCTTGATGAGCACAGGTTGACATTTTTTTTTAAATTATTATCAAACGTACAGTTTTTATTTTTTCATGACTATAATTAATATTAATATTATTACAACGTTATAAAAAAATCAAACTGTCAAGAGTGGAGATTGGACTGACATAATTAGCTTCTTGATGAGCACAGATTGACATTTTTTTTAAATTATTGTCAAACGTACAGTTCTTATTTTCTCACGACTATAATTAATATTAATATTATTACAACGTTATAAAAAAATCAAAACGTCAAGACTGGAGAATGGACTGACATAATTAGCTTCTTGATGAGCACAGGTTGACATTTTTTTTAAATTATTATCAAACGTACAGTTCTTATTTTCTCACGACTATAATTAATATTAATATTATTACAACGTTATAAAAAAATCAAAACGTCGAAACTGGAGAATGGACTGACATAATTAGCTTCTTGATGAGCACAGGTTAACATTTTTTATAAATTATTATCAAACGTACAGTTCTTATTTTCTCACGACTATAATTAATATTAATATTATTACAACGTTATAAAAAAATCAAAACGTCGAGACTGGAGAATGGACTGACATAATTAGCTTCTTATGGAGCACAGATTGCCATTTTTTTTTTAATTGTTATCAAACG
The DNA here is from genome assembly GCA_963970395.1 of Ephialtes manifestator. Lineage (NCBI taxonomy): Eukaryota > Metazoa > Arthropoda > Insecta > Hymenoptera > Ichneumonidae > Ephialtes > Ephialtes manifestator. Next base: position 894,394 of record OZ019969.1, on the reverse strand, counting down.
TACAGTTCTTATTTTTTCACGACTATAATTAATATTAATATTATTACAACGAGATAAAAAAAATCGAACTGTCGAGACAAAGAAAAAACATGTTTTTGTCAACTTAAAACTAGGTCCTTAACCATTTTTTATTCTTGCCTTCAACACAAAGTTCCGCTTTTTCGAAAAACAGAATTTGTAAATTTTACAAATAAAAAAAAATAATAATTTGTTAGTCAAGTCTTAGAGAAAGTCGGCTAACTTTTCTCATTATTGTCCATAACACAGAATTCTATTTTTCTCAAGATAAATCCCATTTTTTTAATCTAAAGAATATCAGATGCTTTTCATGTTAAAACGTACTTTTCTTAATTTACGATAAAATGTTGTTTTAATTACTGAATTAAATCCGAAATATTTTTATTTTCACGGGTAACGAAAAACCGCGTATCTTTGTGTCAAAAAATTTTCAATTTTCATTTTAAATTCACCCACTTTTTTTTGTATTATTCTAAATCTGTGTATTGAAATTATATAAACAGATTCTTATAAACAATTTGAGAAAACCTTTTTTTTTTGTGGCTGCTGAAGAATATGTAGAATATCTCATTATAAAATGATACGATTTTTATAAGTATACAAATTTTCGATCTGACGCTAGTAAATGATTCGTAAATTTGAGACTAGGTCGATAAAATTAGTCGTAACTATTTTGTCACCCTTTCGCGTAATGAAACGTCACCGTAGGTCGACGATCTCAAAGTCATTCTGGCAGCGCAAGAGATAGATTTGAAAAAGAAGAATGAGATAGCGGACACAATTTTGGAGGTAGTGCGAGCGGAGAATACTAAAGCCGAAGTGGAGAAGGCGATAGGTAAGAAGACAGTATAAGTTGACGGAAACGGCGCCGGTTTCGACTTTGGGTGAAAACTTTTAGTGAAAAGCTATATATAGATTGTGCCGTTTGCACGTGGAGAGATACCCATTGTTTTTAATCGTGTTTAAAGTTTCCGAGGAGGAGGCGAAAGTCGCTGAGATAAAGGAACGAGTGACTGAGAGACAGAAACGTTGCGACGAAGATTTGGCAAGAGCAGAACCAGCGGTGCGTCAAGCTGAGGCTGCTCTGGACACCTTGAATAAGGTACAACGATCCTCGAGTTACTATACGGGTCATTCCATTCACTGAGAGAAAAATATAGTAATTTTTGAAAAAAATGTATAATTAGTTCGACGATAATTTAACTATAAACTATAATTCCCAGAAGGAACTATTTTATGGTTATAGCAAAAAATAAGAAAATAATTTAAATAAAAGTAATATGGGGCATTCCATGCACTGAGAGAAAAATATAGTAATTTAAAAAAATATATAATTTGTACGGCGATAATTTAACTATAAACTATAATTCCCAGGAGAAACTATTTTATGGTTATAGCAAAAAATAAGAAAATAATTTAAATATCAATAATATGGGTCATTCCAGGTATTGAGAGAAAAATATAGTAATTTTTAAAAAATAATATGGGTCATTCCATGTACTGAGAGAAAAATATAGAAATTAAAAAAAAATATATAATTAGTTCGACAATAATTTAACTATAAACTATAATTCCCAGGAGGAACTATTTTATGATTATTGCAGAAAATAAGAAAATAATTTAATTAAAAATAATATGGGCCATTCCATACACTGAGAGAAAAATATAGTAATTTTAAAAAAATATATAATTAGTTCGACGATAATTTAACTATAAACTATAATTCCCAGAAAGAACTATTTTATGGTTATAGCAAAAAATAAGAAAATAATTTAATTAAAAATAATATGGGCCATTCCATACACTGAGAGAAAAATATAGTAATTTTTAAAAAATATATAATTAGTTCGACGATAATTTAACTATAAACTATAATTCCCAGAAAGAACTATTTTATGGTTATAGCAAAAAATAAGAAAATAATTTAAATAAAAATAATATGGGTCATTCCATGCACTAAGAGAAAAAAATAGTAATTTTTAAAAAATATATAATTAGTTCGACGATAATTTAACTATAAACTATAATTCCCAGGAGGAACTATTTTATGGTTATAGCAAAAAATAAGAAAATAATTTCAATAAAAATAATATGGGTCATTCCATGCACTGAGAGAAAAATATAGAAATTTAAAAAAAAAATATAATTAGTTCGACGATAGTTTAACTATAAACTATAATTCCCAGGAGGAACTATTTTATGATTATAGCAAAAAATAAGAAAATAATTTAATAAAAAATAATATGGGTCATTCCATGCACTGAGAGAACAATATAGTAATTTTTTGAAAATATATTATTAGTTCGACGATAATTTAACTATACATTATAATTCTCAGGAGGAACTATTTTATGGTTATAGCAAAAAATAAGAAAATAATTTAATTAAAAATAATATGGGCCATTCCATACACTGAGAGAAAAATATAGTAATTTTTTAAAAATATATAATTAGTTCGACGATAATTTAACTATACATTATAATTCCCAGGAGGAACTATTTTATGGTTATAGCAAAAAATAAGAAAATAATTTAATAAAAAATAATATGGGTCATTCCATGCACTGAGAGAAAAATATAGTAATTTTTAAAAAATATATAATTAATTCGACGATAATTTAACTATAAACTATAATTTCCAGAAAGAACTATTTTATGGTTATAGCAAAAAATAAGAAAATAATTTAAATAAAAATAATATGGGTCATTCCATGCACTAAGAGAAAAAAATAGTAATTTTTAAAAAATATATAATTAGTTCGACGATAATTTAACTATAAACTATAATTCCCAGGAGGAACTATTTTATGGTTATAGCAAAAAATAAGAAAATAATTTAAATAAAAATAATATGGGTCATTCCATGCACTGAGAGAAAAATATAGTAATTTTTAAAAATTATATAATTAATTCGACGATAATTTAACTATAAACTATAATTTCCAGGAGGAACTATTTTATGGTTATAGCAAAAAATAAGAAAATAATTTAAATAAAAATAATATGGGTCATTCCATGCACTGAGAGAAAAACATAGTAATTTTTTGAAAATATATAATTAGTTCGACGATAATTTAAATATAAATAATCATTCCCCGGAGGAACTATTTTATGGTTATAGCAAAAAATAAGAAAATAATTGAATTTGAAATAATATGGGCCATTCCATGCACTGAGAGAAAAATATAGTATTTTAAAAAAATATATAATTAGTTCGACGGTAATTTAACTATAAACTATAATTCCCAGAAGAAACGTCTCTATTTTATGGTTACAAAAAATTATTATAGTAGCAATTATTAAAATGTTAATAGTTTCTTATATGCCGTGAAAATTCAACATTGATTTTTAGAAAAATCGAAATGGTCAGTCACAACGAAAAAAAAATATTATTACATTATTTTGTCAAAAAATGGCGGAAATTATTTTCTGACCGGCTATGGATATTTTTTAAATAAAAAGTACATTCAAAAACTTAAATTCTATACATAAACAAATTTTTTGTACGATAGGCAATTTTGAATATACAGCGAATTGAAAAAAAAAATTAAATAAAGAAAATCGTTATTACATTTTGGGCAAACCATTGGTGCTAAAATTCTGAAATAATTTGTGGATGTTCGTGATACTCTGAACAAATTTTGAAAAAATTATGAACATTTTTTGCAACCTTGCTAAATTTGGGTGGCCCAATTGGTATGGAATGACCCATATATGGCTCGAACTTTACTTCTCAACCCGAGAACTCGTTCTCGGGTTGAGAATTCTTCAAACACGATTCAAGTCAACACCTGCTCGATGACACTTTGCTTTTATGTTTATGCGTTTATTTTTCTTAATATTTAGAACAATCTGACGGAACTCAAGTCGTTCGGTACTCCGCCAGACGCTGTAGCAACAGTGGCGCAAGCTGTGCTCGTTCTCTTCTCTCCAAAGGGTAAAGTGCCCAAAGACCGCAGCTGGAAAGCCTGTAAAGTCATGATGGGCGGTGCCGATGCATTTTTATCGTCGTTGCGCCATTACGATAAGGAAAATATTCATCCGGACGTTGTAAAAGCCATTCAGCCCTACATAAATGACAAAGGTCAGTTGAGATTAACAGTAATTGACCAAAGAGATGAGATGAAATGGAAATTTTTAAAAATTAAATCATTAAATTCATTTTTTTCAATAATTTCTATATCTGCTTAGTTTATGATCTTTTATTAAACAAGCATTTGGCAAGAATTGAAAATATTTTGGGACCCTTAATTATTTTTTAATTTATTACTAATTATTATCGAAATTGAATCCAGACTAAAAGATTTTAGTCGTGTGAAAAAAACGATTTTTAGTGTCTTCATTTTTTTCAGTAACAAAAAGTAAAAAAAGTCAAAACCTGGTTTACGAAAAAACCGTTTGATCGAATCGACACTAACAGTAAAATTCTTTACACCCGTTTCGAATTGGTGTGTTTTTCTCATATTTTTTGGACGACTGAGAAAAAAAACAGTAATTGACCAAAGAGATGAGGTGAAAATGGAATTTTAAAAAAATTAAATCATTAAATTCATTTTTTAAAATAATTTCTACATCTGCTTAGTTTATGATCTTTTATTAAACAAGCATTTGGCAAGAATTGAAAATATTTTGGGACCCTTAATTATTTTTTAATTTATTACTAATTATTATCGAAATTGAATCCAGACTAAAAGATTTTAGTCGCGTGAAAAAAACGATTTTTAGTGTCTTAATTTTTTTCAGTAACAAAAAGTAAAAAAGTCAAAACCTGGTTTACGAAAAAACCGTTTGATCGAATCGACACTAACAGTAAAATATTTTACACCCGTTTCGAAATGGCGTGTTTTTCTCATATTTTTTGGACGACTGAAAAAAAAAACAGTAATTGACCAAAGAGATGAGGTGAAAATGGAATTTAAAAAAAATTAAATCATTAAATTCATTTTTTTAATAATTTCTATATCTGCTTAGTTTATGATCTTTTATTAAACAAGCCTTTGGCAAGAATTGAAAATATTTTGGGACCCTTAATTATTTTTTAATTTATTACTAATTATTATCGAAATTGAATCCAGATTAAAAGATTTGAGTCGAGTGAAAAAATACGATTTTTAGTGTCTTCATTTTTTTCAGTAAAAAAAGGTTAAAAAATCCAAACCTGGTTTACGAAAAAACCGTTTGATCGAATCGACACTAACAGTAAAATTCTTTACACCCGTTTCGAATTGGTGTGTTTTTCTCATATTTTTTGGACGACTGAAAAAAAAACAGTAATTGACCAAAGAGATGAGGTGAAAATGGAATTTTAAAAAAATTAAATCATTAAATTCATTTTTTTAAATAATTTCTATATCTGCTTAGTTTATGATCTTTTATTAAACAAGCATTTGGCAAGAATTGAAAATATTTTGGGACCCTTAATTATTTTTTAATTTATTACTAATTATTATCGAAATTGAATCCAGACTAAAAGATTTTAGTCGTGTGAAAAAAACGATTTTTAGTGTCTTAATTTTTTTCAGTAACAAAAAGTAAAAAAAGTCAAAACCTGGTTTACGAAAAAACCGTTTGATCGAATCGACACTAACAGTATAATATTTTACACCCGTTTCGAAATGGCGTGTTTTTCTCATATTTTTTAGACGACTGAAAAAAAAACAGTAATTGACCAAAGGATGAGATAAAAATGGAATTTAGAAAAAATTAAATCCTGAAACTAATTTTTTAAAATAATTTCTATATCTGCTTAGTTTATGATCTTTTATTAAACAAGCATTTGTCAAGAGTTGAAAATATTTTGGGACCCTTAATTATTTTTTAATTTATTACTAATTATTATTGAAATTGAATCCAGATTAAATGATTTGAGTCGAGTGAAAAAAACGATTTTTAGTGTCTTAATTTTTTTCAGTAATAAAAAGTAAAAAAAGTCAAAACCTGGTTTACGAAAAAACCGTTTGATCGAATCGACACTAACAGTAAAATTCTTTACACCCGTTTCGAATTGGTGTGTTTTTCTCATATTTTTTGGACGACTGAAAAAAACAGTAATTGACCAAAGAGATGAGGTGAAAATGGAATTTTTTAAAAATTAAATCATTAAATTCATTTTTTTAAATAATTTCTATATCTGCTTAGTTTATGATCTTTTATTAAACAAGCATTTGGCAAGAATTGAAAATATTTTGGGACCCTTAATTATTTTTTAATTTATTACTAATTATTATCGAAATTGAATCCAGACTAAAAGATTTTAGTCGTATGAAAAAAAACGATTTTTAGTGACTTCATTTTTTTCAGCAAAAAAAGTCCAAACCTGGTTTACGAAAAAACCGACACTAACAGTAAAATTCTTTACACCCGTGTAAAAAACAAAGTAGAACTTTGCACACTGTTTCCTCATTATTTTTCGCTTTTTGTAAAGTAATTTCATGAAAAAGCGTGTTTATCGACTTTGGCTTTCTCAATTAATAAAAAGCCAAAAATAATAAAAAAGCAATGTACAAAATTTAAAAAAATACATATATTAATAAAACAAGGTTTATTTTAAATGGTTATTAAAAAATCTGAAATTTAGCTAAATTGTAATCGTCAAGAAATAATAATAAAAAATTCAAATTCTTATAAAATTCGATACGGAAATCCATTCATTATTTGCTCTCGAAAAGACAATGATTGAAAATCCCTTAATTATTTAAACTTGAAAATAAATTATGAGTGGTAAAAAAATCATTATTCAAAGTCAAAATAATGCTGAGTGAAAAACCACTCATTATTTTAAACGAAAATAAATAATGACTGGAAAAACATTCATTATATATATTTTTTAAAAATACATTCTGCCCATCTCTGATTGAGACTACTTTAATTATGCTAACATGTAAACCTAAAAACAAAAAAATTCACGAGAATTAATTTTTATCTGAGATTTTCTGTTCCCTTAATATCATTTTATGTGCAAACACTTATTACCAATATTATATTCGGATAAAAATTATTCTACTGAATAAACGTCAATGATCTTTTGATCTTATTTTCGCTCGAATCGTTGCGATTCGAACCGAAACATCCTTGAACATTGTAACTGCACGAAGCTTTAATAATTTTTATGTTGGTAATTCAAAACTTTATATTCCCTCTTCAGATTTCGAGCCCGACTTCATCTATTCGAAGTCACAAGCCGCGGCGGGTCTTTGCAGTTGGGTCAAGAACATCATGGTCTTTCACTACATCAATGAAAGCGTGAAACCACTCAGAATTGCACTGGCTCAAGCGAATGCCGAGCTCAAAGCGGCGATGGAAAAATTAGTGGCCCTTCAAGCTCGCTTGACTGTAAGCTCTACTGATGAAGCTTTCCGAGCTTTCCACGAATGTGCTACAGTGTCAACAAAATTGCCACACGAAAATCTTCTTTCAGGAATTGCACAAAGTGCTGGAGGTCCTTGGAGAAAAGATGAACGTTGCGCTTGGGGAAAAACAAAAGTGCCAGGACGAAGCTGATGCCACTGCAATGACCATAGATTTAGCCAATAGATTGGTCAACGGATTGGCCTCGGAAAAAATTCGTTGGGCTGAAACAGTCCAAGTGTAAGTCTTCAATAACCAAAAATTAAGACAGTATGAGCGTCTTGTCTGACGTCAAATAAGTTCGAGGAAGATTGAGAGAGAATTACGAACAGTTCGCGATGAGATAAAAATCTGAAAAAAATCATGTATACCCTAATGGGTTCGACCACCGTGGTTTCAGGTTGAAATTACCGAAAAAAACCGCAAAAACCACCGTTCAAAATTTTTCGACATGGCACGCCGTGCCGTCACCATGCCGTCACCATGCCGACACCATGCCGTCACCACGCCGTCACCACGCCGTCACCATGCCGTCACCATGCCGTCACCATGCCGTCACCATGCCGTCACCATGCCGTCACCATGCCGTCACCATGCCGTCACCATGCCGTCACCATGCCGTCACCATGCCGTCACCATGCCGTCACCATGCCGTCACCATGCCGTCACCATGCCGTCACGGTGACGGCACGGCGTGCCATACCGAAAAATTTCGAACGCACGGCATGATTGCACGGTGACGGCATAGTGAGTGCATGACGTGGCATATCGAAATATTGGCCGTGCGTTCAACATGCCGTCACCGCGAAGTCATGCCGTGCGAACAAAATTTTTCAATATGGCACGCCATGCCGTCACCATGCCGTCACCGTGCAGTCATGCCGTGCGATCAAAATTTTTCGATATGCCACGCCATGCCGTCACCGTGACAACACGCCGTGACGGCACGGTGACGGCATGGCGTGCTATATCGAAAAATTTTGAACGCACTGGGTGAGTGCACGGTGCCGGCACGGTGACGGCATGTGATGTTTGAAAATTGCATTTTTTTAAAATCAATATTGTGCCAAAATAATCTCTTTAACATGTTCTATATGCTTGATTTTTTCAGTTTTTTATCTCATCGAGAACTGTTCGTAATTCTCTCTCAATCTCTCTGAAAAAATATGATTTTATGTCATTCGAAGGAATTATATTTTATATACCTTTTTTTGAACACACTGAGAAAAAAAATTGGACCCTGAAAATGTCTTTCACAGGGTGAGCAATGTCACCCTCGTTCAAACGAATTTTTAGTTGGTATAACAAATGGGTCATTCCGTATCAAGTGGTCCACCTAAATTTAGCATTGTCGCAAAAATTAAATAATTTTTTCAAAGGTTCAGCGTATCACGAACATTGATCAATTATTTCAGAATTTTAGCACCTATGGTTTGCTCAAAATTTAATAACGATTTTTTTTATTTCAATTTTTTCAATTCACTGTATATTCAAAATTATCGATCGTAAAAAAAATTTGTTCCTGTATAAAGTTTAAGTCTTTGAATGAACTTTTTAATAAATATAAATACGGAATCTATTCCAAATTAATGAAAATTTGTTTCGATCAAATAAAACTTACTTGAAATCAATACAATTTATTTGAATGAAATAAATTCTATTTAAAATAAAATCCTATTATACTAGTATTTGAAGAAGAAATTTATTTAATGACGGACCTAATAGGATTTTCCTTCGATCAAATAGAATTTATTGCACACAATTACATCAGTATTAATTTTTAACACAATTTATTTGTTTCAAACAAAACTAAATTTATTTGAAATAAATCCAATATTTGATTTAAACAAATCAATGAGACTAATTTCTCTCGGTGCGAAACAAAGTCCTAAATAAATATCATTTTGCACAAAACTATGTAACTTTTATTTCAAACAGTTCTTTTTTTTTCGAAATTTCAAATCTAAAATTGAAGACAACATCACTATCTACAGTTCAGTTAATCAATAGTGTCGTGTTAAATTTAATTAAGCTCATCATTTAAGCCACAAATATTGAATTAAAATTTAGCGTTTAAATAAATTGAATTTAGTGCTATTATACGAACGGATGCACCAAAATAAGAATATTATTAACTGAATAATAGATTGAAAACGTCTGGCGTTACTATTCCTGGTGACGTTCTTCTCGTCACGGCATTTATATCGTACGTTGGCTGTTTCACGAGGAAATACCGTCTAGAACTTCTCAACGTTCATTGGATACCATTTCTTAATAAATTGAGCACACCAATACCGCGAACCCAAGATTTAGACCCGCTATCTATGTTAACTGACGACGCTCAAATAGCTCAATGGAATAACGAAGGTATTTAAACTCACGTCGTTACTGAATATTTCAATTTCTATCTGTTTGGTGAGTGAATTTTTATTTGAATTTTTCCCTCAGGTCTGCCAAGCGACAGAATGTCTTCGGAAAACGCGACGATACTCACCAATTCATCACGATGGCCTCTAATGATCGATCCTCAACTTCAGGGAGTTAAATGGATAAAAGTTAAGTACGGAACGGAATTAAAAGTGCTGAGACTGACGCAGCGAAATTATCTCGATCGAATCGAGTTAGCAATCTCGAATGGCCAAGTCGTACTGTTGGAAAATATAATGGAGACCGTAGACGCGGTGTTAGATCCTATTTTAGGCCGAGTTCTCATTAAAAAAGGAAGGTAGGTCATTAATTAATTGCAAGATCCCTTAATAAATAGCTTCCGTTACGAAATTTCTCGTGTAATTTTAACTGACTCTTATTGGATCTACAGAGCAATCAAGATTGGCGACAAAGAGATCGATTTCAACCACCAATTTCGCTTGATACTGCAAACTAAATTAGCGAATCCTCACTACAAACCGGAAATGCAGGCACAAACGACTCTCATCAATTTTACTGTCACGAAAGACGGATTGGAGGAACAATTATTGGGTGATGTGGTCAAGGCCGAACGTCCCGACTTGGAATCCACCAAAGCTGAACTTACCAAACAGCAGAATACATTCAAAATCACTCTTAAGAATTTGGAAGACGATCTTTTACACAGGTTGTCATTATTTCGTTGATTAAGGGGAGGGAGTCAGGTCAAAAAAATTGATTTTGGAAATTCAATATCATCCAAATCCTATTGCATATTAAAATGCCCAGTGGACTATATTGTTGGTGCTCGATGAAAGGATTTTTTACTGTCGTCTTACTTGCATATGCTTTTCAATATTATCTTAAGCTGCAGTTCTTAGGTTTTCCATTCTGCGCATGATTCAGATCAAACTGCTAGGCAGATTGGAATGGTTGACGTCTCATTTTCTTCTTCATGAAAAGATACACCGGCTAAATGGAGCAAACTATTTTTTTTCATTCTGAAAGCAAAGTTAATCACTGATTTAGAAAATAGCATAATATTTATTTATTAATAATTGTGTCAATTAAAAAATATTACCTTTTATTAACATTTGCTCCATTTAGCCGGTGTATCTTTTCATGATGAAGAAAATGAGACGTCAACCGTTCCAATCTGCCTGGTAGTTTGATCTGAATCATGCGCAGAATGGAAAACCTAAGAACTGCAGCTTAAGATAATATTGAAAAGCATATGCAAGTCAGACGACAGTCAAAAATCCTTTCATCGAGTACCAACAATATAGTGTGTTGGGTATTTTTATATGCAATAGGATTTGGATGACATTGAATTTCCAAAATCAATTTTTTTTCTGACTCCCTCCCCTTAATACCTTCAAGGAATATTAGATTAGAAAAGATCGGTATTTGAATTACTATGCATTTGCTGGAAGCTTTTTTTTACAGGAATTATTTATCAAAATCTGAACGCTTCATTAAATATTAAGGGGAGGGAGTCAGGTCAAAAAAATTGATTTAGGAAATTCAATATCATCCACATCCTATTGCATATTAAAACGCCCAACGCACTATATTGTTGGTACTTGATGAAAAGATTTTTTACTGTCGTCTAACTTGCATATGAGGGATTCCACGGGACTTTCGCCACCCCCAAAAAAAAAAAAATCTCAAATTTTATCTAAAAATCAGGTTCAGCGGTGTCTATTGATGGACCCAAATTTCAAAATTCTAAAAAAATAGTTGACCGGAATATGCAAATTTTTTCGTTTTTTATCGTTTTTCATTTAATCTGTAATATCTCAGAAACTATTGATCGTATCGAAATCATTAAAAGACGACAATGTGCATTTTTTTATGGCCAACAAGAAAAAAAAATATTCAAAATTAATTGCTCAATTTCAGGTCACATTTTATGGAAAAAACAACAAAATTATTTTTTTTTTATGGTTGGACTTCAGATTTTTTCATCGGACAAATTGTCTCGGAATCTTTGAGTGATCGCCGAATTTTGAGTATTTTTTTTTTCATGGGATGGCCCAATGCTGTGACGTTACAGCAATCTGAATGTTTTTAATATATATAAAAAAATCCATATTCAAAATTAAAATTAATTAAAATGGTTGGACTTCAGATTTTTTCACCGGACAAATTGCCTCGGAATCTTTGAGTGATCGCCGAATTTTGAGTATTTTTTTTTTCATGGGATGGCCCAATTCTGTGAAGTTACAGCAATTTGAATGTTTTTAATTCAAATTGCTGTAACCTCGACGTAACGAATTTGCATTAATTTTCACTTAATTCGAATTAAATGAAAATTAATGCAAATTCTAATTATATTTTAGAATTAACATTTAGAACTGTTAAATTTACTGGAAATTAGTGCAAATCGTATTTACAAATAGAATTTGCACTAATTTTCACTTAATTCTATTTCCTTCATTTTTTAATCATCGATGTTGATTGATTATAAATTTTGTAACAAAATTTGTAATCAATTTTTAATAAATTTTGTAACAAAATTTATAATCAATTTTTAATAAATTTTGTAACAAAATTTATAATCAATTTTTAATAAATTTGTAAATATTTGTAAATACGATTTGCACTAATTTTCAGTAAATTGAATAGTGTCAATATTTTAATGACTTTAGTCGTGTGGAATTTGACTGATATAATAATAACATATCAAGCGCTTCGTTAATCGAATCGATGAAACGTTTCAACAAAAGCAAGTAGCATGAATAATACATATATCAATTTTGGTTGAAATCAAGATTGTCATCCGCTGGTCCTAACATCCTGAGTGACGTGGCATTAGTCATTAATCTGGAGACTACGAAGAAAACAGCAGCGGAGATTGAGATAAAAGTAGTGGAGGCAAGAATAACCGCTGTGAAAATCGATGAAGCACGCGAATGGTACCGGCCCGCGGCATCAAGAGCCAGTCTTCTATACTTCATACTAAACGACTTGAACAAGATCAACATGCTCTATCAATTCTCGTTGAAGGCCTTCAGTGCTGTCTTTCAAAATGCTATCAAATTCGCCGAGCCCTCCGAAAATACGACCAAACGTGTTGGCTTGCTAATAGACAGCATAACGTATCTCGTGTTCGTCTATACGAGCAGAGGACTCTTCGAGAGTGACAAGCTCATATTTCTTTGCCAAATGGCTATTCAGGTAAATTAATTCTAATTCTAATTAAAGTTACTGTATTGATTGTGTATTAATGAACCTATCGGTCCCACATTAACAATATTCCTTTTCCAAATGGCTATTCAGGTACATTAATTCTAATTCTAATAAATAATATTTCTTTGCCTAATGGCTATTCAGGTAAATTAATTCTAATTCTAATTAATAACATTTCTTTGCCAAATGGCTATACAGGTAAATTAATTCTAATTCTAATTAATAATATTTCTTTGCCAAATGGCTGTTCAGGTAAATTAATTCTAATTCTAATTAATAATATTTTTTTGCCAAATGGGTATTCAGGTAAATTAATTCTAATTCTAATTAATAATATTTCTTTGCCAAATGACTATTCAGGTAAATTAATTCTAATTCTGATTAATAATACTTCTTGCCAAATGGCTATTCAGGTAAATTAATTCTAATTCTAATTAATAATATTTCTTTGCCAAATGGCTATTCAGGTAAATTAATTATAATTCTGATTAATAATATTTCTTTGCCAAATGGCTGTTCAGGTAAATTAATTCTAATTCGGATTAATAATATATCTTTACCAAATGGTTATTCAGGTAAATTAATTCTAATTCTAATTAATAACATTTCTTTGCCAAATGGCAATACAGGTAAATTAATTCTAATTCTAATTAATAATATTTCTATGCCAACTGGCTATTCAGGTAAATTAATTCTAATTCTAATTACTAATATTCCTTTGCCAAATGGCTATTCAGGTAAATTAATTCTAATTCTAATTAATAACATTTCTTTGCCAAATGGCTATACAGGTAAATTAATTCTAATTCTAATTAATAATATTTCTATGCCAACTGGCTATTCAGGTAAATTAATTCTAATTCTAATTAATAATATTTCTATGCCAACTGGCTATTCAGATAAATTAATTCTAATTCTAATTAATAATATTTCTTTGCCAAATGGCTATTCAGGTAAATTAATTCTAATTCTAATTAATAATATTTCTATGCCAACTGGCTATTCAGGTAAATTAATTCTAATTCTAATTAATAATATTTCTTTGCCAAATGGCTGTTCAGGTAAATTAATTCTAATTCTAATTAATAATATTTCTTTACCAAATGGCTATTCAGGTAAATTAATTCTAATTCTAATTAATAATATTTCTATGCCAAATGGCTATTCAGGTAAATTAATTCTAATTCTAATTAATAATATTTCTTTGCCAAATGGCTATTCAGGTAAATTAATTCTATTTCTAATTAATAATATTTCTTTGCCAAATGGCTATTCAGGTAAATTAATTCTATTTCTAATTAATAATATTTCTTTGCCAAATGGCTATTCAGGTAAATTAATTCTAATTCTAATTAACAATATTTCTTTACCAAATGGCTGTTCAGGTAAATTAATTCTAATTCTAATTAATAATATTTCTTTGCTAAATGGCTATTCAGGTGAATTAATTCTAATTCTAATTAATAATATTTCTTTACCAAATGGTTATTCAGGTAAATCAAATCTAATTCTGATTAATAATATTTCTTTGCAAAATGGCGATTCAGGTAAATTAATTATAATTATAATTTATAATATTTCATTGCCAAATGTTTATTTAGGTAAATTAATTCGTTTCTAAATTGAATATCGTATTATTGGAATAATTATACTGTCTTAATTAAGTCGGTTTTAATATCCAACATTAGTAATACAACTTAAATAGATATAGATACCAACTTAATTTATTTCAATTCTGTTAGGCAAAAACAAATTTTTTGTCGAAATTGTTTCATGGGATTCGAATTTGATAAAAAGAGACAATCATTTTTATTATTAAAAAAATAATAAAATGGCGGTCACTTTTTTTCAAATTCTTGGCCCGTACAATGATTTCGACAGAAAATTTTGTTTTGTCTGACATAATATAAGTATAAATTTTCGGTAAAATAAAAGATGCCATTTACCTTAAAACACGATTTTTTTTGTTTATTTTGCCATTAATATCGTTCAAAATTTCTAAAATTTTCAAAATTTCTAAAATTTTCAAAATTTCTAAAATTTTCAAAATTTCTAAAATTTTCAAAATTTCTAAAATTTTTAATATTTCTAAAATTTTCAAAATTTCTAAAATGTTAAAAATTTCCAAAATTTCTAAAATTTTCAAAGTTTCTAAAATCTACAAAATTTCTAAAATTTTCAAAATATTGATACTTGACACGGCAGCGGCGGCCGCGGCAGCGGCGAGATCTTTTTATAATATAGAGAGATTATAAGATAGTTCTAATTAATTTTATTAAAAAATATCTAATACATGTATTTGGTCGTTTTAACTAGATTTTTTTTCCGGATTAAGAAAGTATTTAGTATCAATAAATAAAATATTTTTTCAGCATCCGCTGTATAGTGAAAGTTGATTCAAATAAATAGGTATGTTGGAAATAAAAAAACTGAAAAATTGAATGAAATACATAGTTGTTGAAGGGAAAGTAAATTTTCGTTGATTAAAATAATTAAATGTTGAATAGATAATTTTAGTTAATAATATTACCAAATCTTTTTTCTGGGTGTATATTCGTTTTATCATGTGAAATCGTTATGATTTTCTCTCAATGTACGGGAGAAAATTCGGTTTAACCTTTTCATATTTTCTTCTATGACAGATTCTGCTACAACTGAACGAGATATCATCTTCAGAATTAGACTTCCTACTGCGATATCCGTACACTCCGAATCTCGTTAGCCCCGTAGATTTTCTAAGCAGCAGCGGCTGGGGCGGAATAAAGTTTCTCAGTGGCACGGAGGAGTTCAGAAATTTGGATCGTGATATTGAGGGTGCGGCGAAACGTTGGAAGAAGTTCGTCGAGTCGGAGACACCGGAGAGAGAAAAGTTTCCGCAAGAGTGGAAGAACAAGTCAGCATTGCAAAGACTCTGCATGATGAGATGCTTGAGACTGGATCGTATGACCTACGCCGTACGGTAATGATCTCGACACTGTCTCCACGTCTTGTTAGGGACAACAAAAGAGATCCTATTGAAATTCTCGGGTGCACACCCGGGCGGAAACCTTCAAACTATGACCCACTTTGTTATCGATTGGTAGTTGCTTCGTGGAGGAAAAGTTGGGCCCAAAGTTCATCGAGTCTCGATCACCACCTTTCGAAAAGTCTTACGAGGAAACAAGCTCGATTACACCTGTTTTCTTCATTCTTTCACCTGGCGTCGATCCACTTAAAGCACGTTCATTATCCATTATCATTTTACATTTTTTTTTTAATTTACTTGAAATTTAATGCACTTTTGCTGGAAGTTTTTATGCATAAACTAGTAGATGAGGCATTCCATCCCGATTCGACCTGGGTCTGACCCTCGACCTCCCCGATTTGGATCGTAATTTTTTGTAACATTGGCTAGACCCTCAAATGCACCAGATATTATTTTTTTATTTTTTTTATGCAAATTTTTTTTTCAATATTTTTTTAAAGTGACATATCGAAGGCCCTAATTTAAAAATCTGAAAAAATTCTGAATAATACTTTGTTGAATCTCAAAATTTTCTAGCTTAGAGCCAAAGTCGGCAAAAATTTTCTTCTTATAGTTTTTAAGCTTGTTTAATTTTAAATTATAATATTTTGGTATGGCATTGAAAAGATTATTGACAAATTATTAAAAAGAAAATTGTTCATCGAAATATGCGGTAACTCTGCTTTTTTTTTATGAAAATAATTCGTTCATTTTTCGGAATACGTATGAATTTTTTCAGATTTTTGTCTTTATTTTTATTTTTGCACATTTTTCCATGTAAATAACAAGAAAAATCAAAATAAAGATAAAAATCTGAAAAAATTCATATGTATTCCGAAAAATGAACGAACCTTTTTCATACAAAAAAAAGTTGAGTCACCGCATATTTTGATGAACAATTTTCTTTTTAACAATTTGTTAATAACATTTTGAAATTATTATTATGCGAAATTAGTCTTTTGAGTGCCTATAATAAGTATGAATTTTTTCAAATTTTTTTAACATCGGGAAGTGTTTGCAATTCTTGCCCGAATTTCTCCAATTTAGGCGAAATGAATATCTCGCGCCTTACAAAAATCATGACTTGACAACTATTGATCTAAACGAAAAATTTGTAAGCACTTTTTCACTTCCGAATGATATGAAGATGACGAAAAAAAATATACAAACTCCAATATATCGTATCCGTAATTTGGGGACATGAATTTATTAAGAGCCGTATTCATTTACGTGTTAATTAAATGAGAAATCGATACATCGTTTGAGCCACCTCTAAAAATTTTTTTATCGTGCTCAAATTTTCAGACGAGTTGTTTAAAGGCACAAACAATGGTTTGAGACCATACAATATGAAAAAAAAAAAAAAAAAAAATTCGACACACCCTAGTGAACATGTGAATTGTGTATGATTCAGCAAATAACCTAGCCTTACATTGTGAAGATATCAATTTGCCATCGCCTTGATTTTTTCATCGTTTTTTAACATTATAACGGAAATTCCGTGAAACTTTGAGTAAAATAAAAATGGTCCCTCTCAACGAAAAAAAAAATGGCATTATTTTGCCAAAAAATGCCTGAAAATGTATCTCTGTTAATTTGGAAAGATTTTTATCAAAAAGTATACGCGAAACCCTATATTTTATTCCGTAACAATTTTTTTGTGTCATAGATAGTTTTAAATCGGCAGCGAAAGGAAAAAAAATAAAAATAAAAAAAGCGTCTTTTATTGTGGAAAAACTATGGGGTTCAAAAATCTGAAATAACTCGTAATACTCTGGAAAAAAATTATGAACCCACTCTACGAACATTGAAAATCCGGGTGGCCCGCTTCATATGGAATGCCTCAAAAGCATCTTATGTGTAAAATTTTCTTAAACGATCCGGTTGCAAATTCTCCAAGAATTTGGATTACCAGAGCATTTACATTACATTCTAGAGAATAAATAATGACATTTAAAAATGATAATTCACTGACTGAAAAAATAGGACGTAGAAAAATTGGGAAAACGTTTGGGTTTCACGTTCGATGGTCGAAACTTCCACAATGTATCACTTGGCCAAGGTCAGGAGGCCGTGGCTGAGGAATCGATGGAACTCTCAGCCTCGGAGGGTCACTGGGTCATTCTTCAGAACGTTCATCTCGTGAAAAATTGGCTGCCGAATATGGAAAAAAAAATGGAACAATTAACGGAAAATCCACATCCTAATTTCCGTCTCTATATAAGCGCTGAACCAAGTCCCGATCCTCACGAGTCTATCATACCACAGGCGAGTGATTATAAAATAAGAAAAAAAAATGGCGGCTCGACCAATTGGTCGACAATTTAAACGAGAATTCTTCTAATCACAGGGCATACTGGAATCCGCCATAAAAATAACTAACGAACCCCCCACTGGTATGCACGCCAACATTCACAAAGCGCTGGATAACTTTAATCAGGAAATTCTCGACTCGTGCACCAAAGAGTCCGAATTCAAAGGAATTCTATTCGCTCTTTGCTACTATCACGCTGTTGTTGCCGAGCGTCGGAAATTCGGGGCTCAGGGATGGAATAGAGTGAATATCAAATACATTATTATATATACATTGCATTATCTGCCTGGAATTTATGTAGAAGATCGATTAAACAATTTTCAAATTTTTGTAGTTAGATTCTTGCCAATCTTTAAGAGGGAAAATTTATTGAAAGTCAATCTTGCTTTGTCAATTTCGAAAAAAACAAAAATCAAAGTAAAATTTTCCAACCGGAAGTCGGATCTGTGAATTCTGAAATCAGAAACGGAAAAAAGTCACTTTTTTTTAAATCATGGTAAAAATGCTTGTAACCGGTATTTTCTGGGGTGGAATATGCGATTTGACAACGATAGTGAAGGCCAAAGTTCGATATCTTGAAGAAAAAAAAATTCAGTTGGATTTTCCGACCGGAAATCGAATCTGTGAAATCTGGAATGAGAAACGGAAAAAAATCACTATTTTTTTATGTAAAAAAAAAATTAATTGCATTTTCCGACTGGAAATCGGATCTGTGAATTCTGAAATCAGAAACGGAAAAGTCACTTTTTTTAAAATGATGGTAAAAAGGCTTGTAACCGATATTTTCTATGGTAGAATATGCGATTTGAGAAGATAGTGAAGGCCAAAATTCGATATCTTAAAGAAAAAAATTTCATTTCGATTTTCCGACGGGAAATCGGATTTGTGGATTCCGGAATCAGAAACGGAAAAGTCACTTTTTTAAAAATCATGGCTTTTTACCATGATTGTTTGTAACCGATATTTTCGGGGGTAGAATATGCGACTTTGAGAACTAATATTGAATCATATACAGTAGCCTCCCGCTAAGTGCTCGTCTACGGGGCTGTAGGTGTAAAAACGAGCACTTGGCGAGTTACCACCTCTCCGTAGAGATTCTGCGAGATCGGGCCGCATTCGGCCGAAATCGGCAGGGCTCGGGCGCATTCGTCCGCGATCGGCCGGGCTCGGTAGAGAATCGTAGTCTTGGTGGGGGAACATTCACGCCTCCCGATCGAAGGGAAGGCGCCTCGGCGAGCACTTAGTGGGAGGCTACTGTATATTTACGATACACCACAAACGGATAAAAATTTACAAGTCCCGAAACGTAAATTCAATACAAAATATTATAAATCCGTTGGTACACAAAAAATAACGATAACATATCTATCGTATACTTAAGGGGAGGGAGTCAGGTCAAAACAATTGATTTTGGAAATTCAATATCATCCAAATCCTATTGCATATAAAAATGCCCAACGCACTATATTGTTGGTGCTCAATTAACGGATTTTTTACTGTCGTCTGACTTGCATATGCTTTTCAATATTATCAAGCAAAGTTCTTAGGTTTTCCATTTTGCGCATGATTCAGATCAAACTACTAGGCAGATTGGAATGGTTGACGTCTCATTTTCTTCTTCACGAAATGATACACCGGCTAAATGGAGCAAATATTAATAAAATGTAATATTTTTCAAGTGACATAATTATTAATAAATAAATTTTATGTTATTTTCTAAATCAGTGATTAACTTTGCTTTCAGAATGAAAAAAAAATAGTTTGCTCCATTTAGCCGATGTATCTTTTCGTGAAGAAGAAAATGAGACGTCAACCATTCCAATCTGCCTAGTAGTTTGATCTGAATCATGCGCAGAATGGAAAACCCAAGAAATTTGCTTAAGATAATATTGAAAAGCATATGCAAGTCAGACGACAGTAAAAAATCCTTTCATCGAGTACCAACAACATAGTGCATTGGGCATTTTTATATGCAATAGAATTTGGATGATATTGAATTTCCAAAATCATTTTTTTTAACTGACTCCCTCCCCTTAAGGTAGTCTGTTCACATTAGCTAGTCAAATCAGTGCTAAATTTTTAATCGCGTTTCTACACATTTTGGTAGTTTTGCCGACTGTTCTGCAGAGTGGCTTGCTCATCAGCATTAGTTCTTTATATATAAATCCATCCACAGACACGGTTTGAAATAAAAATACCCTGATACATACAAATTTCGGATGAGGTTGTTGTCATCCAGTTTTATATTAGAAAAAACCACAATATTAATCTAGTTATAACGAGCAATAGCTTATGTTGTTTGTTAAAAAATGCTTCATTGATTGACCGGACAAATTCTGTATTAGTATTAGTTATTCACAAGTTAGATAGGTTAGAGTAGATAAAAAATGGTTGCAATTTTCTTACAAAGAATACTATAAGAAAATGTCTCCGGTCAATCAATGGAGCATCTTTTAATAAACAAAATGAGCTATCGTTCGTCAAAGTCTGACAAAAATTATGTTTTTTTCTAATATAAAACTGGATGACAACAACCTCATCCGACATTTGTATGTATCAGGGTATTTTAATTAAAAACCGTGTCTGTGGATGGATTTATATATTACGAACTAATGCTGATGAGCAAGCCACTCTGCAGAACAGTCGGCAAAACTACCAAAATGTGTAGAAACGCGATTAAAAATTTACCACTGATTTGACTACCTAATGTGAAGAGACTACCTTAACCCGCAGAAAACGAAAATTATAGGAAACTAATAAAAACTTTTCAATTTGTATAACCCTATTTTAAAAAATTTCACTGATTCCATTTAAACTCATAAAGTCCTATTGAAACCGTATCGGTTTTTATCGGTATGAATGGTGTTGTTAGTCCATCCTATTGCTCTAAATAGGATTTTCTAAGCAGGGAAATTGATCGAAATCCGAATATACAGACATGACAACAAACATACGATTAATTCCCATTCAAATTATATCAATCTGTATCATTCTCTACAATTCATTTTCACCAGAATATCCTTATCCAAATCCTTCTTCGTTTCCTAATAAGAGCTATCCCTTCAACGTGGGTGACTTAACGATAAGCGTCTCCGTGCTGATGAATTATCTGGAGAACAACACCAAAGTCCCTTGGGAAGATTTGCGTTATTTATTCGGCGAGATAATGTACGGTGGTCATATAACCGACGATTGGGACAGAAGATTATGCCGAACGTATTTGCTCGAATATCTTCAGCCGGAGCTCATCGACGGAGATTTAAATATGGCACCAGGTTTTCCAGCTCCACCAAACACCGATTATCATGCTTATCACAGATACGTCGACGATTATCTGCCTGCTGAAAGCCCGATTCTCTATGGCCTCCATCCTAACGCTGAAATTGGTTCGAGACAATTGAAACAGCAGCTTTAGCTTCGAAAGATAAAAGTCGGCTCTTCATGATCCTCAGGATTTGCATTTTAATGTCCACAGGATTCCTCACAGTCACAGCGGAGAATTTATTCAAAGTGATTTTGGAGATGCAACCCCGAGACGCTGGAGAAACCTCAGGGGTCGGATTGTCAAGGGAGGAGAAGGTTAAGGGTGTGATCGAAGATATTCTCGATAAATTACCCGAAGAATTCAACATTCCGGAACTTATGAGCAAAGTGAATCTCACATTTACCGATTTTATTACCAGGCATTTCACCGGTTATCGACAGAGTCGCGACCCTCTTTTTTTGTTTCTTTTGAGATGTATCGCGATATAAGAAAACATTCTAGAATTTTTTTTAGATAATTAAAAAATTTGGTTTTTTTAATTACCTAAAATGTGATTTTCTCAAAAAGTACGTCGACGATAATTTTTTCTTTTTTTTACAGTAAATTCTGTGTCCAAAAACGCAATTTTTGAGCCTCGGCCCAGAGTTTTAGATTAGCAGCTAAAAATAAAACAAAATTTACAAAAATGTAAAAAAAATACCCCAAACTTGAATCTCTCTAAAAGTACGTCGATGATTTTTTTCAAAATTTTTATAGTCAATTCTGTGTCCAACAATGAAATTTTTGAAACTAGGACGAAAATGGGGGGCTGTCTAGAATAGGAACTAAAAATAAAATTCTTCCGTAAAAGAATTTTATTTTTTGTCGCCCCCCAAATTTTAGGTAATTAAAAATACAGATTTTTTTTTTAATCTGAATAAAATTCTAGAGTGTTTTTTTTATATTGGTCTACAACATCTGAAAAGAAAAAAAAATATGAGGCTCGCGATCCTGTCCATAACTGGTGAAATGCCTATTACACATTTTCTTGTTGAATTATTTATATATATATTATTATTATTTACTTTCAAGGTCGAGGATCGCACTCCCTTCGTTATCGTCGCCTTTCAAGAGTGCGAGAGGATGAATATACTGTGCGGTGAATTAAAGCGATCTCTGCGAGAATTGGAATTAGGACTGAAGGTGATTTTTTTCAAGCCCTTTGAATAACGCTTTTGATCATCTTTTTTTAAATACATTTAATTAACACTTTATAACTTTAATGTATTCTGACATTGAAGTATTGAATTTATTCTCACAAAAACAGTTTTCTCTTCTGGGGAAGCAAAAAAATAACAAATATTTTGATCGTCCAGGAAAAAATTAATTTATGCTCATTTTTGTGATGTAGATTTTTGATTGAGGTGATTTTTTTCAAATGAGGTTTAAGATTTCTGCATATTCAAAATAAAACTTTGGCAAGCTATATCTTTCAAATTACGATATCAAGAAAAAAACTAAAAAGTAGAAAATGTTCGTTTTCGTATTCTCTGGTGGACGATTTTTTTATTTTTTTTTTAAGTCCAAAATTAAGGGAGTCGTTCTTGATTCAGTACTTTGGTAAGCTATATCTTTCGAACTATAATATCGAGAAAAAAACTAAAAAGTAGAAAATGTTCGTTTTCGTATTCTCTGATGGACAATTTTTTTATTTCTTTTTAAGTCCAGAATTAAGGAAGTTGTTTTTGATTTAGTATTTTGGCAGGCTACAACTCTAAAAGCTCCGCGAAAAAAACTGAATAGTAGTAAATGTTCGTTGTCGTATTCTCTAACATACGATTAAATTTTTTTTTTTCCAAAATTAAGGGTGTTGTTGTGGTTTTTATATTTTAGCAAGCTATAACTTTTAAGTTAAAGCTCCGCGGAAGAAACTGAAAAGAATATGTTTGTTGTCGGATTCTCTGATGGACGATTTATAAAAAATTAAGTCCAAAATTAAGGGAGTGTTTATCCGCGAAGTAAATTACTTCGAATGAAAAAATCGTCCACTAGAGAATACGAAAACGAACATTTTCTACTTTTTAGTTTTTTTCTCGATATCATAGCTCGAAAGATATGGCTTGCCAAAGTACTAAATCAAGAACAACTCCCTCACTTTTGGGCTTAAAAAAAATGAAAAAATTGTCCACCAGACAATACGAAAACGAACATTTCCTACTTTTTAGTCTTTTTCTCGATATCATAGTTGGAAAGATATAGCTTGCCAAAGTACTAAATCAAGCACAACTCCCTTAATTTTGGACTTAAAAAAAAATAAAAAAATCGTCCATCAGAGAATACGAAGACAAAAATTTACTACGTTTCAGTTTTTTTCTCGATATCATAGCTCGAAAGATATGGCTTGCCAAAGTACTAAATCAAGAACAACTCCCGTAATTTTATATTTAAAAAAAAATGAAAAAATCGTCCATCAGAGAATACGAAAACGAACATTTTCTACTTTTTAGGTTTTTTCTTGATATCATAGTTCGAAAGATATAGCTTGCCAAAGTACTAAATCAAGAACAACTCCCTTAATTTTGGACTTAAAAAAAAATTAAAAAAAATCGTCCACCAGAGAATACGGAAACGAACATTTTCTACTTTTTAGTATTTTTCTTGATATCGTAATTCGAAAGATATAGCTTGCCAAAATTTTATTATGAATATGCAGAAATCTTAAACCTCATTTTTTTCAAGCCCTTTGAATAACGCTCTTGATCATCTTTTTTAAATACATTTAAGGTAGTTCTGTCGTGAAGGCAATCCATACTCATATGCATGAATTTTTGATATTTTGTAATTTAGCTATTCAATTTTACTTGCACTAAATCTTGAAGGCTGTTACCGAGTATTTGAATGAACAATTAAAACTTGAAAATCGATCTTTTTACACGGCGCTCACGGGAGGGCTGGAAAAATTGATCTTTAAATCGCAAATTAACATACTTAGATCAAAGATAGAGAAAAAATAAAAAGTACTACGGATTCGCAAAATATTCAGGAATTGATGCATCATGAAAAAAGGTGAAGTCTCCGGAATAATGTTTAATTGAACCAAGATCAAAGTGTACGATACCCGGCCAAATGACGTTTCCTAACCTAATTATCGTAAAAATGAAGTCAAATCCGCACTAAACATATCAACTATTTACAAATAATCGTTTTTATT
Organism: Ephialtes manifestator; assembly: GCA_963970395.1. Lineage (NCBI taxonomy): Eukaryota > Metazoa > Arthropoda > Insecta > Hymenoptera > Ichneumonidae > Ephialtes > Ephialtes manifestator. The sequence continues at coordinate 869,658 of OZ019969.1, read as the reverse complement.
TTATTACGACAATTTCGAAGGATTCTCGATTATTTTTAATATTATTATTGAGGCAGTCAAGGTGATGCGTATGATTATTTTTTAATGTTATATAGACTCTGAGATTTATGGCTCCGACGTACCGACAGAACTACCTTAATTAATACTTTATAACTTTAATGTTTTCTGACATTGAAATATTGAATTTATTCTCACAAAAACAGTTTCCTCTTCTAGGGAAGCAAAAAAATAGGTCAGGAAAAAATTAATTTATGCTCATTTTCGTGATGTAGATTTTTGAGAAATTTCATTTTTAGGGCGAGCTGACGATTAACGCCGACATGGAAGATCTCCAAAATGATCTATTCATGGACTCGGTGCCTGCCTCCTGGACAAAACGTGCTTATCCTTCGAGTTTGGGGCTGACAAACTGGTTTGCAGATATGTCGAATAGAATCAGTGAATTGTCTAATTGGACTACAGATTTTAATGTTAGTTTTCGCGTTTTACTTTAAAAACAAAAGTAGAACCTTGCACATTGCTTTCTGGTCATTTTTCGGTTTTTGCAAAGATTTTGGATTCCTCATAGAGGAAACTCTGTGAAAAACGAAATGTAATGAAGGAACAATGTCCATGGTTCTACTTTGTATCCTTGTTTCAAATAAATAAATGAATAACTCATTTTTTTGCGAAATTTTGGTCTTTAAGAAATAATAGACAATCAATCAAATTCCTATAAACTTTTGGTTTGATTAAAAATTTCAATTTCGGTTTAATTAAAAATTTCAATTTTGTTTTGATTCAAAATTTCAATTTTGGTTTGATTCAAAATTTCAATTCTGGTTTGATCCAAAATTTCAGTTTTGGGTTGATTCAAAATTTCAATTTTGGTTTGATTCAAAATTTCAATTTTGATTTGAATCGAAATTTCAATTTTGGTTTAATTCAAAATTTCAACTTTGGTTTGATTCAAAATTTCAACTTTGGTTTGATTCAAAATTTCAACTTTGGTTTGATTCAAAATTTCAACTTTGGTTTAATTCAAAATTTCAACTTTGGTTTGATTCAAAATTTCAATTTTGGTTTGATTCAAAATTTCAATTTTCGTTTGATTCAAAATTTCAATTTTGGTTTGATTCAAAATTTCAATTTTCGTTTGATTCAAAATTTCAATTTTCGTTTGATTCAAAATTTCAATTTTCGTTTGATTCAAAATTTCAATATTAGTTTGATTCAGAATTTCAATTTTGGTTTGATTCAAAATTTCAATTTTAGTTTGATTCAAAATTTCAATATTAGTTTGATTCAAAATTTCAATTTTGGTTTGATTCAAAATTTCAATTTTGGTTTGATTCAAAATTTCAATTTTGGTTTGATTCAGAATTTCAATTTTGGTTTGATTCAAAATTTCAATATTAGTTTGATTCAAAATTTCAATTTTGGTTTGATTCAGATTTTCAATTTTGGTTTGATTCAAAATTTCAATATTAGTTTGATTCAATATTTTAATTTTGGTTTGATTCAAAATTTCAATTTTGGTTTGATTCAGAATTTCAATTTTCGTTTGATTCAAAATTTCAATTCTGGTTTGAATCAAAAATTCAATTCTAGTTTGATTCAAAAATTCAATTCTAGTTTGATTCAAAATTTCAATTCTGGTTTGATTCAAAATTTCAATTCTGGGTTCATTTAAAATTTCAATTCTAGTTTGATTCAAAATATCAATTCTGGTTTGCAATACAGCAATACAACGTAGGCTGCATTTTTTCCTACGATCGTAGATGTTTAATAACTTTCTTATATTTGCTGTAGCTTCCATCATCGGTATGGCTCGCTGGATTCTTCAATCCTCAATCGTTTTTGACAGCGATAATGCAACAAACAGCGCGTAAAAATGAGTGGCCTCTCGACAAAATGTGCTTACATTGCGACGTCACCAAAAAGCAAAAGGAAGACTTTAAGTATGTCGAATAAAATAAATCGAAATGGCTCTCGTTTATGTTGCGATTATAATAAAATATATTGTTTGTACTTTTAGTGCACCACCGCGCGAAGGTGCATATGTCAACAGTTTGTACATGGAAGGAGCTCGATGGGATTCAGCATTGGGTGCAATTGCGGATTCTCGACTTAAGGAACTATTCCCTCAGTTGCCAGTGATTTATATCAAAGCTATTACTCAGGACAAACAGGAATTAAAAAATATGTACGAGTGTCCGGTGTACAAAACGAGATCTCGAGGTCCTACTTACGTTTGGACGTTTAACTTAAAAAGCAAAGATAAGCCAACGAAATGGACCCTTGCCGGTGTCGCTATTATGTTACAAATATAACAAATACGATGTCCAATTAACCTGATGTTGGTTGAATCGATAAACGGAAGTGTATTATTTATCTGTAGAAAGTTTCTGATGTTGTATCGCAATATTAAAAGAGGGAAAAATATATAATCAAATTTGACGCCATTAAAAAATGTACGAATAAAAAATTTAATGACTACGTAGAAAAAAACAAGAATTATTGTTTTTTAAAGTTACCACACGCTTTGGGGTTATCGAGAGATCACGAAACCAAACAAATAAAAACAGTAGATTTATCTCGTTAAATGAACACCGTAGGCTCTCGAAATTTAGGACTTTTCCTGAGGGAATATAGTAATACAATGCCGCAAAATTACAACATTTTTTGATAACTTTGAAAAATTGTCCGGCTTAATTGGTGTGGAATGTCTAATTTTTTCTGCAGGTGCCATTATCAATGTGGCTCGTTAGCTTCTTTAATCCGCCTTCCTCCCTAATAACGATGATGCAACAAACAGCGCGTAAGAACTAATAATAAAAATAAAAGAAATAATAAAAAGCAAAGATAAGAAAACGAAATGAACTCTCGCCTGTTTATTCTATAAATACATTCATGTGAATTATTTTAGCAAACAATCGATATCTATAATTGATATTCAGGAGTAACAGTTTTTGCACGTACATACACGAGATTTGTAAAATTATGATCGGTCTTCTCAAATAATTTTGCACATATTACGGACACACTTCAACACAATCATTCGTAAAAACGGCTTTACATTTTAGTTTTCCTTAACAGGCACTTAACAGTTTTCCACTTCCCGCACCAATGTCATAGTTATGAAATATATTTTTGTCCGGACGGGGCCGGAAATATCTGGTTCCGTGATACTCAAAGCCGTTTTTTCAAAAGAGCCGAAAGATCAAAACTGACGTTATGGGCGAGAGGATCCTGCAGATGGGCCAGGAGGTCCTGGGGGTCCCGGAGGACCTACAGGACCAGGTTCTCCTAGCAAACCGTCCATTCCTCCATATCCAGGATCTCCCTTTTGGCCCATCATGCCTTGTTCTCCTGGCAATCCAGGAAAACCATCCACTCCCATTAATCCACTATCTCCCGTTTCGCCCTTCTTGCCTTGTTCTCCTGGCAATCCAGGCAAACCAACCAATCCCATTAATCCACTATCTCCCGTTTCGCCCTTCTTGCCTGGTAACCCGGGGGGTCCCATTGGTCCCGGATATCCTGTATCACCTCTTTGAAAATTCGCTGTATTAAAAAGAGATTCTGCCCAACCACTGATGCACTGCCTTGTTCTTTGGCAATGTGCTGCTCCTTTCTGAGCCTGCAAAAGAATATTGCATAATCAAAAAATGTGGCTGAAAATTGCGACATAAAGCCATGTGTCAGCTTTGAAGATACTTATAACGCTAACATTATTGTTTACATCTTTGATACGCATCGAATTTCAGTAATTTGGGACACAAATAAAAATCTCAAAGAATCAATATCAATAAGAATACTTAAATTCGAAAAGAATTATTATATATAATTATGTAAAAAAGCTTCCTATAGGATCATGTATGAATTTCGCCTCTATATCTCTCTATATTATAAAAAGATCTCGCCGCCGTGTCAAGAACCGAGGGACTTAGAATAATTCGGGCTCGGGGCTTGGCGGAAGGGGCGGGGGGGGGGGGGGGGGGGCTAAAGGCTTGAATTTTATGTGGGGTTTGGTAGAAAGTTTCATGATGACTTCATATAAGATATATAATTCCATAGAATTCTATATAAATACAGTATATAACCATATATGATTACTAGGATTTTATTGTGGGTCGCGCGCTGCGCGCGCTCGCAATTGCACCCGCTCAAGGGTGCCCCCCTGCAAGGGTGCCCCCCACCCTTGGGGGACCTGTGTTTTTGGAAAAGGACCTATGTTTTTGGAAAGGGGTGGGGCTAGCCCCAGGGACTGGGGCTAGCCCCACCCGCTCAAGGGTGCCCCCCTGCAAGGGTGCCCTTTGGAAAGGGGTGGGGCTAGCCCCACCCCTTTCCAAAAACATAGGTCCTTTTCCAAAAACACAGGTCCCCCAAGGGTGGGGGGCACCCTTGCAGGGGGGCACCCTTGAGCGGGTGCAATTGCGAGCGCGCGCAGCGCGCGACCCACAATAAAATCCTAGTAATCATATATGGTTATATACTGTATTTATATAGAATTCTATGGAATTATATATCTTATATGAAGTCATCATGAAACTTTCTACCAAACCCCACATAAAATTCCCAACTTTTCAATCATTACCCAAAATATTAATACCAGATATCAAAATTGTTCGGATCTATAAAAAATATCATATGTATTCGAAAAAATCAAGGAACTCATTTTATAACAATCGAAAAGACTCTATGGAATTTGTAACGCGGCTTTTCCTTACTAATTTATTAATAATTATCGGTTTTTATTTTTTGTAATTACGTGATATTGTCGAGCGGTCATTTTTTTAGCTGGTATACGTTGTACCTTATATACCAATTTCAATATTCATAAAAATATAATTACCGCATTTGGATCAGAGCTTCCTATACTCCGTTCTATGCGTCTCCCCAAATTGTCCAAATTGGTAGATTCTCTTTCTTCATGTGTACAAGATAGTCGAGTGTACAAATATGCGAAGGAAACAAACTGCAAGACAAACTGCGACATCACCAGCCAAATTAACAAGTTTGTCAGGAAAGGAGAACCGGCCCGTTCTGAGTCAGAATTCCTTGTTCCACTCATATTTGTGCAGTTTTAGCCGTTGCCGTCCGAGCTATAAAAATCTGCAATTTTTATTTCTGTCAAAAAAATGATTAACGTACTATTGATACGATGTACCAAAGCGTCCATTTTTCATTTCATTAGCACTTTGATGAACACTAAAAAAATTGCGTTGATTAAAAAGAACTCTAGTTCTTATTCTTACAATCCCATTTAACATTAGAACAAGAAAATATTGTTTTATCTATTTTAGTTAGTGTTTCAATCTCATATCACAATGTAGGAATTAGAAGCAATAAATTATTAAATTTTTGGCAGCCGACAAACGAACGGTTTATAGAATAAATTAGATTTTTTTCAATGTACGATCACTTTCAATAATCTTATGACTGCTTTCATTTACGTAATTTTAATAAACTTCATTTAGGAGCTTGATTAAATATTTTCAATAATATCCGTATTGGCGCGAAGTCAATTGAAAATTTGCAACCTTTACAAAAATTAGCGTGTGAAAAAGTTTTCCTTAACAATTGGTAGCTTATTCGTTCGAATAGCCTCCCCAAGAACTATGAATTCATTTTATTGTTTAGTAGCGTCTATTTTAAAATGATGCTATAAAACGAAGTTGACGATCGAGCTCAACAAATTAAAATACACCTACGGTAAAAGTGTTGACCAGCTCCACGAGCTTCTTGATCGAACGACTGACGCAAAGCAATTGCTGGCAAAGTGACCGTCGAAAGATCTGACAGTTATCAAGTCTAAGGAATTATCATTGATAGATAAAAATTACCAAATTATTACCACTGGTAGAAACTGGTGATAGTATTTAAATGAGTTTTTGTTTGCGCAAGCCAAAATCGTAATTGGATTGACCCCTGTGACCTGGGGATTCGCAGTCTCATCAGAAGTATCGCGGCACTAATAGGAACGTTGAAGGAATTATCATTGAGGAAAAACTACCTCCATTAGGATACATATTTCCGGCACGTGAAAGATTTATCCGGCTTTCCGAGATACTTTATCGAAATGGACGAGATACTTTATCCAAATAGTTTATCCAAATAATCGCAAAATGGACGATCGATGTGATCTACCGATTCAACTGTGGAAATTACAGACGTTCGAACGATTATGTTATGAATATAAAAAAACAAATAACACATGTAATAAAATTACGGTTATTTATTAGAATAACTTATATTTAAAAAAACAAATTACAAACGAGATATCGGAGTAAAAAATATTCGGATCATCGCATCAAAAGTCCATCGTGACGGAAGTTTGCGTGAGTTCCTTAGCTGCCGTTCGCGCATCTTCCAGTCCTCGAAAAAAACTCTTGAAAGACGTGCAACGATTTATTCAAACTCGTTTTTTTGTAACCTTTGATTCTCTTCGCGGTAGGTAAATGTTCCTTCTGCGTGACTTCCTCTTTTACGTCGAAGGCGTTAATCTCGTTGATAAGAACGTCGATAGTCGGCACTGTGAGGGGATCGAATTTATCCACCGCTTTTGGATTAAGCGGAATGCAAACTTTTCCGGTTTTTGGATGAACGCAGAACGGAGATTTGAGCAAATGATTCATTCCTTTGCTCGAGAGAATATCCAACCTGGGATACGAATATTGCAATATTATTTCGTCTACTGCGATACAATCGCCATTTTGTTGCTCCCTGAAACAAGTTATGTTCAATTTTCTCTTAAATAAACTATCGAACGCTGCAGAATGAAATTTATGTTGTTTGTTTTAACTCACTTACTGCACTTGGCAAAGGCAATCGGGAAGTGAAACAAAAAACGATCAGGACGGAAAACCAAAAGACAATTGGGAAGTGTAACAAACGATCTGGAGGGAGAACAAAGTCCGATATGGAAGGGAAACAAAAGACGATCGGGAGTAAAAACAAAAGACGATCTGGAGGGGAAACAAAGGACAATATGGAAGGGAAACAAAATACAATCGTAAGGTCGTAAGGTAAAACAAAAGACGATCAGGACGAAAAACAGAAGACGATCTGGAGGAGAAACAAAGGATGATCTGGAGGGACTAACTCCACGGAGTGGTTAACCCCACGATCAGGAGAGAAAACAAAAATCAATCGGGAGTAAAACAAAAGACGATCAGGAGGGAAACCAAAAGGCAATTAGAAAGTGAAACAAAATACGATCAGGAGGGGAAACAAAAGACGATCTGGAGCGGAAACAAAGAACGATATGGAAGGGAAACAAAATACAATCGTAAGGTAAAACAAATGACGATCGGGAGAAGAAACAAAGGACGATCTGGAGGAACTATCCTACATGCCGGTGGCGACGGCGGTGGCGAGATCTTTTTATTATAAAAATGAAGAGATACTTATTCTATATATAGGCATATAGGGCATTGCATGTCAAGTCCCCCCATGTATGGCTTACATGGCCCGAATTTTTCTGTTCCGCAAGGCCCACCGAAGCCCGATTTTTTTCTAAATTCTCTATGCGACCAATAAGAAAAACGCCAATGCAGTTTTAAAAATGTTTCCAAATACTTAACCGAGGCTTTGGGAGCGCACGCAGCGCAGCGCGCGAACCACAATAAAATCCTAGTAATAAAATATATTGTTTGTACTTTTAGTGCAACATCGCGCGAAGGTGCATATGTCTGCAGGTTGTACATGGAAGGAGCTCGATGGGATTCAGCATTTGGTATAATTGCGGATTCTGGACTTAAGAGGCAACGGTACACCGGTGAATATTTCTTCGCCCAATGTTAAACGCCTACTGGTCTGTCTCTCTCGAACATAGCTCTGTCTCTCTCGCACTATTTTTCTTTTAATTCTCACAAAAAAACGACTGAATCGATTGAGCTTAGCCCAATTCTGCCGTATTTCCGCATATTCTCTCAAAATTTGAGCCCTATCTGCCGAGTAGTTTAGGAGAAAACAGGTTTCGAAATTTTGAGTGGTGGCGGGGGGAAGTACCACTGCCTCTTAAGGAACTCTTCCCTCAGTTGCCAGTGATTTATACCAGAGCTATTACTCAGGGCAAACAGGAATTAAAAAATATGTACGAGAGTCCGGTGTACAAAACGAGATATCGAGGTCCTACTTACGTTTGGACGTTTAACTTAAAAAGCAAAGATAAGCCAACGAAATGGACCCTTGCCGGTGTCGCTATTATGTTACAAATATAAAAAATACGATGTCCAATTAACCTGATGTTGGATGAATCGATAAACGGAAGTGTATTATTTATCTGTAGAAAGTTTCTGATGTTGTATCACAATATTAAAAGAGGGAAAAATATATAATCAAATTTGACGCCATTAAAAAATGTACGAATAAAAAATTTAATGACTACGTAGAAAAAAACAAGAATTATTGTTTTTTAAAGTTACCACACGCTTTGGGGTTATCGAGAGATCACGAAACCAAACAAATAAAAACAATAGATTTATCTCGTTAAATGAACACCGTAGGCTCTCGAAATTTAGGACTTTTCCTGAGGGAATATAGTAATACAATGCCGCAAAATTACAACATTTTTTGATAACTTTGAAAAATTGTCCGGCTTAATTGGTGTGGAATGTCTCATTTTTTCTGCACGTGCCATTATCAATGTGGCTCGTTAGCTTCTTTAATCCGCCTTCCTCCCTAATAACGATGATGCAACAAACAGTGCGTAAGAACTAATAATAAAAATAAAAGAAATAATAAAAAGCAAAGATAAGAAAACGAAATGAACTCTCGCCTGTTTATTCTATAAATACATTCATGTGAATTATTTTAGCAAACAATCGATATCTATAATTGATATTCAGGAGTAACAGTTTTTGCACGTACATAGACGAGGTTTATAAAATTATGTTCGGTCTTCTCAAATAATTTTCCACGTATTATGGACACACTTCAACACAATTATTCGTAAAAACGGCTTTACATTTTAGTATTCCTTAACAGGAACTTAACAGTTTTCCACTTCCCGCACCAATGTCATAATTATGAAATATATTTTTGTCCGCACGGGGCCGCAAATATCTGGTTCCGTGATGCTCAAAGCCATTTTTTCAAAAGAGCCGAAAGATCAAAACTGACGTTATGGGCGAGAGGATCCAAATGGGCCTGGAGGTCCTGGGGGTCCTGGAGGACCTACAAGACCAGGTGCGCCTGTAAGTCCTGGAACACCATTATATCCCATTAATCCATTATCTCCCTTTTGGCCCATCATGCCTGGAATTCCTGGGCGTCCAGGATAACCATCGAGTCCCTGTAATCCACGATCTCCCTTTGGGCCCATCATGCCTGGAATTCCTGGGCTTCCAGGATAACCATCGCGTCCCGGTAATCCACGATCTCCCTTTGGGCCCATCATGCCTGGTAACCCGGGCATTCCCATTAGTCCCGGATATCCTCTATCGCCTTTTTGAAAACTCGATGTATTAAGAAGAGATTCTACCCAACCACTGAGGCACTGCCTTGTTTTTTGACAAAACGCTGCTCCTTTCTGAGTCTGTAAAAGAATATTGCATAATCAAAAAATGTGGCTAAAAATTGCGACATAAAGCCATGTGCCAGCTTTGAAGATACTTATAACGCTAACATTATTGTTTACATCTTTGATACGCATCGAATTTCAGTAATTTGTGAGACAAATAAAAATCTGAAAGAATCAATATCAATAAGAATACTTAAATTGGAAAAGAATTATTATATATAATTATGTACAAAAGCTTCATATAGGATCATGTATGAATTTCGTCTCTATATAATCGTATATGGTTAGAATTCTATGGAATTATATATCTTATATGAAGTCATCATGAAACTTTCTACCAAACCCCACATAAAATTCCCAACTTTTCAACCATTGCCCAAAATATTAATACCAGATATCAAAATTGTTCGGAGCTATTTAAAAAAATCATATGTATTCGAAAAAATCAAGGAACTCATTTTATAACAATCGAAAAGACTCTATGGAATTTGTAACGCCGTTTTTCCTTACTAATTTATTAATAATTATCGGTTTTTATTTTTTGTAATTACGTGATATTGTCGAGCGCTCAATTTTTTAGCTGGTATACATTGTACATTATATACCAATTTCAATATTCATAAAAATATAATTACCGCATTTGGATCAGAGCTTTCTATACTCCGTTCTATGCGTCTCCCTAAATTGTCCAAATTGGTAGATTCTCTTTCTTCATGTGTACAAGATAGTCGAGTGTACAAATATGCGAAGGAAACAAACTGCAAGACAAACTGCGACATCACCAGCCAAATTAACAAGTTTGTCAGGAAAGGAGAACCGGCCCGTTCTGAGTCAGAATTCTTTGTTCCACTCATATTTGTGCAGTTTTAGCCGTTGCCGTCCGAGCTATAAAAACCTGCAATTTTTATTTCTGTCAAAAAAATGATTAACGTGTTATTGATACGATGTACCAAAGCGTACATTTTTCATTTCATTAGCACTTTGATGAACACTAAAAAAATTTCGTTGATTAAAAAATAACTCTAGTTCTTATTCTTACAATCCCACTTAACATTAGAACAAGAAAATATTGTTTTATCTATTTTAGTTATTGTTTCAATCTCATATCACAATGTAGGAATTAGAAGCAATAAATTATTACATTTTTGGCAACCGACAAACGAACGGTTTATAGAATAAATTAGATTTTTTTCAATGTACGATCACTTTCAATAATCTTATGACTGCTTTCATTTACGTAATTTTAATAAACTTCATTTAGGAGCTTGATTAAATATTTTCAATAATATCCGTATTGGCGCGAAGTCAATTGAAAATTTGCAACCTTTACAAAAATTAGCGTGTGAAAAAGGTTTCCTTAACACTTGGCAGCTTATTTGTTCGAATAGCATCCCCAAGAACTGTGAATTCATTTTATTGTTTAGTAGCGTCTATTTTAAAATGATACTATAAAACGAAGTTGACGATCGAGCTCAACAAATTAAAATACACTTACGGTAAAAGTGTTGACCAGCTCCACGAGCTTCTTGATCGAACGACTGACGCAAAGCAATTGCTGGCAAAGTGACCGTCGAAAGATCTGACAGTTATCAAGTCTAAGGAATTATCATTGATAGATAAAAATTCACAAATTATTACCACTGGTAGAAACTGGTGATAGTATGTAAATGTGTTTTTGTTTGCGCAAGCCAGGATCGTAATTGGATTGACCCCTGTGACCTGGGGATTCCCAGTCTCATCAGAGGTATCGCGGCACTAATAGGAACGTTGAAGGAATTATCATTGAGGAAAAACTATCTCCATTAGGATACATATTTCCGGTACGTAAAAGATTTATCCGGCTTTCCGTGATACTTTATCCAAGAATTGTCGCAAAATGGACGATCGATGTGATCTACCGATTCAACTGCGGAATTTACAGGCGTTCGAACGATTATGTTATGAATATAAAAAAATAAATAACACATGTAATAAAATTACGGTTATTTATTAGAATAACTTATATGAAAAAAAAGAAATTACAAACGAGATATCGGAGTAAAAAATATTCGGATCATCGCATCAAAAGTCCATCGTGACGGAAGTTTGCGTGAGTTTCTTAGCTGCCTTTCGCGCATCTTCCAGTCCTCGTAAAAACTCTTGAAAGACGTGCAACGATTTATTCAAACTCGTTTTTTTGTAGTCTTTGATTCTCTTCGCGGTAAGTGAATGTTCCTCCTGCGTGGCTTCCTCTTTTACATCGAAGGCGTTAATCTCGTCGATAAGAACGTCGATAGTCGGCACCGTGAGGGGATCGAATTTATCCACCGTTTTTGGATTAAGCGGAATGCAAACTTTTCCGGTTTTTGGATGAACGCAGAACGGAGATTTGAGCAAATGATTCATTCCTTTGCTCACGAGAATATCCAACCTGGGATACGAATATTGCAATATTATTTCGTCTACGAGATTGCGATGCAATCGCCATTTTTTTGCTCCCTGAAACAAGTTATGGTCAATTTTCTCTTAAATAAACTATCGAACGCTGTAGAATGAAATTTATATATTTTTTTTTTAACTCACTGACTGCACTTGGCTATTCACGTAGTCTGTGAACGTTTCCCATCTGGCGTCGCTTTTACTCTGCTTATCGAACAGAGCCTTGACCTCTGTTCTGACATCGTCGTCAGGAAGAATTGCGAGAAATTTTTCGATCCCCTCATCGCTTCCCAGCATATTTTGTTCCTCGACGCACATTGAGACGAAACGAGGCTTTATGATGTCAAGAGCTCGTCTATAAATGCAAATTTGTTTAATTTTCATAGGAGACATTCCATGTGGAATGTCTCCTATGGAAATCTATGAAAAAAACGATTTATCCACCCGTTTTTTTCAAAGTTTCCAAAACATGTTGTACTTTTGTAGTAATGTATTCGATCAGAAAAAGTACCAAAATTGAATAGGCTTATGGTATTCCGTAGACTCTTGCAGAGTTGTAAATGCCTAATACTTATAGAAATAAAGATGATGATACAATGAGCTCTATAATAATGATTTCATAATAATAACATGTATTGATTATAATATGATGACTAAACTTTTGAATACCTGCAAGAATTATTATTTTTCTATAAAATTTTATGGTAATCTTTTTGAAAAAATGAAGACACATAATTAATGCATTAAGAAAGTAATGCATTTTTTAACATTATGACGGAAATTCTGTGAAATTTTGAGTAAAATAAAAATGGCCCCTGTCAACGAAAAAAAATGATATGGCATTATTTTGCCAACAAATGCCTGAAAATGTATCTCTGTTAATTTGGAAACATTTTTATCAAAAAGTATACGCGAAATCCTATATTTTATTCCGGAACAATTTTGTTGTGGCATAGATAGTTTTAAATCGGCAGCGAAAGGAAAAAAAAATAAAAATAAAAAAAGCGTATTTTATTGTGGAAAAACTATGGTGATCAAAAATCTGAAATAACTCGTACGTATTCGAGGAACTCTAAATACTCTGAGAAAAAATTATGAACCCACTCTACGAACATTGAACATCAGGGTGGCGCTTCATTTGGAATGCCTCACATACATACATCCGGACATTTTTTCTAAACCACTTTTCTCGACTCATTCTGAGTGTTCTGATAAGAAAATCTCGAAAAAATTTTTTTTTACGAAAACAAAACTTCGTCTATGAGGAAGCAAAAACGCCGACATTGATAAAATATTGCATTATTCACCTAACGGAATGATGCACTCTGTCGCCAGTTAGGTTGACTTTCTTCTTCATGAATTCTCCACCAGCGAGAATTTGCAAATACTCCGCTACTGCTCCTCGAGACGTAACGTCTAATTTTCGCGCCTCAACGTCGCAAACCCATGCGTGGATACCTCGACGTCCCGAAAAGACCCAAAGTATGTGGTTGAATCCAAAGTCCTCTATAAAATCACCAGATCGTTATCATAGAATGCCAATTATTACAAACATTAATAATTAATCCATGAAATCATACAAATATTTAATGACCCATGATTATTCATTAATTTGCAAGTAAAATTACCTCTCAGAGCAGTGTCCAAGATTTTGCAGGCTACAGACATGTACTTCCAGCATTTGTTGCAAATTTCAGCTCCAGAGCAGCAAGTTCTAACTTCGTCATAATCAGTCATGTCTATATCAAAGACAAGTTCACGCTCCACTGCTTCAAACTTTGCTACCTTTTTCTCTTCTTTAGGGCTGTAAAATAAATTTTCAAAAGATTTTTTTAATGAATTAGAAATTGTGTTAAATTATTTTGAATAATTATTATCTGATTACAATATCTTTTCAAAAAATTATCTTTTATACCTATTTTTTTTCAGTATCATATTGTTTTATATCTTTATGTTAAATACAAAAACCATCATTTTAATTTTGAAAGATACAAGACAATGTTATTACTTATTTAATTACCTGAATTAATTATAACAACTGAACTTTTCTTTGTGTTTTTAAAAACTGAAATCATTGTTTATTACATTTTCTTTAAAAAGCCAAGTTAATGGGATACAAATTTAACAAATTATGTACAAAAGACTATGAAAGAAGAAAAATATTGCAAGCCGATCAAATAATAAACAATTTCATTTAAACATGAACAAGTCTTATCATAATAATGCATAAATGCTATAAAAAAGTACCACCTACAAATTAACAAATCTAGTAGATAGAATCTAGTAGAAAATTTTAGAAATGAATTAGACTGTGTCAAATTATTTTGAACAATTATTATCTGATTACAATATCTTTTCAAAAAATTATCTTTTATATCTATTTTTTTTTCAGTACCATATTGTTCTATATCTGTATGTTGAATACAAAAACCATCATTGTAATTTTGAAAGATACAAGACAATGTTATTATTTAATTACCTGGATTAATTATAACAACTGAACTTTTCTTTGTGTTTTTAAAAACTGAAATCATTGTTTATTGCATTTACTTCAAAAAGCCAAGTTAATGGGATACAAATTTAACAAATTATGTACAAAAGACTATGAAAGAAGAAAAATATTGCAAGCCGATCAAATAATAAACAATTTCATTTAAACATGAACAAGTCTTATCATAATAATGCATAAATGCTATAAAAAAGTACCACCTACAAATTAACAAATCTAGTAGATAGAATCTAGTAGAAAATTTTAGAAATGAATTAGACTGTGTCAAATTATTTTGAACAATTATTATCTGATTACAATATCTTTTCAAAAAATTATCTTTTGTATCTATTTTTTTTTTTCAGTATCATATTGTTTTATATCTTTATGTTAAATACAAAAACCATCATTTTAATTTTGAAAGATACAAGACAATGTTATTACTTATTTAATTACCTGGATTAATTATAACAACTGAACTTTTCTTTGTGTTTTTAAAAACTGAAATCATTGTTTATTGCATTTTCTTTAAAAAGCCAAGTTAATGGGATACAAATTTAACAAATTATGTACAAAAGACTATGAAAGAAGAAAAATATTGCAAGCCGATCAAATAATAAACAATTTCATTTAAACATGAACAAGTCTTATCATAATAATGCATAAATGCTATAAAAAAGTACCACCTACAAATTAACAAATCTCGTAGATAGAATCTAGTAGAAAATTTTAGAAATGAATTAGACTGTTTCAAATTATTTTGAACAATTATTATCTGATTACAATATCTTTTCAAAAAATTATCTTTTATACCTATTTTTTTTCAGTATCATATTGTTTTATATCTTTATGTTAAATACAAAAACCATCATTTTAATTTTGAAAGATACAAGACAATGTTATTACTTATTCAATTACCTGGATTAATTATAACAACTGAACTTTTCTTTGTGTTTTTAAAAACTGAAATCATTGTTTATTGCATTTTCTTTAAAAAGCCAAATTAATGGGATGCAAATTTAACAAATTATGTACAAAAGACTATGAAAGAAGAAAAATATTGCAAGCCGATCAAATAATAAACAATTTCATTTAAACATGAACAAGTCTTATCATAATAATGCATAAATGCTATAAAAAAGTACCACCTACAAATTAACAAATCTAGTAGATAGAATCTAGTAGAAAATTTTAGAAATGAATTAGACTGTGTCAAATTATTTTGAACAATTATTATCTGATTACAATATCTTTTCAAAAAATTATCTTTTATATCTATTTTTTTTTTCAGTACCATATTGTTTTATATCTGTATGTTGAATACAAAAACCATCATTGTAATTTTGAAAGATACAAGACAAAATTATTACTTATTTAATTACCTGGATTAATTATAACAACTAAACTTTTCTTTGTGTTTTTAAAAACTGAAATCATTGTTTATTACATTTTCTTTAAAAAGCCCAGTTAATGGGATACAAATTTAACAAATTATGTACAAAAGACTATGAAAGAAGAAAAATATTGCAAGCCGATCAAATAATAAACAATTTCATTTAAACATGAACAAGTCTTATCATAATAATGCATAAATGCTATAAAAAAGTACCACCTACAAATTAACAAATCTAGTAGATAGAATCTAGTAGAAAATTTTAGAAATGAATTAGACTGTGTCAAATTATTTTGAACAATTATTATCTGATTACAATATCTTTTCAAAAAATTATCTTTTATATCTATTTTTTTTTTCAGTACCATATTGTTTTATATCTTTATGTTGAATACAAAAACCATCATTTTAATTTTGAAAGATACAAGACAATGTTATTACTTATTTAATTACCTGGATTAATTATAACAACTGAACTTTTCTTTGTGTTTTTAAAAACTGAAATCATTGTTTATTGCATTTTCTTTAAAAAGCCAAGTTAATGGGATACAAATTTAACAAATTATGTACAAAAGTCTATTAAAGAAGAAAAATATTGCAAGCGGAATCAAATAATAAACAACTTCATTTAAACATGAACAAGTCTTATCATAATAATGCATAAATGCTATGAAAAAGTACCAGCTACAAATTAACAAAACTATTAGATTTATTTATTTACTTATTAGATAATAGACGGGAAAAGTCCCTTGATAACAATATTATTTGGCAGACAAGCAGAACAGCAGAAGTACAAACATTCACATACAATAATTTAATAAAATTAACATCCAAGTCTTCGCACTCATATTAATATAACTATTAAGTTGATGAAGAAATATCGATATCGGAGAACAAAAAAAATCAATAAACACTGCTGTGGAATTGGAATCATGTAACATTCTGGTGAGAGGCTCGTTCAACCCGTAATTAGTTCGATTAGAATGCACATCGAAAATGCGATGGTTACGAGTATTTTGCACCGGAACCGAAATGGTAACTGTGGTAAGAAGTTCAGTACAGCTCATCATGCCCCACACAATTTTATATAAAATAATCATTTCAGCTCTTAACCTACGCAATTCAAGAGTTGATATTTGCAATACATTTTGTAGATACTCATGACTACTACAACCCTTAATCTTAAATTTAAACATTAAAAACCTCGAAAACTTTGCCTGAAGAGGCTCCAAACTGTTTATAGCGTTCTTATAACGTAAGATTTGTACCATAAATTCATACCTGACATTGTAAATAGCACCTATATCAATTTTAAATGGCATAAGTCGCTTGATTTCAGCCTCCAATTGTTTGAGATCTTTGAATGCCTGATATCTAACGTAAACATCTTCGTGCAGAGTGAAGGAAAATTCTCTTCGCACAAAACTATCAGCTAAAATAAAGAAAAAGAAAAAATTACAATGACAATAATAATGATACATACAATATAATCAAACAAACATGAAAAATTTAAGTACTCACGTTTTCCATAACTGAGCCACTTAAAGTAGTCGGGAAATGGAAACAATCGGGAGTAATAAACCGGCAAAAGATCGGATAAATGGTCCACCATTGTTTATTAATTCTTTATACACCTTATTAATACCATAAATAATAAAATATTTCCAACTGTTTTAATTTACTTGACGGTTTGTGTATTTTTAATTATGAATCAATTAAATACCACCAACGAAATACGAGTTTATATTACACAAATGTTTGTCTCCGAATAATAAATCGCAAACACCGGCGACGATTTTGTCCCGCGCATTGAACAGCTGTTGCGATCTCAACGCCCTCTTCGATAGTGATGCGACGATACATGAAACAATATCGATTCTCATAATCGATTAAATTTTTCAAAAAAGTATTATCGATTCGATTAATCGGAATAAAATCTATCGATAGTAAAAGAATCGATTAAAAATCTGATTTTCATCTCGAGTACTGAATAATCATGAAACGAAAATAAAAATATCCGTCGCGAATAATCCTGCCAGTTGATGCGACGTTAAAAAAGCCAAAAAAAAAATAAAAATAAAAATAAATAGGGACAATTAACTAAACGACATCTGATTGGCTGCGGTTCTCGCCTAGCCTAACATTTTTGAGAATCGATTATCAATAGAATCGTGGAAAAATAATCGATTTGCAAATAATCGACCGTCTAAATAATCGACGAATAATCACGATTAATTCATGAAAAAAAATCGATTCTCGAATAATCGAATCAGAATCTCGCATCACTACCTCTTCGATAATGATGCGACGATACATGAAAAAATATCGATTCTCATAATCGATTAGATTTTTCAAAAAAGTATTATCGATTCGATTAATCGGAATAAAATCTATCGATTGTAAAAGAATCGATTAAAAATCTGATTTTCATCTCGAGTACTGAATAATCATGAAACGAAAATAAAAATATCCGTCGCTAATAATCCTGGCAGTTGATGCGACGTTAAAAAAGCGCAAAAAAAAAATAAAAATAACAATAAATAGGGACAATTAACTAGACGACATCTGATTGGCTGCGATGCTCGCCTAGCCTAACATTTTTGAGAATCGATTATCAATAGAATCGTGAAAAAATAATCGATTCTCGAATAATCGAATCAGAATCTCGCATCACTAATCTTCGATAGGTGAAACCTTTTAATTCAGCTTTTTCCTCAAAGTGTATACTCATTGATACCATTGGCCGGTAGATTGATAAAGAAGAAATAGAAGAATGCATAAATAGACAACGCTTCGATTTACAAATCTCAAAAATATCTCAAAAATGCTGTCATGACATTCTAATATATATATATATTTAAAAAAATCAGATTCTTTTATTGAACTTGCAAAAGTGTGTGTCTGGACCTCCATATGTACCTTTTCACATAGAGCCCGTCGGCAGTATTTCTTTTTTCAGAATAATAATAATAAATAAATAAAGTATTTTTTGGTTTTTTTAGAGGTTTTTAAATTGGGGCGTTTTTCTTAACGTTTGCAATACCTTTAATTAATATCATAAAATGAAAAAAAAAATTGAAAAAGGTCTTCTTCCTCTTTTTTCTTCTCAAAAATATTGTTGTTCATCAAAATATTTTTGAGAATTTTTCGGGATTTTTCAATTGGGGCGTTTTTTAGATAGCTTTAAATATTCATAACTCAAAAATATCGATAAAAAGAAATCTGAAAAAATGTCTGCATGCATTTTTCAGTTGGAAGAATAACATAAAAAATGGCCGCTAAAAAAAAGAATTGAGGTTCAGCCGTTGACCGAGTTGGCATGGAATGCCCCATGTACTATGATAAATTTACGATCGAAATCCTATATGTTTCTTCCATATAATTATGATATAACTCGATACACCACAAACGGATAAAAATTTACAAGTGACGAAACGTAAATACAATATAAAATATTATAAATCCGTTGGTGCATCTGCATCATACACATACCGATAACGTATCTGTCGTATTTAACCCATAGAAAACGAAAACTATAGGAAATTAATAACAATGATTCAATTTATATAAATTGATCAAAGTCCGAATTCCGAATAGATAGAAATGATAACATACGATTAAATCCCATTCAAAATTCTATCGATCTGTATCAATTTCTATAATTTATTTTTACCAGATATACTTTCTCCCTCCAAAGAGTTGCAAAGTTCTACTTTGCAACTTTAAAAAATTTAAATAAAAATTTAATTTCTTAAATTATCCTTACCATTATGATTATTCGAATGAAATCGCTATATTATGAATATTTAAATAAATTTGATAAAGAATCGACAGAAAAATTGCCTTTTAAAATTATTAACTCTTTGTACATTACAAATGTGGTTTATATCACAAAATAATCATGGATGTCGTCAATCCGAATGCGACTATCAATTATCAACTGTTGGGATTTCAGCGCTCCATTTTATAGGTCAAAATTTTCAAGTCAGAATAATAATGAAGTTAGGTAATAATATTATCATATAATTTGGATAAAATTGAATTGGCACAAACATTTTGCTCTAAATTATCGGTAATACGCCCATTGGCCATCGCACTTTGTGTTATCTTGCGATTAAGCAAGACTTACAAGATAACATCTATCTGTATTATACATGTCGATAAGAAGTGCGCGCCACTGTTGACGGAATTTTGCATTCGGTTTACTGCCTTTATAGCGCCGTGCAAATGCCCTAAGCCAACATATATCGTGTTTGTAAGTCAACACAAAAAGTTCCAGTCATGGCCGTCTGAATTGTTGGATCCATTAAAATCGATATTACCGAGTGTCATAGATCGAGGAACTGTACATCGATATAAGTTTTACCTTTCAATAATGGCTTCCTTGTTGAAAAACACGAAATATTTCAACGGCGCAAAGGTATCAAAGTGTTATTTATGATATACATGTAACGGTATCGTGAAAAGTGTTCTATTGGTACCGAAATCCGGAAGTAAAGTCCTGTAATTCGAAGGCGCGAGTGGTGCGCATGCTGAGACGATCATATTGTAAATGCAATTGCCGGTCAATGACCTTGAAGTCTAGCAGAAATTAAGCACTTTTTCTTCTATAATAATTGTTTCTTATTACGACGAGAAAAATTAAAAGGGCGAAATCGTATTTTGAAAAACAATTTTCTTATTATGCCTTAAAAAAATATTAAGTTTTTTAATTATTAAATAATTTTTTTAAATCATACTATAATACTAAATAAATTTTCTAATATTTCTTCTAATCGACGCACCTGAAAATACTCCATTTTTTTTAACGTTTATGATCGTGTGTCCGATAAAGAGCGTATATTTGTTTAAATTGATTTTCTCATTTAAAATAAACGATTTTTAAACATCGTTAATTAAAAAAAAACAAAATTAATAAAATGCTTCTAACAATTTTTTTTTATCTTCGCACTTGAAAATCTTTTTCTTTTAATTCTACGAATACGCCTATGAATTCTATAAAAGGGCACACTTATCTTATTTATTTAGCCACAATCAAAAATCGATAATTTCTTTAACCGTTGATTTTTTTAATTTAACAATACGCTTCCATCTAACTTTTCCATTTTGCTTCCTCATAGAGGAAGCTTTGTTTTTATGAAGAAAAATTTTTTCGAGATTTTTATGTCAGGACACTTAGAATTTTCCAAAACGTTCAGAAAAGTGATCTAGAAAAAATGTCCGTATGTATGTATGTGTGTGTGTGTGTGTGTGTGTGTATCTATACAACTCCGAAAATTCGAACGCCGATAACTCAAGAACGGTTTTGTATATCGCGCTCAAATTTGGCACACTAGTGTAGCAGCAGACCCTCTTCAACTGTACCAATTTTCGACAAAATCTGTGCGAAAATTTCGATTTTATGCCGTTTTGAATTTTTTGAAAAAAGGACGTGGTCGCTCTAACTTTCGTAAAATTTAGTCTATTTTGCTAAATAGTTGGTTATAAGAGTAGGTGCAGTCAATGCTGTTTGGTATTGAATTTGGCTCGAATCGGTAAAGTGGTTCAGATTTTATGGAATTTTGAGTTTTTCAAAAAATTGACATGATCGCTCTATTGTAACTTTTGCAAAACTTGAAATAGCGAGCTCAAATTTTGTATATAAATGAAACAATATTCAGCCATTATATATGTATAATTTAGTGACAAACGGTATGAAATTTGTGATTTTATGGAATGTCGAATTATTTTTAATAATATACGTTATCACATTTACTTTCGAAAACGCTCTAATAATAACGAAATAACGGAATAACGAAATAGAAAAAGCGAATTCACAACATGTTTATTTAATCTAATTTAAAAAAGGATGCAAAGTAGAACCTTGCACATTGCTTCCTCATTATTTTTCGCTTTTTACAAAGCTTCCTCTATGAGGAAGCCAAAATTGAATAACATACTGTTTCCTCATAGAGGGAGCTTTGTAAAAAGCGAAAAATAATGAGGAAGCAATGTGCAAAGTTCTACTTTGCATCCTTTTTTAAATTAGATTAATATACATGTTGTGAATTCGCTTTTTTTTTCTCCTATTCGCGCCTGATTTTTATTTTTATTTTTATTTTTAAGGTCAATGGACGTGTGTACGGATCGACAATATTCATCACGCGAATACGTTCCAGGTGTTATTTCCGTAATGCAAAAGCTTTTCGAACGCGCCTGAAGTTTTCAATCAAGGGCAGCATGTTTTCCTGTTTCGTTTCTTCCTCCACTTCTAACGTAACGCAATCAACGTACCGATTGATTATGACGAAGAAATAATTTTTTTTGCAGATCCACTGCCGCCAATTCGAAGGATCCTGAAGAATATGAGTACATTCAGCGAAGTCGCGTGCCTACGATGCATTTTCAAGCGTCTTTGCCACGACTTCCGGTTCCTAGACTCGAGGATTCCTGCAAAAAATATTTGAGGGCACAGAGACCGATTTTATCCCAAGAAGAATGGAAGGTAACGACTTCTAGCGTGTCGCAATTTCTTGCCAAAGAGGGACAACAATTGCAGAAACAATTGGTGGATCAAGATGCTCTCAATAAACATACGAGCTATATAAGAGAACCATGGTTTGATATGTATCTCAAAGATCGTGTACCTTTGCCAATAAATTACAATCCATTGTTAGTATTCACTCAGGAATCGAATTCCGAATACAATGATCAATTGGTAAAAGCCACAAATCTCGTTGTGTCATCAGCGAGATTCATGAAGTCTCTGAGGGCTGAAATACTTGAGCCTGAAGTTTATCACATGAATCCTAAAAAATCGGACACGGAATTCTTTCGGACTTTCACGAGATTATTGCCATCGAGCATCTCCTGGTACGGAGCGTATCTCATGAAGGTAATTTTGAAAATTTTGGGTGACAGGATAAATTTCATAATATTCGAAAAAAAAAAATACATTCTAAATACTTTTGGTTTTGGATAACTAAGAATATTAAAAATATGCATTAACACGTAACCGCAATTTTTAAAGCTTAATCATTTTTTTACTTTGAGATGAAAATGTAACTTGAATTTTTAAATCGCCCTCATAAATCATGTACAATTATTCGAATCACAATGTATTTCGAATGAATTTTGTTTTTCGATTGTTTTAGATTCCTGTCATTTTTACACGTTTTCAATTAAATTTTTTTGGCTATATAAGACATTCTTTATCAACGGGGCCACTTTCTTCGTTCGACCTCTCGGATATTTTTCTAAATTTGTCAGTTTGTTGTACTATTTCAGATAAGTGTTTGTGATTTTTTTCAGATTTTTAAAGGGCGCCGTTCAGGATTTATGTTTTTTTTAAATATCACTATATCGCGGAAAATATTAGAGGCTCAAAAAATTCTTAAGAACATTAACTTTTTCATTTTCCATCTACTTTCGACTGATGTTAAAATCATAATTTTTCCAACTGAAGAAAGTCAATTTTTCGTAAAAAAAAAGCAATAAATAATTTTTGTTGCGCAAAAAGCACCTTTGATTCCGGTCGTAATTTTACAAGGTGTTTCGCATTGTTTGAAGATTCTGAGGAAAAAAACCCAAAGTGAACCTCCAATTCTTAGGCAGTAAAAAATTAAAAATTAAAATAAAAAAATTAATAAATTTTTTCCTGCCCGTTTTTTCCAAATTATTTGGTGCAGCCCGCCGTCCGAGGAGTTTCATTTGATCTTTTGGAAATATGATGAAATCCGCTAGGGAGTAAATCCAAAGTGGCACCTTCGATTCTTAAGTAGGAAAAAAATTATTAATTTTTTTATTTTCATTTTCAATTTTTTACTGCCTAAGAATTGGAGGTGCCACTTTGGATTTTTTTTCTCAGAATCTTCATACAGTGCGAAATACCTTGTAAAATTGAAACTGGAATCGAAGGTGCTTTTTTCGTAAAAAAAATTATTTATTGCTTTTTTTTTTGCGAAAAATTAACTTTCTTCCGTTGGAAAAATTATGACCTTAACATCACTCAAAAGTAGGTGGAAAATGGAAAAGTTAATGTTCTTAGGAATTTTTTGAGACACCAATATTTTCTGAGATATAGTAATATTTAAAAAAACGCAAATTCTGAATGGCGCCCTTAAAAAATCTGAAAAAAAAAAATCACAAACACCCATCTCAAATAGTACAACAAACTGACAAATTAAAAAAAAATATCCGGGAGGTCGACCGAAAAAAGTGGACCAGTTGATAAAGAATGCTTCATCTGCTTCATCTCAATGCTCATCCAAGACGAAAAGATGTTATTACTCTTATTTTTTATTATCCAGGCATTTCCACTCGATATGTCGCAATATCCGAATCTCTTTGGCACGACTCGTATACCGGAAATAGGAAAAGACCGAATAGTGCAGGATCCGAAAGCGCGACACGTGGTTGTAATGAGAAGAGGATATTTCTATTCGTTTGATATTTTGAATGAAAATGGCAATATTCGAACAGCCCGGGAAATAGCGTCTAGCCTTAAGGAGATTTTAGCTGATCCCAGGGAAGAAAATAAGTGTCCCATTGGCACATTCACAACTTCTAATCGTGACGAATGGGCAAAAAATCGTCAACACTTGTTGAAATTGGGAAACGAACGCGTTTTTGAAAAAATTGATTCAGCCGCTTTTCTTCTCATTCTTGATGACATAACTATTGGCGAGGATTATCACAAAATGCTGAGAAACTTTTTGCACGGTACCGGCACGAATAGATGGTTCGACAAATCCTTTTCGCTGATCGTCGCTGGAGACGGCACAGCCGGTGTTAATTTTGAACATTCTTGGGGCGATGGTGTCGCAATTCTTCGATACTTCCAGGTAAATAAAAAAAAAATGTTTCAACGATTGCGAACTCGGATTATTCTAATGGCAAAAAACTTTTTTATCTACTAAAAAAAAAAGATTTTCGAGATTAAAAAAATGTTGCGTTAGAAAATTCTTTTAAAAAGGTATCGACATTCATAAGATTTATTTACTTGTTTGTTGATTAGTTGAAAAAACAACTTAAAATCAGATAATCAGATAATTTTCTAAAAATATACATTAATGATTAAGAATGCTGGTTTTGAATAATATTAATACCATAAAGTTACAGAAATCTATGCTTCAAAATTACTTCACAGATTTGCAAAAAACTTTTCTATCTACTGAAAAAAAAGAATTCGGATCTTTTCAACCAATTTGCGAGATTAAAAAAATGTTGCGTTAGAAAATTCTTTTAAAAAGGTTTCGACATTCATAAGATTTATTTACTTGTTTGTTGATTAGTTGAAAAAACAACTTAAAATCAGATAATCAGATAATTTTCTAAAAATATACATTAATGATTAAGAACGCTGGTTTTGAATAATATTAATGTCAAAAAGTTACAGAAATCTACGCTTCAAAATTACTTCACAGATTAACAAAAAACTTTTCTATCTACTGAAAAAAGAAGAATTCGGATCTTTTCATCCAATTTGCGAGATTAAAAAAATGTTGCGTTAGAAAATTCTTTTAAAAAGGTCTCGATATTCATAAGATTTATTTACTTGTTTGTTGATTAGTTGAAAAAACAACTTAAAATCAGATAATCAGATAATTTTTTAAAAATATACATTAATGATTAAAAACGCTGGTTTTGAATAATATTAATGTAAAAAAGTTACAGAAATCCACGCTTCAAAATTACTTCACAGATTTGCAAAAAACTTTTCTATCTACTGAAAAAAAAGAATTCGGATCTTTTCATCCAATTTGCGAGATTAAAAAAATGTTGCGTTAGAAAATTCTTTTAAAAAGGTCTCGACATTCATAAGATTTATTTACTTGTTTGTTGATTAGTTGAAAAAAACAACTTAAAATCAGATAATTTTTTAAAAATATACATTAATGATTAAGAACGCTGGTTTTGAATAATATTAATGTCAAAAAGTTACAGAAATCTACGCTTCAAAATTACTTCACAGATTTACAAAAAACTTTTTTATCTACTGAAAAAAGAAGAATTCGGATCTTTTCATCCAATTTGCGAGATTAAAAAAATGTTGCGTTAGAAAATTCTTTTAAAAAGGTTTCGACATTCATAAGATTTATTTACTTGTTTGTTGATTAGTTGAAAAAACAACTTAAAATCAGATAATCAGATAATTTTTTAAAAATATACATTAATGATTAAGAACGCTGGTTTTGAATAATATTAATGTCAAAAAGTTACAGAAATCTACGCTTCAAAATTACTTCACAGATTTACAAAAAACTTTTTTATCTACTGAAAAAAAAGAATTCAGATCTTTTCATCCAATTTGCGAGATTAAAAAAATGTTGCGTTAGAAAATTCTTTTAAAAAGGTCTCGATATTCATAAGATTTATTTACTTATTCGTTGAGTACTTGAAAATAAACCTAAAAATCAACAATCTTAATCTTGTCCCGAAGTTCTCTAAATTCTAATCGAAACAATTTTTTTAATTTCACGATAAACTTCAAATCCAAATGTACTAAAAAAATGATTAAACTCAAATTACTATTATTTCAGGATATAAAAAAAGATATTTCGAAGAAGCCACGATTCCATCCCGAGGAAGTTTCAGGACTTTCTTCAACCACTCCCGTTGAGAAACTCAATTTCATTGTAGATTCAGAAGTAACGGAGAAAGTCGATCGAGCGATAAAACAGTATTCAGAGTGGACCGATGGATTATGTGTAGATTATTTGTTGTACGATGGTTTTGGTAAAAAAGAATGCAAGCAATTCAGCGTAAGTCCCGACGCTGTTATGCAAGTTGCTTTTCAATTGGCTTTGTACAAATTGGAGGGTCGATGCGTCGCCACATACGAATCTTGTAGCACAGCAGCATTCAAACACGGTCGTACAGAAACAATTAGATCTTGTACCAACGAAACGAAAGCTCTATGCTCCGCAATCATCGGCCAGGGAAAATCTGGAGTTTCTAACACCGATCTGAAAAAGTTGATGCTAGATTGCAGCAAAGCTCATGGAAATCTCACCAAGGAAGGAGCTATGGGTAATTCTATAGTATATTGTGCAACAAGGGCCGAAAGTTGGCGATTGCGACGAGTGCGAGGTTTGCCGCCCGAGCGAAACAAGGGCTGCAATCACACGAGTCGCAAACGCCAATTTTGGCCCGTGTTGCACACCATATTTTTTGTAACAAGTGCATGAATAGTGGTGCTTTGAATGGTAGTTTTGCGGGACGAACAGTGAAAAGTGAGGTTACCAACTTTCCACCCTAGGGTCGA
Source organism: Ephialtes manifestator (assembly GCA_963970395.1). Taxonomy (NCBI): domain Eukaryota; kingdom Metazoa; phylum Arthropoda; class Insecta; order Hymenoptera; family Ichneumonidae; genus Ephialtes; species Ephialtes manifestator. Next base: position 842,606 of record OZ019969.1, on the reverse strand, counting down.
AAGTGAAGGAATCGCGAACTGCGCATGCGCCAACCTATCGTTTCAACACTGCTATGAAACTAGCCACTTTCGGCCCGCAAAACTGCCATGAAAAGCACCGCTGTTCATGCACGTGTTACAAAAAATAATATAATTCTAAATAATGGTAATAATTTTAAAAAATTCTAACACCGTTAAATCGGTTTTAGGCCAAGGTTTCGACAGACATTTGTTCGCTCTGAAAAACTTGTGGGAAAAATCAAACGACTCAAGCCCCATGCCTGCTATTTACAAAGATCCTGCTTATGCCAAGCTCAATCATAATATTCTCTCTACTTCCACATTGTCTAGTCCCGAAGTTAAAGCCGGAGGATTTGGGCCTGTAGTTGAAGACGGTTACGGAATCGGGTGAGTGAAAAAAAGAGAGCACGAAGCACTCAATTTCCAAACGTATCAAATTCAGTGTTGCCAGGTTTGACGACGACATTGGGAAATAACATGTAGCAACACGACATCTGGTGGATTTTTTTTCAACTACTTTATCCCAGTCGTCATAACCTATTATTTTATTTAAAACAACAATTTATCATTAATATAAATCGATATTCACAAGTGGATAAACATTTTTTGTAATGATATATATCCGTTGAAATAATTAAAATTCTTACAAATGAAGAGTGCAAAGTCTTGACCGACTGGGATAACGCGGCCATTTTTGCTTTGTGTTGATTCCCAATATCGCCAAATTCGCGACTTGGAAAGGCCATTTGGCGCTGGAAAATTGCGATTGGCGAGTTGGCGACTTATTGGCAACTTCAAATTTCATTAGAATTTTGCGATTTCTTGTAACAATTCTATACCTAGATAAATTTTTTATTCATCCGGCGCTCAATGTGCCAAAAATAAAAAATTAATATTCATTCATCGAAATGCACTCAAATAATCTCGACAGAATTATCAAGCAGTTCACCGAAACTTTGTACATTTCCGTTGTACTTTCCTTAAGGATGTTATACAGGTTAATAGTTTTGAAGATTTTTTCCTGATTCTTTTTTTTTCTGTAGAAAGAAGTATGACAATTTTTAAAATATATTTAAAAATGTTTTTACCCCACATGGTTGCTGAGATATAAATTAACAAAATTCAGTAATTAATATGGGCAGTATGCGATGGAGCATGAGAACTGTCGTATAATCGGCAAAAGCGTATGTTAGCAGAGAACTTAGAACGATAAATATGTATTATTCGTACGCATTGAAGTCTTGGCTTCACATAGAAATTAAAAAATCCGTGTGTGCCCACAGCTATGTTTCGTTATAATCGGACTGATATTATGGTTTATCCTTTTACAAAACTGGATGAAAAAACATGACATCGGAAATTTAGAGATATTGATCGAATTACTGTTCATACGACAGCTGCGAATGTATTTGAATATCAATAACTAATTCTGTCATGTGATTAACACCTTGGAATAGATTATTAAACCATCTGAAATTGTAGAAACACTTTTAAAAATGTAGCACTGATTTGACTAGTGTGGCGCGCTCCAACCTGCTTAATGTTGGCGACTTTTGGCGATATCAATGTATTGTGAAGTTGTCGACTTTTGGCGACTTGAGCTATAGAAAACCTGGCAAACCTGGTCAAACTTTCGGTTAGAAACGTGATTCGAATATATGACGCATCCATCAAATGACTATTTTTTGTTCAAATCTATTGTTACCCTTTGCTAAACATTTATCAAGTTTGTCCAAAATGTAAACTATTTTTAATACATTTTTGTAAAATAATTCGGAGAAAAAGTTATGGAAGAAATAATGAACAAATTACAAACGCCAAAAGATCTGCTACCAATGAATATTTAAGCAATTTTTTTAATAATCATAATACCTTGTCTTTCTTTTCAAGATACATGATCCAGGATAACTATCTCGGATCAGTTGTGACGAGCTACAAGTCGCATCGCGATGCCAAGGAATACATCGATAGTCTGAATTCCGCGGTCAAAGATATTCACGAAATCATGAAGAGTACATAGCGTCTATTTGATACCTAATCGTTATCTATTGTCTACGTATACACACACACACACAACCATATATATATATATTCTATATTTTTTTTAAACTTTGCTTACATCTATAATGAAACAAGTATTTTATATGTTACACTATTTGAGACTCCGAGAGCCAGCCCGTGCCTTAAAAACACATTAATTCCCCCGCTAATAACCGATAGTATTATGCCACGTACTGGCCCTTGAAAATTATACTAATGGAATCAATGAAATTAATTAAAAATTACCACAATGGTGGAAGCAGAATCAAAGAAAATATTGTAATAACGATACTGATTAAAACTTTATCACGACTAAGTGTTGCATCTTCGGCGTATATAATAATCACGAACGGAGAACGAAACTTTGGTCGGGTCTTCTATTTTATTTACACTGTTTCTTTTTTCTTTTATTCCTTAATATTTATATAACATTATACTGATATTTATGTACGTTACGCGAAAAAGTTTCTTCGGCAAATGAAAATTCTGATCGTAATGCGCGACAGACTTGAAAACCGGAGTATTATTTTATTGTTGGAATTAGGGTCGTGCTTTCCAATATACGGAGCCATTATTTTGTTTTTTTTTTTACTATGAACAACGTAAATTGGCTCGATTACGAAGTTAATAATTGCGTGCGCGGTTTACCGTGCTATCGAAGCCGTTTTACGCGTTTTTTATACACGGCTTAACGTTAATAAACATTTGGTGACGCTGTACGCTTAAGTAGCAGCGTTTTTACGCCTTATCACCCATTTTGACCTTGGAAGTCTGTGAACAAAAAAAATTATTACTGGGATGATATTTCTTGTTGCTTTTATTTATTAGCTTCATCGTAACTGCATCATTTTATTTATCTTATACAGTTTTGTTTCACTAAAAACCGATTTCAATGAAACGAATCATGTTCTTTAAAAAAAAAAGTGGACAATAACATGAACAGATTAATAGAATAACTAAAATTTCCTGCTGCTTTTCTGATAAGTGAGTCATGATTTTTCAATTATGATTTTAGATCAACAGTTTCCGTTTATTAAAAGGAAATATAAATTAAAGAGCAATCTCAATACTGAACTGAAGGTGAAATATTTCGATTTCACCTGGTACAGTAGTTTGCCTATATTTTGTAAGACCTTTTTCTTTTTAATTTCATAACAGATCTTTTTTTTTACTTTCGATAATTTATATCCCCCAAAAAAACCCTCACGGGTAAAAAATTGAGACAAGTACATTTACGTCAGTGGTATCTAATACCCCCTAAAAACACAGTGTGTCAAAAACTTGAGCCGTAAACTACGTATAGGTACAAAAAGTTGTGAAATAAACTAAAAATATATTCAGCATGTCAAGTACATGACAACATATATATACATATATATATACATGTATATAAACAGTAGTTTTAAAATCAACTAAAAAGTATTTCTCGCATTTAAAGGGGAACAAAATCAGTAACAAAGAAAAAATCTTGAATAAAAAAAATGGCAATAACATAAATTGAGAACAAAAATTAGTGAATAAATAAATTTCAACATCTCAAAAAATTCAACGGAAGTACTTGGCGAGTTTGCTAAATATCCTATATGGTTCCCCATTATTCAATGGTCATATTAGCATAGAAAATCGTACATCCGTTTAATTTCTTGAGATGTTGAAATTTATTTATTCACTAATTTTTGTTCTCAATTTATGTCATCGCCATTTTTTATGCAAGATTTTTTGTTTGTTACTGATTTTTTTCCCCTTTAAATGCGAGAAATACTTTTTAGTTGATTTTAAAACTACTGTTTATATACACGTATATATATGTTGAAATTAATATGTAGATGTTGAAATTTATTTATTCATTAATTTTTGTTCTCAATTTATGTCATTGCCATTTTTTTATGCAAGATTTTTTCTTTGTTACTGATTTTTTTTCCCTTTAAATGCGAGAAATACTTTTTAGTTGATTTTAAAACTACTGTTTATATACACGTATATATATGTTGAAATTAATATGTAGATGTTGAAATTTATTTATTCATTAATTTTTCTTCTCAATTTATGTCATCGCCATTTTTTTATGCAAGATTTTTTCTCTGTTACTGATTTTTTTTTCCTTTAAATGCGAGAAATACTTTTTAGTTGATTTTAAAACTACTGTTTATATACACGTATATATATGTTGAAATTAATATGTAGATGTTGAAATTTATTTATTCATTAATTTTTGTTCTCAATTTATGTCATCGCCATTTTTTTTTATGCAAGATTTTTTCTTTGCTACTGATTTTTTCTCCCTTTAACTTTTTTTTTACTGTAGATAATTTATATCTTACCATGTAAATGCCGACGATTAGACCAAATAGGCCTATAGCCGATCCGAAAATCTCAACGATGAGAATCTTGACGAAAAGTGCTGAGTTTGCAGCGTCGGAAAGTGCTGCTCCGGATCCAACGATTCCTACAGCGATACCGCAGAAAAGATTCACGAGGCCGACGGCTATTCCAGCTCCGAACATTAGATATCCAGCGAGCCAATTCTGACTCCTCACAGACTCGCTAACTACCGGTATGGTGAATTGCTCGAGCATTCCCGACAGTACTATAGCCGTTATGAGACCGTAAATAGCAACGGCTTCGCAAAAAATAACCGAGATCAGATTTTTTGTCTTTATTCTCGGTGCCTTGACTCCCGCACCGACGATGGATACACCCGTTGTATGAATACCCCTGAAAATCAACATTTCTCTCATAACAGTTACATAAAATTAAGATTTTTTTTTTTTTGGTGTTGAATTTTAAAACACAAAAATAGAATTTATAATTTTTACAAAAACACATTTTGACCAAAAACCTTTTTTATCTACTGAAAAAACAAAGCATTCAGAAATTTTCATACAGTTTGCGAGAATACAAAAAATGTTGCGTTAGAAAATTCTTTTAAAAAGGTCTCGATATTCATAAGATTTATTTACTTGTTTGTTGAATTGTTGAAAAAAAAACTTCACATCAGATGTTCAGATAATTTTAAAAAATATACTTCAACGATTAAGAACGCTGGTTTTGAATAATATTAATGCCAAAAAGTTCCAGAAATCTGTGCTTCAAAATTATTTCACAGATTTGCAACAATACTTTTTTATCTACTGAAAATAAAAGAGTTCAGAACTTTTAAACCAGTTTGCGAGAATAAGAAAATGTTGCGTTAGAAAATTCTTTTAAAAAGGTCTCGATATTCATAAGATTTATTTACTTGTTTGTTGAATAGTTGAAAAAAAACTTCACATCAGATGATCAGATAAGATAGAAAAATATACTTTAACGATTGGGAACGCTGGTTTTGAATAATATTAACGCCGAAAAGTTACAGAAATCTGTGCTTCAAAATTATTTCACAGATTTGCAACAAAACGTTTTTATCTACTGAAAAAAAAAAGAATTCAGATCTTTTCATCCTGTTTGCGAGATTTAAAACATGATACACCTGTTGTATGAATACCCCTGAAAATCAATATTTCTCTCATAACAACCAAAATTTTACGTTTTGTTTTTGAAGCTGAATTTATTACATTAAATATGTAATATAAAATAACATAAAATTATTATCAATAGTTATTCTATCCAAAAATAATGTCCAATAAATTTTTATTAAAATCTATGGCTGATAATACATACAGAGCAGCACCAACAACGGAAAGAGCCACCGCAAGACTGATTCCCAATGAAGCCCACATATATGGCGAGCTGTTCTCCAGGAACCTAAATTTCACAGACAAAATAATCAGTCCACTGTAAGAAATAAAGTTTTTGAGAGAGGGTCGAAATAGCGAATAACCAAAATAGCGAATAGCTAAAATAACAAAATTCAAAATAAGAGCCATTCTAGATTCAGATACTCATTATATTTAAATTTGCTATTTCAGCCATTCGCTATTTTGACCCTCATTCCTATTAAAATGCAATCAAAATAGCGAATGATCAAAATATCAAATGGCTACAATAGCCAATTTCTAAATAATAATTCTGGCAAATAATCTAGATTCAGATGTTCATTATATTTAAATTCACTATTTTTATCATTTGCTATTTTGATCATTCGCTATTTTGATCATTTGTTATTTTGATCATTCGCTATTTTGATCATTCGGTATTTTGATCATTCGCTATTTCGATAATTCGCTATTTCGATAATTCGCTATTTTTATCATTCGCTATTTTGATCATTCGCTATTTTGAATATTCGCTATTTTGACCATTCGCTATTTGGATCATTCGCTATTTTGATCATTCGCTATTTTGATCATTCGCTATTTTGATCATTCGTTATTTTGATCATTCGCTATTTTGAACATTCGCTATTTTGATAATTCGCTATTTTGATAATTCACTATTTTGATCATTTGCTGTTTTGATCATTCGCTATTTTGATCATTCGCTATTTTGATCATTCGCTATTCTGATCCTCTTTCCTATTAAAATGCAATCAAAATAGCGAATGATCAAAATATCAAATGGCTAAATTAGCAAATTTCTAAATAATCGCCATTCTAGATTAAGATGTTGATTATTTTGAAATTCGCCATTTGATCCATTCGCTATTTTGACCTCCATCCAAGCTTTTGACTCGTTCTTACCATCCTAAGCTGACGTGCTCTCCCCTTCCAGTAAAAATGTAATACAGCACTGAAAAATGACATAATAAAAGATTATTTACCACTCAAAATATACACAAATACGAGCAAATAAAATCAACAGGCGAAATGTGAATCGTTGAAGAAATTATGACTAATCTTAAGAGATAAAAGTACCAAAATTCTTGGGCTGGTTTACCTAAAACGCTGATTGTTGCTGAGGCAGTGCCTGCGAAAGTGTATCCTAATATGTACCTCATCGTGTGAATTTAATCGTTAAATGAACTGCAGAATGATCTTGACAGTCTCAGTCCTGTAAAGGGTCCACAATTACTTACACACACAAGCACACACCCCTTTTTTCCTTGATCAGAGTGCACAGATCGTTCGGTACATTATCGATTAGCCGAAAAGCAATTCTTACCGAATTCTTGGTGACCGATGTACGACGGCACGTAGCTCGTACTTAATTTATATTTGAAAAAAAAAATAACTAAGCTGTGCTACGGTGCAACGAGTGACGAAAAGGAGCAGAGCGGATCGTTCACACCCGTGGTGTTGTCATGTGACGAGCGCAGGACGCAGCAGCAGACACTCTTGGGCACAGGTGGAAATACTACATCGAGGTTTTCAATGATATTGAGGAATTACATGCGCGCGCAGTGTCTGATAATGGAGATTTTTCTATATACTCTTTCGGTAAGAAGAGCAGAGTGAGTTACAATGAATTTTCACAGATGTCGGGACAGACATGTTCTTTCGTTTACCGGCTTAGTAAAATGCATGATAGTGATGCGACGATACATGAAAAAATATCGATTCTCATAATCGATTAAATTTTTTAAAAAAGAATTATCGATTCGATTAATCGGAATAAAATCTATCGATTGTAAAAGAATCGATTAAAAATCTGATTTTCATCTCGAGTACTGAATAATCATGAAACAAAAATAAAAATATCCGTCGCTAATGATCCTGGCAGTTGATGCGACGTTAAAAAAGCGCAAAACAAAATAAAAATAAATAGGGACAATTAACTAAACGACATCTGATTGGCTGCAGTTCTCGCCTAGCCTAACATTTTTGAGAATCGATTATCAATAGAATCGTGGAAAAATAATCGATTCGCAAATAATCGACCGTATAAATAATCGATGAATAATCACGATTAATTCATGAAAAAAAATCGATTCCCGAATAATCGAATCAGAATCTCGCATCACTAATGCATGACATAAGTTTTTCTTGAAGTCATTCTTGTATTTATTGTTACCAGGACAAATTACACTTTTTGTCTGCGTGTATTTTATGTAATTGTTAATTTTATTTTACAAATGAATAAATTTAATGAGCCGCTAACTCGAATTTTTCGGGATAGAAATACTGCCTCAGTGTGGTTAGATTTTTTCATATCTCCTCCGTCTATATTTTTGTGCGCCCTAAACCAATATATATCACTTATTGATGTTCCGTAAGTTAGGTAATTTTTTTTGTTTTTTTCATTGTATAGAGTTTAAAGTATGTAAATGTAAATTGTTATAAGAGTAAATGATTGTTTCGCCATTCTTTTCGTGTACAAGGGACTTGTCCCGTTCACTGTAGAATAAATAAATAATGGAAAGGTCACAATTTAATCCACCATTTTTGTGGCAATAAAATACATCGTTTTTATATTATCTTAGTCGTAAGAAGATCCAGTCTTTTATAAAATAATATTTATAGTTAATTTATGTTCCATTTTCTTCATTTTGCTTCCTCATAGAGGAACCCTGGCGAAAGTTGACCGAAAATCGACGGTCGATTTGTGCTAAAAGTCGATCGAAAATGTTACTGTAGTTGACCTATTTTTTTGGTATCTCTAGGTCAACTATAAGATAGTTGATCACTATTCGTCTTAGGCTGCAAAACTTTTTGCATCGATTGACATTTAATAGATTGATCAATATTTAACCGAACCCTCTAAATAATCTTAGTCGAAATAAGGTCAACTATCAAATGCTTGACTAAAAATCAACTTAATCCAGTATAACCATTTGTGTCGATTTATTGTCATTTCTCGAAAAGTTGACCGAAAACTATCCCGAAGATGCACTAAGTTGAATATCAGTCGACTTACGATAAGTAGACCTTAAATTAACTGAACACAGTACATCCAATTTAGTCGATAATTGGTCAAGTTTTTTAAAGTAGACCGAAAACTGGTCTTTTTTTTTCTTAAGTACATTCGAATACTTAAATTTTATTCAGGAACAAATTTTGTCAACAATCGGTAATTTTGAATATACAGCGAATTAAATTTTGGGCAAACTATAGGTGCTAAAATTCTGAAATAATTTATAGATGTTCGTAATACTTTAAACACATTGTGAAAAAATAATGAACACTTTTTGCGACAATGCTAAATTTGTGGCCCACTTGGTATGGAATGACTAGCATAGTAATTAGGTGCATTTACCTTATTTCAATATTTCTATCGGAAAAGCATAACGTGTGCTAAGCTCCCGAATCTACGGTTTTGTGTAAAACACTCAGTCGACCAGATGTCGCGGTGGCGCATCATTTGGTATTCTAAGGAAGTTCTATAACGAGCCGCATGGCAGGGTTGGTTAAATAATCGAGTTTGCCGCCGGTTATGTCAGATATAACGCACTTGACTTGCTAGATTTTACTCATCGATGCCAAGCACGAAAAGGTCGATTACACTGCGGTCGTGCTGCGCAAGACTTTGTACTCTTTCGGCGAATACGTCACGTTCATTTTTTATTTTTTTTTTGTAAAAAAAACAGTATAAACGAGCGATTGACCCATTTTTAATTTTTATTGCAAAAAATATAAATAATTTTATTGACGAATTATTTGCTTCATTCTCAATGAAAAATCGTTGAAAAATCAAAGAAATATAATTTTTATACAAAATTTTTTTTTCGCGTTACAAAAATGTAATAATTTTATATATTTAGATCTGGCGATTAACATGGGTTCATATATTTATTTTTTTACTTTTTTTTAAATAAAAAAAACAGTATAAACGAGCTTGGTCCATTTTTAATCTTTATTGCAGAAATATAAATAAATAAAATATAATAACTTTGAATAAATTGTTGACTTGAATTACTTGCTTCATCCTCAATGAAAAGTCGTTGAAAAATCAAAGAAATAACATTTTTATACCAAATTTTTTTTTCGGGTTACAAAAACCAAATAATTTTATATATTTAGATCTGGCGATTAACATGGGTTCACTTTTTTTTTGTAAAAAAAACAGTATAAACGAGCGATTGACCCATTTTTATTTTTATTGCAAAAATATAAATAAATAAAATATAATAACTATGCATAAATGGTTGACTTGAATTATTTGCTTCATCCTCAATGAAGTCGTTGAAAAATCAAAGGAATACAATTTTTACACAAAATTTTCTTTTTCGTGTTGAAAATGTGAAATAATTTTATATATTTGGATCTGGCGATTAACATGATTTTATATTTCTATTTTTTTTTTTTTAAGTATAAATAACCCACTTTTTATTTTTATTGCATAAATATAAATAAACAAGATATAATAACTATACATAAATTGTTCATTTGAATTATTTGCTTCATCCTCAAATCGTTGAAAAATCAAAGAAATACAATTTTTATTTTAAAAAAATTTTTCGTGTTAAAAATTGGCGATTAATATTTTTTTTTTTTTCGTAAAATACAGCATAAACGAGCGCTTGACCCATTTTTTATTTTTATTGCAAAAATATAAATAAATAAAATATAATAACTACGAATAAATTATTGATTTGAATTATTTTCTTAATTATCAATAAAAATTCGTTTAAAAATTGAAGAAATACCATTTCTGTAAAATTTTTATTTTTTTTTGCAAAAAAAGAAATAATTTTACATATTTGCATCTGGTGATTAACATTATTTTATTTTTATTTATTTTTTTAAATTTCTGGTATTTACCTACCTTCGATGAAACGTGAACTTGTGCGTTCAAACCACAATTCATGGGTATTTCCATTGTTCCCCACACCTTTATAGCGAGACCCTTTGCCTCACAATGAAATATGTGGTAACGCATTGGTCCTCGCATTCTCGAATCAATCGGAACGCAATAAAGGATCAATTACGACCCTCTCGTTCTGGAAATACCGCATAGTTTCCCCCTATACTATTATTAATCGTTTACAATATATATCCAGTAATATATTACACTGGACAAGTCAAAGTATCGAATTCGACTATGCATCGCACGTCTTCACTAGTAGCGATATAGTTACGAAATGTGCGGACGAAATAAACGTCGGCAAAACGAAATCGTTCCGTTTTGTTCGATCTATTGGTATGCAAGAGACTGAGGTAAAATTTTGACCCCCCGGAAGGGAGAGGGGCGTATATATATATATAAGAGGACACACCGGCTTTCGTAAATGTTCAGTCATTATAATACTTTACCAAAGTGAGAGCGGGAATAATACTACGAGAATGATCAAGGTAATTAATTAATTAAAGAATATTTCGCGTGAAATTGTTTGAGTGAAGGTAGAAATACCCTTTATGGCCACTTAAAGAATTTTACCATTTTCAAGTTCTTCTGATTGGGACAAAATATCATAAAACGGTTTTGAAACAAAACTTTTCCCGGGAAAAAATGATTATATATAATTATATAAAATTATATAGGATTATATATGATCATATATGAAGCATTCTCTGTCAATTCAGCCACTTTTTTTTTCGACCCTCTCCGATTTGCCCTGTAATTAGTTATATGAATATACCACAAAAAGACACTCTATGTGAATTTTTTCAGATTTTTAAAAATAATCTTTCAGAAAATGGCTTTTTTTATTCAAGTGCAAATATCTCAGAATTTTGAAGTTACTGAAAAAAAATGTCAGCACATAAAAGTTGTCGTTTATTGTTAGCTTTCGAGCGGAATATTCCAAATAATTGTCACGTTCCTGTGAGTATGATTTTTTTCCGAAAAATGGAGGAATTATTGTTTAATTAAAAAAAGGATATTTTTTTTTACTGAAAAAATTACAGAGTATTACTACATGACTGTTGATATCACAAAAAAATCGCCAGAGTGGCACCGATCGATCTTCTGGTATTAAAAAATGCATTTGTGTGAAAGTTCCGGAAAACGGGGACATTATTATTTTTTTGATAAAAAGAAGGTTACTTTTTTTTGGCTAATGAAATTACAGAGTATTCTTGCATGACTGTAGATATTGCAAAAAAAATCATCAGAGTGGTACGGATCGAGCTTACGGTATTAAAAAAAATTATTCGTGTGGAAGTTTCGAAAAACGGGGGAATAATTTTTTTTTATACCGGAAGCTCAATCCGTACCACTCTGATGATTTTTTTTCAATATCTACAATCATGCAAGAATACTCTGAAATTTTATTAGGCAAAAAAAGTAACTTTTTTTTTATCAAAAAAATAATAATGCCCCCGTTTTTCGGAACTTTCACACAAATTCATTTTTTAATACCAGAAGATCGATCGGTGCCACTTTGGCGATTTTTTTGTGATATCAACAGTTATGCAGCAATACTCTGTAATTTTTTCAGTAAAGAAAAAATATCCTTTTTTTAATTAAACAATAATTCCTCCATTTTTCGGAAAAAATCATACTCACAGGAACGTGACAATTATTTGGAATATTCCGCTCGAAAGCTAACAATAAACGACAACTTTTATGTGAAGACATTTTTTTTCAGTAACTTCAAAATTCTGAGATATTGGCACTTGAATAAAAAAAGCCATTTTATGAAAACTTATTTTTAAAAATCTGAAAAAATTCACATAGGGTGTCTTTTAGTGGTACATTCATATAATCAATTATAGGGCAAATCGGAGAGGGTCGAAAAAAAAGTGGCTGAATTGACAGAGAATGCTTCATATATAAAACATTTTTGACATTCCGTCTTAAAAAATTTTTTAAATGCTTTTATGAAACATTTTGTTTGATGTCCTTCCCTGGTAAAAATAAATGGTAGAAAACGATTATAAAAAATTCTATCGTTCCGAATACGGACATTGGATCGTGAATTTACGATGTACTATCATAAATTTACGATCGAAATCCTATATGTTTCGTCCATATCCTATAATATTATTATAAGTAATATAATTTTGTATTTAATTTAATAATAAAAATATACGATTGTACGTATATACCCATGATGTATTATTCCAAGCAAAAAAAAAAAAGAAATCAACCGGATAATTACGTTTTTCCTGGTCACCCATCTTTGTAGTGACCGCGACCTAAGCTGCTTAACTTTCATGATCTCTGATAGACTGCCTAACTATTCCATCCAAACTCGTTCTTTTAAGGTAATATACAAGCCGTTTCACGTACTTATGAGTAACAACAGTAAATTGAGCAGTTTTTAGCATCTTTTTTACTAAATTATTTATGTTAATTAAGTCTTTAAGAATGCTTCACATATACATTTCTTACCGAAAGTTTTATTTTATCCGTGTTTGAGTACCTCACGATACGAGAAAAATCTAATAAATAATCAAGCATATCACGATACTAATAAGAGCATTGATTTCGGATAATAAGAGGTCTAAGAATTTATTAAAAAATCAGTTTAAAAAAAATAAAAAAATATTATAAATCCGTTAGTTTTGGCTTGGAATGGTACATAATGGGTGTACACGTTAACAGAATTATTATTTATTTGATTTTAAGAACAATTAAAATTAAATTATATATAATTATATATAATAATATAGAGACAAAATTCATACATGATCAAATATGAAGCGTTTATATTAATCATTTTTTCCCGGGTTCGTATCTGAGAAGAATATAGATTTCTAGCATTAAAATCTTCATATGTGTCGAGAAAAACCTGGAAAATAGAAAAAAGTAGGTGCATTGCCATTTCACCATTTCACATTTAATTTTGCTAAATTATAAGAATTGGAAATCTCATTTAAGAAGTCTTAAGAAATAACTCAATGAATAATTTGATACATTATTTGTGAAATATAGTAAAATCGCTCTTTTATCTTCTTCACTCAATTGTAACAAGATTTTACGGAGCTCCTCGCAATCAAATATAAATCCTCCTTCGACCTTATTTCGGAGCTTTATTAAAGCCTTTCAATGGTGCTCCCATAATCAAGGAGGAAGATTGTGGAGTCTCAAAATAAGCGGTTTTAGAATAGAAATGACATTCTCCAATATTTTCCTAAAAATAAAAAAAAAAGATATTTTCTTAATACAAAAATAAAATAAATAAAACCTTACAGTTATGAAAACTCATATTATCGTCAAATGAATATATCGATTACACACAATTACGCACAATATTAAATTCTTTGGAAATTCTGGCCAATTTCAGTATTACATTTAAAAAATATTTATTCTCTTTTATTAATTGAAATCATGAAATATATTAAAATTTTGTTATTTCTGGTCTGAAGCTGAAGCCAATAGCAAATGTATAGACATTATTACGAAAAAAAGCCCCGAAATGAAATTCTATCGAGAGATTATAATTTTATATCGACTCGCGAGTTTTACTTTCAAGTTTTTAATTACCATTCCTATGTAATCATAGTCTCCATTCACGCGCTCCCCAATAAAAGTTGAGTCAATTAGTGCGGGGTTTTTTTTGTGCTAGTTAGTGAAGTGAACTTTTTAATTACATCTCGAAATTTGGATTTTGCTTCCTCATAGAGGAAGCTTTGTTTTCATGACAAATTCTTTATTTTTCGAGATTTTCATGTCAAGATGTTTAAAATGGTCTGAAACGTCGAGAAAAATAGTTTAGAAAAATTGTCCGGATGTATGTATATGTGTGATGAAAGGCCAAAAATTCAGATAACTGTAAATTATAAAGTATTCGAGCGAATCAGCTAAAATTTAAACAATATGTACAGTACTGGCTAATCTTCAATTGGTATAAATTTTACAAAAATCGCTTAACGCATTTCATTTTTATAAGAAATTTGAAATTTTGAAAAAAGCACGTAAATGCTCCAACTCGAACGGATTTTTAGCTATCGGGCTGAAACTTCGTATTAAAATTGAACAAAGCGATACGACCTTTGGTATTGTATTTGGGCCAAATCGGTAAAGCCGTTCGGTTTTTATGAGATTTTGAATTTTTCGAAAAATTTTCGTTTTGCTCTAATTCAGATAAAATTTCAACTAATTAACTGAAATTTTCTACACAAGAAAAATAACGTTCAGCCCTGTTACGTACCAAATTTGGTGATGATCGGTAAAGCAGTTCGGTTTTTATGAGATTTTGAATTTTTCGAAAAATTTTCGTTTTGCTCTAATTCAGATAAAATTTCAACTAATCAACTGAAATTTTCTACACAGGAAAAATAACATTCAGCCCTGTTACGTACCAAATTTGGTGATGATCGGTAAAGCAGTTCGGTTTTTATGAGATTTTGAATTTTTCGAAAAATTTTCGTTTTGCTCTAATTCAGATAAAATTTCAACTAGTCAACTGAAATTTTCTACACAGGAAAAATAACATTCAGCCCTGTTACGTACCAAATTTGGTGATGATCGGTAAAGTGGTTCGGATTTTACGTAATTTTGAATTTTTTAGAAATTTATTGGTGTCGCTCTGGATTGCATAAAACGTCAGAAATCATCAAATTCGTCAATAATTTTCATCTTTGGCAAAACTTCCTCTTAGAGATGGGCGATGTTGAAAAAAAAATCGATTACTTGATAATCGATATTGCGATATCGATTATCTAAAAAAAATAATCAGAAAAAAATCGTGTAATCGATTTTTTAAACCGCTCATTTACAAAAAAGATCGTGGACATTTTTTTTAGGTTTTCTTCATTTTAATTGATCCATTCGTTTATTTTAGGCATATTTACGCGTATGTAATATCATTATTGACAAAATTCAATTCATCTATTTGTTGTAAACGTGTCCAATAGCAAACCGTGTCGCGGCTTGTCGTTTGTTGTGGTTTCATGACTTGGTGTGAGCTTCCACCAGCTGCCTCTGCCGTCTCACCGGTCGCAAATATTCCCTTACCAAGATACCACGCGGACTCAGTTGAACAGCGGACCCAAATCAATTTTTAAGAGGAAGATAGAGCGTTAAAACGTCTCGAAGATTTATACCATAAAGAATCAAAAACAAATAATCGTTTTCAACAAAATAAATCGCAGAAAAATCGAATTATCGATTAATCGAGACACAAAAATATCAGATAAAAATAATCGATTCCAATGTAAAGATAATCGATAGTCGTTACGATCGATTTTGTAATCGATAGTCGTTACAATCGATTTTATAGTCGATAGTCGTTACAATCGATTTTATAATCGATAGTCGTTACAATCGATTTTATAATCGGTAGTCGTTACAATCGATTTTATAATCGGTAGTCATTACAATCGATTTTATAATCGATAGTCGTTACAATCAATTTTATAATCGATAGTCGTTACAATCGATTTTATAATCGATAGTCGTTACAATCGATTTTATAATCAAAGAAAAATTCAGATTTTAATAAGCCTTTCAATTTTTCGAAAAATGTCTGTATGATCTCTAGTTTCCGCAATTTTTCAGCTAATGATCTACACAGTTCTGCACAAATAGAGAAATGAAAAATGAAGATCGGTATTGAATTTGAGCGAAATCCATAAAAGGCTTTAGATTTTATAAAATTTTGAATTTTCGAAAAAATTTTGTTTTCGTTATTATTCAAGTTAAGTTCGACCAAACCTGCTCAAATCTTTTGCAAGGTAAAATTAACATCCAGTTGTAGTAGATATAAAATTTGGTGAAGATTGGTAAAGTGGTTCAGATTTTACAAGACATTGAATTTCAAAATTCAAAATCTCTCTTTATGTTCTCTAAGCGGCCACAATTTTTTAGATAATGAGCTCAAACATCTTTTGACGAATAAAGCAATGAAAAATGACGATCGGTATTGAATTTAATCGAAGTACACAAAGCGGTTTGGATTGTATAGAATTTTCAAATTATGAAAATGTTTTTTTCTTCGTACTTCTCTAATTTGTATTTAAAATAAGGATGCAAAGTAGAAATTTGCACACTGCTTCGTCAATAATTTCCGTCTTTCGCAAAGCTTCCTCTGTGAGGAAGCCAAAAATAAAATAAAGAAACTTCCTCATAAAGGCGGCGTTGCGAAAGATGATAATTAATGAAGAAGCAATGTGCAAATTTTACATCCTGGTTGTAACTTTAGTGCGTTGTTGCAGTTGATCATTTTAACTGCTTTGCTTGGTGTCGTTGCGGCGGAGGTTCAATCTTATCGACCCAGAGGATGGCGTCCAAACGGGCCGAGTTTTCAACCTGCCCAACTCAATCGTCTACAAACATACGGCAGTCCTTCGCAATTGTACGGACCTCCGGTAAACAGACCGACTTACCCACAGCAACCTGCAGCAACCACAGCCAAACCTACAACCACGACCGAGCCACCCACAACGACAACACGCAGAAGCAGAGAGCCAACGACTGCAACTCCCGATATACCGGACGAGGACGTAGAATCTAGTCCGGCTCTCGCTATCGCTAATTCATTCGCTTTCAATCGGCCCGTTTATGTCTACAATACCTATCCGTTTTATCCCGGTCTCACATTCGTTCAATGAAACTCTTTTGTCCATTTTAATCAATGAAAAAAAGCATCTGTATAAAACTGTTTTTACGTGATTACGTTTGTTGCTACAGTGGATAATTGTGTTTGCAGATTATTTTGTGTATTTATAATGGAGGATTAATGTGTAGTAATTTTCTAGCATGGAATTACAATGTGTAGAATTAATTGCGTAGAGGATCGAAAAAATATCATTCAATATACTGACGGCCTAAGATTTTTTATCTCAATCATGCATATGCTTTTTTAATCGGCTTGTTTACGTCAATAATATTTATCTGATTTATATTTGTTCAATGAAAATCTATTCTTCACTTTAGACAATGAAGCATTCGTAAATGTATAAAGTGTCTTTTTTTTTGTTTGTTACTGCGGTGGATATTGTGTGTATTTGATGTATTTATAATTGGGAGATTGTAAATATAAAGATTTTTTTACAACGTTGAATTACTGCTCGTGTTATTCGGAGGAAAGAACGACGAAAAATGACCACCCAATTTCTGATCCCATGAGAAACTTTATTACTCGGCAAAGTGATTAGTAATCGATTGCTGCCTCGCGTTGCTTCTTCATATTTTCATAAAAAACCAATTCTTGATCTTGGTATAATTAATGATACATTTTGTTATGATCGTTTTTCTTTTTTCTTCTTCAGTACTGGAGAGAAACTCGCGTTTGGTTTGCTGAGACCGTTTGAAGATATTCCAGACACTGAGACGATTCCAAAGGTACGCAACTTTCAAACGCTTGGAGGTAGCTGAAAATTTCTTCACAGCTGAGGAATACTTATCTATGATGATGATTCGATGAAAGGCCGTTAATTAGTAATCAGGTCGGCGGTTGAGACATGTCAAGTGTTTGCGTCGTGTTGTAACCGAAATTCTGATATCTCACAGGATATGCCAGTAAATTGCCTTTGTCCCATGTGTATAATTCCTGAAAATACAAATTTCCCCGTAAATTTCGTCTATTCCCTAGCAATCACGATGACTTTCATTTTTTCGCAAAAACAACTATCAAAATAACCAAAAAAAATAACGCTGAGTAGAAGTTGTTTTTTGCACGGAAAAAACTTTCGGTAATTGTCAACATGACTTTCGAAACAACCAAACAAAAATAAATCTGAAAGTTGTTTCTCCGTCGCCGGAACCAAAGGAACCAAAAATAACTTTCCCTGCTAACGCCGGGAAAGTTATTTTGACTCGGTGGTCACTGTCAAAACAAGCTATGTAAATGTCGAAGAAAAAAAATCGTTTTTGCGCTTAATTTAACGGGTTATCGTGCTCTTTTAAAATTGTACATTATGTGTATGGATTATTAATTTTCGACCCGGAGGCATTTATATGTAGTTTTAGACACAATTACACAATTGTAAAAACTCATTACATGATTAGACGTTTTTTAGTATTACAAATAGATAATCAAAACATGTATTCTTAAAGGTGTGAATAGCCGAGTGGTCTAAGGCCCATGACAACAATCACAAGGTCTCAGGTTCGAAACCTACCAGTGACAAAAATAGTATATTACGCCACTAGGGAGGGAAAGTAGACTATGTTCAATCGCGCGTAAGTAAACACGCGGTTGAGGATAGTCTACTTCCACTCCCCAGTGGAGTATACTATTTTTCACCATATCTGCAGCGGAAAGTTCGAATTACGTAAAGCCCGTAGGGCGGGAAGTCGAACTTTCCGCGCAGGTATGGTGAAAAATTACATTCTTTGTTCATGTTCAAACACCCCGCGTAGAAAAAAAGAATCTTGTGAAGAATCTTTTAAAGAATCTTAAAAAAAGTCTTGAAAGAATCTTTAAACGAATCTTGAAAAGAATCACGTATAGGATCCGGAGCAAGATTCTTTCCAGGATTCTTTTCAAGATTCTTTCTATCCGAAAGCGTTCTGAGAATCTTACAAAGAATCTTCGAAAGAATCTTAAAAAGTGTTTTTAAGAGAATCGTGAAAAGATTCCATCCATTAAACAGAAAAATCGTTGAAAGAATTTTAATGAAATTCTTCAGAGGAATCGAGCAAAACCTGTTGTTGCTTCCCCTTGGTGTCGAGACAGTATATTTCGGTACGTCAACGAAGGGTAAACCCCTCGTGTGTAGTGGAACTCAGAAAAGCTTTCCAGTCTTATATATACGGTGAGGCTTCAAACCATTCGCGAGAAACGCTCCGTCCGTTCGCCACCTAGCGACATCATACGAAACACTGGTGGACAATACTCCGCTAGATGGCGAGCGGTCGAAGCGTTTCTCGCAAGTGACTTGAAGCCTGCACGTATATAAGACTGCAAAGTTGTCCTGAGTTCGACTATACACGAGGGGTTTACCCTTCGCTGACGTATCGAAATGTACTGTCTCGAAACTAAGGGAAAGCAACAACAGGTTTCGCTCGATTCCTCTGAAAATTTTTATTAAGATTCTTTCAACGATTTTTCTGTTTAATGGACGGAATCTTTTCACGATTCTCTTAAAGACGCTTTTCAAAATTCTTTCGGAGATTCTTTAAAGATTCTCAGAACGCTTTCGGACAGAAAGAATCTTGAAAAGAATCCTGGAAAGAATCTTGCTCCGGATCCTCTACGTGATTCTTTTCAAGATTCTTTCAAGACTTTTTTTAAGATTCTTTAAAAGATTCTTCACAAGATTCTCTTTTTCTACGCGGGACGTATCAAATTGTTGAACAAAGTCGAATATGCAGTAAAAGAGCAAAATAACCGGTTAAATTAAAGACAACTTTTTTTTGTTTATTTTTTTTTCAAAATCTTCGTCGGTTGTTTTTACGGTGACCATCAGGTCGAAACAACTTTCCCGGAGTTAGCGGGAAGGTTGTTTTGACGTTCATTCGACGGTGTCGAGCAACCCGAAAAGCAACCTTCCCGATATCTACGCGAAGGTTGTTTTGACGGTCACTCATTGGTTCCAGCGACGGAAAAACAACTTTCAAATTTTTTCGTTTGGTTGTTTCGAAAGTCATTTTGACAATTACCGAAAGTTTTTTTCTGTGCAGAAAACAACTTCCACCACCGCTAATTTTTCGGTCACTTTGACAGTTGTCGTGATTGCTAGGGTTGCTATTACATCCACCATATTATCGTTAAAATCAATTTCTAGAAGACTCACCTTTGTTTTATGGCTGTATCGTACCATCGTAGTCCGGCGATAAGGATTCGAAAAGGAAAGACTAACATCTAGACTCGTGCTTTTGTATAAATCCAAAGCCAAACTAAAATAGAGAAAACAATGATTTATCAAGTCAAAAATGTTTTTATTTCCCGCGGAGCGAGAAAAGCGACTTTTCGCACCTTGTAAAATAAAATTTTGTTCGATACTCGTGCGAAATTTTTTTTCCCTAACTCACACTCGTTAGAAATTTTTTTTTCATCATACCTGCGCAGAAAGTTCGACTTCCCGCCCTACGGGCTTTACGTAATTCGAACTTTCCGCTGCAGATATGGTGAAAAATAGTATACTCCACTGGGGAGTGAAAGTAGACTATCCCTCCCTAGTGGCGTAATATACTATTTCGCCCTCGTACCGAAATGTACTATTTTAGTCCTACGTCCAGAAATGTGCAGTTTTCACAAAGAGTTGCTTGCGAAAACGACACTTTTCCGACGTCGTACTGAAAAGTTTCGTTCAAGATTCCATAGAAAAATTATTTCCTAACTCACACTCGTTAGAAATTTTTTTTTCTCCATACCTGCGCAGAAAGTTCGACTTCCCGCCCTACGGGCTTTACGTAATTCGAACTTTCCGCTGCAGATATGGTGAAAAATAGTATACTCCACTGGGGAGTGAAAGTAGACTATCCCTCCCTAGTGGCGTAATATACTATTTCGCCCTTGTACCGAAATGTACTATTTTAGTCCTACATCCAGAAATGTGCATTTTTCACAAACTGTTGCTTGCGAAAACGACACTTTTCCGACGTCGTACTGAAAAGTTTGGTTCAAGATTCCATAGAAAAATTATTTCTCCCTTGGGCTGAAATGTCCTATTTTTTTTTGTTGGTAATATGCAAATATTGATTTTCCGATAAATACCGTATTTTCATCTCTGAGTCGGTGATGTTATGTACGGCATATAAAACCCCGCAAGCAATAAACATCTCGCCAAATTTATGGTTGTCTATGCTTATATTCCAAGCCTGTTGAGCTTCCAACTCAACAGGATCGACTTTCATTACCACCGTATAATTAGATGGCAGTCCATAAATCACCCAGAGACCTAAAATTAAATAGGCAATTAACAAACATGAAAAACATTGATTATTCTATAATTCGGAATTTTATCAAACAGCGAATCCTGCGCAGCAATTCGTACCATTTTCGTCAACGTCAAAGTCGACGTAACTGTAGTTGTGATCCGGCGAGTACAAGTAATTTTCGTTATTGACCACCAAACCAGGCAAAGCCAATTCCAGATAATTCGATGGACTGTGATCTCTATGAGAGGATTGAAGATCGAAACGAACAATTGACGACCGTCCCGCAGGATTATAAAAGAACGATCCATTGTATACAACATGGCCGTTACCCTTAAATTTTAACAAATTATTTCAGCGAGAAAGCTACAAAATATTGTCCTTGTCAATGTAGTTAAAAAAATCACTATTAATAGTATTTCTATTATACTATTAATAGTATAATAGAATTAATATAATAGTAATAATTAATATAATAGTATTTCTATTATACTATTAATAGTATAATTTTCATTTGCTTTTCTCTGTATTTTGAAATGAAAATTATACTATTAATAGTATAATAGAAATACTATTATATTAATTATTACTATTATATTAATAGTAATAAAAAAAATTATATTAATTATTACTATTATATTAATTCTATTATACTATTAATAGTATAATAGAAATACTATTAATAGTGATTTTTTTAACTACATTGACAGGGACAATATTTTTTGTATTTTTTGTACGATTAAAATTAATTAAATTTTACATGTTCTTCGCTCTTCTGCCTGCAATATTTATGTTTTTCAAGGGCTTGTCCCGTCTATTGTAAATAAATAAATAAATAAATAAATAATGTCTGCTGTACTAGCGTGACTAAATTAATTACAAAAAGTGATTCAAAAACCGAAATCCTTTTTCACATTTCAAATCATTTTCTGTAAAAAAATAAATCAAAAACAAAACGTTCCTTAAATTTACATCAGAGTATATAATCGTAAAATAAAATCAACGTATACTCACTTTGAATGAAAACGGCAACCGGATACTTCTAGGGTATCCAATTTTAAATTCATTCTTGCTTTTGTACTCATAGATATAAGACGTGTTGATTTGTCGAGTAACCCAAAGTTTTTCCGCGGTAACTTCGGAACGTGACATCGAATCGTACATCCAACAGCCATGAGGATCTTCCATGTGTCCTTTAAAAACTGGCTTGCCAACAGCTTCCAATACACCCTCTAAAAAATACAAATAATAGGAATAATAAATATTTCAAATAAAACGCAATTACAATGCAATTAAAATGCAATTAAAATGTTTAATTAAGTGATGACATTATCGTTATTTTGATAACGAATCAAACGAACGAACCAGCTAGTCGCGTTGGCAATCCAGTGGCTTTGATGTTTTCAGTGAGGATTTTAACGTCGAATCGTCCACCGAAATCCGAAAAACCGCACTTAATGTGAGGACAGTCGTCGCAATTCTGTTGCGGTGGGCAAAGCTCGTCCAAATCTAGTTTGGGCGGTGCGGCTGCCCCATAAGCCACTCCTTGCTGAGAGCCATAATTTGACAAATTCACCTTTTTCCTTCCATCTAGAGGGGATGCGTTAATATAATTATAATGGAAACTAGAATTTCCCCGGATGATAATAAATTTCGATTGTTATTATATTTTTCTACCATCGAGCAGAAGTATTCCCTTTGTTATGTCGACGATATTCTTGGCGTTGCATTGATACATCCCATAGTCGTTATTATTTATCCTCGATATATTCAATCGCATTTTCAACTGAAATGTCAAGATATATATTTTATTTTCTTTTTTAGTAAAATGTGGTGAAATCATAGTTGAAAGACCTTTCAACGATTTTACACATGCATGCGGCGCTATATTGACTCGGAATGTTCCGAGTACCTTGTAAATGTCCCTCCTGTCGTATATATCCATACGATATTCTGACGACGACTCGATAAACCGACCGTCCCCTCGCTCCCACCATGTAAGCGGCTCCGGAAATGCCTCCACATCGCACTCCAATACCGCTGAACCGTGATTCTGCCCTCGGATTTTCGGATGACGGATTCGAATAAAAGGCGCAACTGTAACGTGTTTTTTTT
The DNA here is from genome assembly GCA_963970395.1 of Ephialtes manifestator. Taxonomy (NCBI): domain Eukaryota; kingdom Metazoa; phylum Arthropoda; class Insecta; order Hymenoptera; family Ichneumonidae; genus Ephialtes; species Ephialtes manifestator. The sequence continues at coordinate 818,984 of OZ019969.1, read as the reverse complement.
TTCAGTTACTAAACATATTTCGTATTTACAATTTATTCGTAAACGTATTATTCGGTAAAGGAGAAACACACATTTTTAAATAGCTTTTTTAAGGGTAGATCACTGATATATATCGATAGAAGCTTCCAAATTTTTTCAGAATTTTATCTAATTTTTGAAAATCGCGTTTTTTTATGTTTGAGCTTTATTTGCCAATCTGCTTGAACAATTGATTTTTTTTTCAGTAACTAAACATATTTCGTATTTACAATTTATTCGTAAACGTATTATTCGTTAAAGGAGAAACACACATTTTTAAATAGTTTTTTTAAGGGTAGGTTTCCTGGTAAAAATAAATTATAGATCACTGATATATATCGTTAGAAGCTTCCAAATTTTTTCAGAATTTTATCTAATCTTTGAAAATCGCGTTTTTTTATGTTTGAGTTTTATTTGCCAATCTGCTTAATCAATTGTTTTTTTTTCAGTAACTAAACATATTTCGTATTTACAATTTATTCGTAAACGTATTATTCGTTAAAGGAGAAACACACATTTTTAAATAGCTTTTTTAAGGGTAGGTTTCCTGGTAAAAATAAATTATAGATCACTGATACATATCGATAGAAGCTTCCAAACTTTTTCAGAATTTTATCTAATTTTTGAAAATCACGTTTTTTTATGTTTGAGCTTTATTTGCCAATCGGCGTGATCAATTGGTTTTTTTTCAGTAACTAAACATATTTCGTATTTACAATTTATTCGTAAATGTATTATTCGTTTAAGGAGAAACACACATTTTTAAATAGCTTTTTTAAGGGTAGGTTTCCTGGTAAAAATAAATTATAGATCACTGATATATATCGATAGAAGCTTCCAAACTTTTTCAGAATTTTATCTAATTTTTGGAAATCACGTTTTTTTATGTTTGAGCTTTATTTGCCAATCTGCTTGACCAATTGTTTTTTTTTTTCAGTAACTAAACATATTTCGTATTTACAATTTATTCGTAAACGTATTATTCGTTAAAGGAGAAACACACATTTTTAAATAGCTTTTTTAAGGGTAGGTTTCCTGGTAAAAATAAATTATAGATCACTGATACATATCGATAGAAGCTTCCCAATTTTTTCAGAATTTTATCTAATTTTTGAAAATCGCGTTTTTTTATGTTTGAGCTTTATTTGCCAATCTGCTTGACCAATTGTTTTTTTTTTCAGTAACTAAACATATTTCGTATTTACAATTTATTCGTAAACGTATTATTCGGTAAAGGAGAAACACACATTTTTAAATAGCTTTTTTAAGGGTAGGTTTCCTGGTAAAAATAAATTATAGATCACTGATACATATCGATAGAAGCTTCCAAATTTTTTCAGAATTTTATCTAATTTTTGAAAATCGCGTTTTTTATGTTTGAGATTTATTTGCCAATCTGCTTGATCAATTGTTTTTTTTTTCAGTAACTAAACATATTTCGTATTTACAATTTATTCGTAAACGTATTATTCGTTAAAGGAGAAACACACATTTTTAAATAGCTTTTTTAAGGGTAGGTTTCCTGGTAAAAATAAATTATAGATCACTGATATATATCGATAGAAGCTTCTAAACTTTTTCAGAATTTTATCTAATTTTTGAAAATCTCGTTTTTTTATATTTGAGCTTTATTTGCCAATCTGCTTGATCAATTGATTTTTTTTTCAGTAACTAAACATATTTCGTATTTACAATTTATTCGTAAACGTATTATTCGTTAAAGGAGAAACACACATTTTTAAATAGCTTTTTTAAGGGTAGGTTTCCTGGTAAAAATAAATTATAGATCACTGATATATATCGATAGAAGCTTCCAAATTTTTTCAGAATTTTATCTAATCTTTGAAAATCGCGTTTTTTTATGTTTGAGCTTTATTTGCCAATCTGCTTGATCAATTGTTTTTTTTTTCAGTAACTAAACATATTTCGTATTTACAATTTATTCGTAAACGTATTATTCGTTAAAGGAGAAACACACATTTTTAAATAGCTTTTTTATGGGTAGGTTTTCCGGTTAAAATAAATTATAGATCACTGATATATATCGATAGAAGCTTCCAAATTTTTTCAGAATTTTATCTAATTTTTGAAAATCGCGTTTTTTTATGTTTGAGCTTTATTTGCCAATCTGCTTGATCAATTGTTTTTTTTTTCAGTAACTAAACATATTTCGTATTTACAATTTATTCGTAAACGTATTATTCGTTAAAGGAGAAACACACATTTTTAAATAGCTTTTTTAAGGGTAGGTTTCCTGGTAAAAATAAATTATAGATCACTGATATATATCGATAGAAGCTTCCAAATTTTTTCCGAATTTTATCTAATTTTTGAAAATCGCGTTTTTTTATGTTTGAGCTTTATTTGCCAATCTGCTTGACCAATTGTTTTTTTTTTCAGTAACTAAACATATTTCGTATTTACAATTTATTCGTAAACGTATTATTCGTTAAAGGAGAAACACACATTTTTAAATAGATTTTTTAAGGGTAGGTTTCCTGGTAAAAATAAATTATAGATCACTGATACATATCGATAGAAGCTTCCAAATTTTTTCAGATTTTATCTAATTTTTGAAAATCGCGTTTTTTATGTTTGAGCTTTATTTGCCAATCGGCTTGATCAATTGTTTTTTTTTTCAGTAACTAAACATATTTCGTATTTACAATTTATTCGTAAACGTATTATTCGTTAAAGGAAAAACACACATTTTTAAATAGCTTTTTTTTTTAAATTTTATTTAATTTTTTATAAATTTTTTATAAAAATCAATTTTTAATTTTTTTAAACATGGTTTTCAAAAATTACACTATTCTGAAAAAATTCGTACGTATTCAGGAAAAATAATTAATAATTTTTAGTAAGAAAAAAAAACTTTTTTTTTTCTTCAATTTATTAATAACATTTTGGAATTATTATTATGCAAAATCAATATTTTCAGCACCTTCTATAAGCTTGATATTATTCAGATTTTTATCCAATCGAGAAAATGTAACATTATTAATATTACTCCGATCGTATATTTTTATTTTTACAATTAGTACAAAAATTATATTATTTATAATAATATTATAGGATATAAAGGAAACATATAGAATTTCGATCGTAAATTTATGATAATACTTCGTAAATTCGCATATCAAATTCCGTATTCGGAACGATAGGATTTTTTTAAATCGTTTTTTATCATTTATTTTTACCAGAGTTAACACATGGAAAAGAATTTTATGCTAGTCTGACATCAAAAATTTCGAAGATTTAGAAGATTATGAGATTTTGTCAACAACAACTTTAATATTTGCATACTACTTTTTTAATATGATTTCGCTTGCATTCTCAATATTTATTTTCTCTCACTAGCTTTTAATACACCGAATTACACTTTTCTTTCGTCGAAAAAAATGACTTTTATTTTGTATACATATTTATTAAAATGTTTGAATTATCAAAAACAACTGTATAAATTCCTATATAATAAATTACTAAATGTTGAAATTTCAATAATAATCATAAAAGATCATACTATTGCGTATTTTCGCCTCTTTTATTGCAGTTTTGTAATTTTCGTTTTAAGTAAGTTCCAGTAAAAACGGATTATTTAATATTGTTTTTCAGGAAGGAAAAACAAAAGCGATGACCGAAGGTAGTACATTATTCGTCCGTGTTATCCGGTTCGCAACAATTGACTCGTGTGGCGTGTATGTTTCATGCCACATATATATATATATCTATAATGCAAGAGTGTTTGAACCTCATCGTCGATGTAGAAGTGCGCTATAAAAAAGCAGAAGCGATATGTTTTGCATCCCTTGATTCACGGACACGGAAATGCGCATAAAACAGTCATTAAAATAAACGCACGTTCGTATCCAAGCGGCCTGAATAATCTCGCAATTATTCGATTAAAACAAAAATCGTTAAAGAGTAAAACAACAACAAAAATGTATGATTTATATTTTCTTTCATTACCATTTAAGGATGTTTGGTAGTTTCACACTAGTCAAATCAGTGCTAAATTTTTGTAATTGTTTCATTAAAGTTTAATGCATTAAATGATTGTATTGAAGCGTTGATTTTTATTGAAGCATGTACACTTAACCGAGTGAAAAATAAATAGTGACGGATTTGCATAAAGATTAACTTATTAACGTTACTTTCCGATGGGATGCAGTTTCGTTCAGTTTTTTCCAAGAATAATCTATAATTTCTTGCCAATTTTAATGAGTGATGTCTCATTCTCTTTCTTAAACGATGCTCTACAAATTGACCGGCTGGATATTTGATATTATTGATCGTTTAATAATTATAGCTATTTGTTTATGAAAGTATTTTGATTTTTGTTAAACAAAAGGCTATAATTATTAAACGATCAATAATATCAAATATCTACCTGGTGAAGTTGTAGAGCATCTTTTAAGAAAGAGAATGAGCCATCACTCATCAAAATTGGCAAAAAATTATAGTTTTTTCTTGGAAAAAACTAAAGGAGAATGTATCCCATTGGAATGTAACGTTAATTAGTTAATCTGTATGCAAATCCGGCACTATTAATCTTTCTCTGGGTTAAGTATACATGCTTCAATTCAAAGTACTCTCTACTATTGTTATTTAATGCATTAAACTTTATTAGTATGGCAATTGAGTTCTAAATTGAGATTGTTTTTTTTTTTTTTAATTCCGACCTCACGTACGTGAGAATATAGAAGAAAATTTGAATAAAAAGGAGGAAAATGTATTTCATAAATTGACCGACTGGATATTTGATATTATTGATCGTTTAATAATTATAGCTATTTGTTTATGAAAGTATTTTGATTTTTGTTAAACAAAAGGCTATAATTATTAAACGATCAATAATATCAAATATCCACCCGGTCAAGTTGTAGAGCATCTTTTAAGAAAGAGAATGAGCCATCACTCATCAAAATTGTCAAAAAATTATAGTTTATTCTTGGAAAAAACTAAACGAAAATGTATCCCATTGAAAAGTAACGTTAATTAGTTAATCTGTATGCAAATCCGGCACTATTAATCTTTCTCTGAGTTAAATATACATGCTTCAATTCAAAATACTCTCTACTATTGTTATTTAATGCATTAAACTTAATTAGTATGTCAATGTTCTTAAGGGGAGGGAGTCAGGTAAAAAAAATTGATTTTGGAAATTCAATATCATCCAAATCCTATTGTATATAAAAATGCCCAATGCACTATATTGTTGGTACTCTATGAAAGGATTTTTTACTGTCGTCTGACTTGCATATGCTTTTCAATATTATCTTAAGCTGCAGTTCTTAGGTTTTCCATTCTGCGCATGATTCAGATCAAACTACTAGGCAGATTGAAATGGTTGATGTCTCATTTTCTTCTTCATGAAAAGATACACCGGCTAAATGGAGCAAATTTTAATAAAAGGTAATATTTTTTTAATGACATAATTATTAATAAATAAATTTTATGCTATTTTCTAAATCAGTGATTAACGTTGCTTTCAGAATGAAAAAAAATAGTTTGCTCCATTTAGCCGGTGTATCTTTTCATGAAGAAGAAAATGAGACGTTAATCATTCCAATCTGCCTAGTAGTTTGATCTGAATAATGCGCAGAATGGAAAACCTAAAAACTTTCCTTAAGATAATATTGAAAAGCATATGCAAGTCAGATGACAGTAAAAAATTCTTTCATCGAGTACCAACAATATAGTGCATTGGGCATTTTTATATGCAATAGGATTTGGATGATATTGAATTTATAAAATCAATTTTTTTTACCTGACTCCCACCCCTTAATTGAGCAAATATAACAATATTGAAATAAACGTTCTCAATAAATATATTTGTAATGAAATACAAATATATTTTGTATATTATAATACATTTTGTATATTTGTATACAAAATGGTCCGTAAGTCACGACATTTTCTGAAAAACAAATATATGCATGAATACATAAACAAACATATGAATGAACAAATCAACCGCGTGTCGCCTTTACACGTTAACCCTTTGATGCACGCATTTTTATTTTTAAAAAGTTACTTTTATTTAAAATCGAGAAAGAAAACGTTGAAATATTTAAAAAATGATAATAATCTAGGTGGGATGTTAAACATCCCGCTGTGCATCAAAGGGTTAATCACATTCCAATAAACTTTAATGAAAAAATTACAAAAATTTCGCACTGATTTCACTAGTGTGAAACAGTCGGACATCCTTAAGCTTAAGTTAAAAAAAACATCTTCTTTCTTTTTTTTATATCTACTCCAATCTCACGTTCGTGAGAATATTGAAGAAAATTTTAATAAAAAGGCGGAAAATGTATGTCGTAGAAGTCGTAGCAGTCGATTCTGTAGACTTTTGCCTAATTGCAAGTCTCTGACAGAGCGTGACTTGCAGAGTAAGCGTTCTTTTCACATGAAATACTCACAGTGTACTTCGAGCCTCATCTTGTGAGTCGCTCGCGGCGGCAGTCCATTATCAGCGATACAGATATACTCGCCCAGATGTTCCCTATTAACCGCGGTGATGTTGAGCGTCTGGCCAATTACGGAGGACGCTGTTCAAACAGGCGAATAATTACACAAAATGCAGGATGAAGGCACATAATAAATTAGTCATAATTCGGCAGCCTGTTGCTATAATTAAATCACAGTCAAATAATATGATATCAAGTATATTTTTATTAATGAAGAATCGCGACATTTCGGTATTCAATCAACGCGTTCTCAATCTGCTGACATTAAATTTATATTTTTAAGTTATCCAAAAAAAAAAAAAAATTCTTGTATGCAAAGGTATTTATGAATATATATACGCTATAGCACCTCGAAAGCGGAAAATCTCATCCTATTAAGAGTCAACCGACTCGCAGACAGGCCACATTTTTTTTTTGCTACTTCATCACTGGGGCAATGAATTTTAATTCATTTTTATCATCGTTATTTTATGAGCTTTAATTTAAATGTTTTAATCGCCTTGATCATGAGGTAGACAAAAGTTATTATACAGCAAAATGCATTTCACCGCTAAATCGGATTTTCATTAAATAATGCTAAAATTACGTTAATTCGAAAGAATGATGATGCTATTTTTTGTATTAATCTCAGGCATTTTGCGAGAAAATCTGACTGCGCTTTTTCGTGGAGTTGTTTGCTCAGAACTAAATGAGCTAATATACTAAAAATTGAGAATTTTATTGGCTTTCTTTTGAAAGAAATTCGTGGACATAAATCCTGGAGAGATGAGATATCCATTTTGCAAATTATTTATTGATAATTATATTCGGTATTTGTATTTATATTTTTTAATCGTTAATATCTTGGAAATTAACAGTCCTATTGAAAAATGGCCGGATGAAATCTGTTCACTTCGCAAAAAGCTACATATTGTACAAAAAAAAAATTAATTTTGTTTTCCTGAAATTGTGTTACGTCATGTTGAACAACAAAATATGATTTTGCAAAAAACCACCACTTTTGATCATTTTTATACCCTTACAGAAAAATTGTCTTTAAAATTAAGACATTTTTTTGATCCTCCACAGGATTGCAAGAATTTTTTTCAAAAAGTTCTATGTCACAGAAGTTTTACATATTAATTTACGTAATAATTCGGGATATTAAAAAACTACAATTACGTACAACTTCTTATAAAAAATCTTGCTATTCTGCATAAGGGCTCGAAAATTTTGTAGCTTTTAATAGAATGTTTCTGTAAGTATATAAATATTACAAAAAGTGGCATTTTTTTTGACATACTTATATTTTGTTGTTTAACGTCATATAACAAAATTTTATGAAAACTGCAATAATATTTTTTCATATACATTATGCTCTTTGCAAACTGAACAAATTTCATCTCGGACATTTTTAGATAGGTTTGTTCATTTCCAAGATATTAACAATTAAAAATATACGAATACCGAAAAATTCTAATTTTTTCAAAAATTCGCCTGTCGGAAATATTGGTCGTAGAGCCGAACAAAAAAATACGTGTCTTTTCTTTTTCAAGATACTTTTTGATTAAAAAAATGTGAACATAAAAATAATTACCCAACCAACATTTTTGCTACATTAGCTGGACTACCCTAATTTGGTGATTTTTCTTTTCGATGCAGATAACTAGATAACGGTGCATCATATCGAAAAAGAATAAAGAACAAAACGGTTTTTTTAAATGATTTGCAATTTTTAAAAGAGGCACATTTTGTTTGAGCACTTTTGCCCTACTAAAAAGGAAAAAAATGCTGAAAATCTAATTTCTCCACAAAAACCCACAGATATCTAGATTACAAAATTATTATTATATTCTACAGGCGAAATATGTATTTTGTGCAAAATTACAGCGTTGCACATCGGCAGATTATCACATCCGCTTGACGAATTAATCTCTCGACTATAATATGCGAATGATTATTATTCCAAAATTTTTTATATATCCAGTTTGTTTATTAATTAAACTCATTTTTTTCAATCGGGGGTTTTTAAAATTTTTTACCCTTAATTAGAGTTGAACTTCGGTGAAATTTGCCATATGTCGATGAGTATAATTTTTTTCATTATGGTATTGGTAGGTTCACTTTAATCGAGATTTCTGCATCCCTTTAACAATTACTGTCATAGAGAGGATGGTCGACGAGGGTTCACATTCTGGTTACGCGTTAGGCTCGATGACAGGGCTCAGTCGTCATGGTACAAGACTCTGCTGATTAAGTCGTTCAATGCGACGGACATTTGCCGTACATTATACAATGTCAGCCAGCCACCATCGTTAAGGGTTTAACGAGATTACGGAATATCGTACTAAGCACCATCAATGATGTCTCCTCGTTGAATGCATCAAAGGGTATGTAACAGAGCACAATATTCCTAGGGCGAAATCGTATTGTATGCAATACGAAATCGTATTGTATACAATACGATTTACTCAAATTGGAGTAAATCCTCGGTGCATAAAACCGGGGAATTAGAATTGTGTGTGTTACGTCCTGGCTATTTTTCCTAATATAATTCATTTATATTTTGTTTCATTATTATAACTAACTATTTTATATGCATTCCTGATACTATTTCTGAACTCCATGTACCCACTATATTCTTATTTCACTTCTTTATAGAAAGAATCGTCCAGACGCTGACTATTCAGTCGCGCCGGATGTATATCCAATTTCTGCCATCTTGTATCCGCTAAACTAATCTTACTTTATTTCCACTTTCCTGCAGTTTGGCTGTCCGCGCGTGCAGCGCCATTGTCAGCGGTCCCACGATACCCAAAACCCCCACTTAAAATCCTATTCACATCTTCTTCGTTGTTTCAAACTTTTTACCGGTCAGTCTTCTATCAATCATCAAACAACTAAGATGAATTAAATATATTCTAAGCGCTTATGCGTAGTGTTTAAGTCTAATAGTTAAGTTTAATTACAATCGCATAATTGTCGTAAACGGCGATAATTAAGAAGTTTAAAACATTCGTGCTATAATAAATAATATCATCTTTCACTGTTTTCAATCGATTCGGTCATCAAAATAAATATTTTATGCGTGATAATTTGAAATATTGATTTTAATCATTAATTGAACCAAGTATCCCCGAATCGTCGCTCGTCCGAGTCGTAACAATGTGTAATAAAAATTATATCACAATACTTTCAATATATTCTGCTGAATTGTATCAAATGAAAATGGGTTTTTGTAACACAGGAAAAAAACAGCTTGGTTAAATATGCGCCAGTCGATTAATTTGTTAGATCAACCAAGTAATCGGATTATTATTGGTTACGTTGTTGGTTGTATTACAATGACCTTATAACCAAGCGTTTGATTGTTACAATCAAACCTTTTTTTACGTGTGACAGTGTCGAAATAATAGGTTGGATTACTCGTGTGATTGCAGACGTCACACTCGTCGGAATCGCCAACTGAATGGATTTGGAACGCAAAATAGAAATTTTTTGATCATTCGAAATAATGCTGGAATTTTTATCTCTCAAATTGTATTGAGTATCTGAAATATAGCATATAAAAAGTACATTATTGAATTAAGTATTTCTGAAAATCGTAAATATACATTTTTACCAAAATATGTTAAGGGGAAGATCAAATAAAATAAAAAATGTTGACCTTTTTTTGCTTATAAAATTAGTTTGTCACCTTGAGAATGATTTTTAAATCGAAATTGGAAGTCTAAGCGTACATAAATTTCATGTGTTTTCAAAATGCTATTTATCTTTCAAAAGAAAAATGTTCTTTAACTTATTTTCTTTAGCACGAATCTACAAGTGGAAAAAAATGTATATTTAGCGTTTGAACACTTAGTCCAAACGCTATGTATTAACATGTACTTAGTTATAAGCAATAAAGTTTTTATTCCTTTATAAAATAATTCGAGAATCAGCGACTGTTTATTTACACCTCCCCTCTTAAAAAATAGTCATTAAGTCACTCTAGAAATCATACCATGCCAAGATCCAACTGGAATTGTAGATCCACCAGTTTTCGACCAAGAAATGGTAGGCGGAGGATTTCCACTGGCTGCACAAGTCAATCGGATGTTGGAGCCTTCGACGACGGACAACGAACCGGTCGAGGAATCCACTGCATTAATAGAATTTTACGAATTCACATTATTGCGTTAAAATCATAAAGTCGTACCGGCTGCATAGTATTGAATTTATTTTTACCCTATAATACATTTAATTTCAATTTTTTGAAATCTTTTATGTACTGTAATAATTAAGGCAAGGGAGTCAAAACCAAATTGCTGATATTCATTGACAAATATTTGAAAAAAGTTCGACGGATTTCAAAAACCCATAAATTTTCTATAAGTCATTTGCAATAGCTTTTGTATTATTTTTTAATTGACAATAGCAAATATACAATTGAGATATTTGTCAATGAATATTTGCAATTTGGATACTTGACTTATGAAAAAACGAGCAAGACTTAATTCTTTCTAATTCAAACATCTTTTTTCGTCGAAATTTACCATATTAAGTAGTGCAATTAAAAGAAATATTAAATAACAAAATTCATATCGTAAATAAGCAACTAAATTTCACTAAATAAATTTCACGAAAATTTGTACAAGCGTCGAAAATTTTGTCACGGAATTTCTTCCTCCGAATGGGAAAGACGAAGTTTTCGTAAAAATTTTTCCCTCATGAATTGTTTTTATTATATTTAAAAAAAAAGATTAATCGTTTTAACACCGCGTTTGTAGATAAAATTTGAACTCCATACCGAGAATCGAAGGTGGAAGCAGTAATTCGTTCTTCGTGTCATTTCTTTTAAATTTATATGCCGTTATTCCAGGAATACCCGGTTTTCCATTCAGACCCGGAGTTCCCGGATTTCCAGTCCTTCCTATAGATCCTACAGAACAACAACAAAAAATACATTTTTTTCACACACCTTCACGTAAAGTTCGTTCTTTGCTCGCCGGTGACGAAAATGGGGCGAAAATGAGTACTTTCCGCCCTAGGGACTTACGTTCCTCCCTAGGGAGGGAATGTTATGAAATTTTCCCTGTCAAGTTTTCTGTTCCACTTAAATCAGTTTTCTTAATTCTGTATGGCGAAGAAGTGAAATTTTGATACACTCGCCAGGAATGTTCAACTTTCCGCCCTCGGTGCACAATATAGTATTTTCACACACCTACACATAAAGTCTGTATTTTGTTCCTCGGTGAGAGGGGCGAAAATGAGTACTTTACTCCCTGGGTCGTTACTTTCCTCCCTAGGGAGGGAAGGTTATAAAATTTTCCCTCCCACATTTTCTGTTCCATTTAAATCAGTTCTTAATTTTGTATCGCGAAGAAGTGAAATTTTTGTACACTCGCCAGTAATGTTCAAGTTTCCCCCCCCCCCCCCCCCTGGTGCACAATATACTAATTCTTTCAATTATTGCAAATTGTATTTTATTATTAATTGTATAAATTGTTGTTTACGTTTCAATTGCAAAATAGTTCTGATCAGTTGGGAAGAAAGTTGATGTATACTTTCACGACCGCGGACACACTTTCATATAGATGGACTCTATGAAATTGTAACGCGTAGTTGCGGAAGCAATTCAGGTTTTTTTTTTGTCGATAAAACTTTTCAGCAGAATCAGCGCTTTGAAACGCCGGTAACAAGTCTCTCATACAATTCATTGAGAATTGCAAGGAGTCGGGGCGAATCTCGACGCGCCGAAGACGTTCATCGGCGTGCATGCCGCTAGAGAAGGGTTTCAATGGGGTAGTTAAGGAACCATTATCTCCGAGTCACCGCCGGTTTAATAAGGCGCAGAATCTTGATTAGTCCAGAGCGCTGGTTCTCCAGAAGATCGTGTGAAGTAGTCGGGCACATTGTTTCACACTTGGGAAATTGCCGCCAGATTTTCCTCAAAATATACGGATATTCGAATTTCATTACACAAATTTGCGAAAACTAATGTGACATCCAAGATCTACATCCTACCCCGAACTTCTTGAGAATTATTTCCACTCGATTCACTTGACAGAGACGTCATTTCCCTTTCCGTTTCTTCATCATGGAAACTTTGTTTTCGTTTAAAAAAAAGATTATAGAGATTTTAGCGTCAAAGTGCTTTAAAACTCCAATTGACTATAGCTAAGAATCGACACGAATGATCGAACTGAAATATAGTAGGGAATTTCAATCAGACAATTTGCAAGTTACAAACTGACCGACCGCAAATTTTTACAAACGTTAAATTACACCCAATAATTGTATTTGGAGAAAATTGGTGAAGGGGTTCAGAAGTTATAACATTAAAAAATATGTATCCACAGAAGTATAGTGTTAAAAAAAAACTTGATAGAAAATTACTGTACCAGACTGGCAGTTTTTATTCACAACCTGTGCCATAAATTCCTGGTACATCTGTATTAAATATTTAAATGAACAATACTGAAAAAAATTTGTGTTGTTTGGAAATTTACTATTACAAAATACTAGGGATGTACTGTATTTATTTTTTTCGAATATAGTTTGTAAATTGCATACATTTTCATGCAAATATTTGAAAATATAATATTCACGTACACACATTTACTCTACTATGGTTAATTTTGCAGTGAATGTTATACTAATCATAATTTCACACACCAATTTTGTAAATTTCATATTACTTGTCACAGTAAATTTATAATCTTTTTTTAACAGTGTATATTGAATACACTGATAGAAATTTTTTATGAAAGTTAATATAAAGTATTGGAAGTTTTTTTGCGGATACGCGTATATTAAATTTAATATACAAATATTAATTAATATACAAAAAAATTGTTGTGAAATTAATGCAAAGTATACAAAACACTTCATAAACGTTGTGTTCATAATATAATTATTGGAATTTTACAACATACATGTATATTAAATGAAATTTAATATACCGTATCGGCAAAAGAATTTCCAATACAAATATTAATTTTCAAAATATTTTTAACAGTGTACTTCTGTTAGATTAATTGAAATCGGTAGAGCCATTACAAATTGGCCAACATTTAAAAATAAGATTAATAAATTTTGCTTCCGCGTGGAAACGACCATTGTACCATTTGGACTATACTTATTGTTAGAACAGTCTAAAACGACAAGAGTGTGAGTGTGCGTGTTTGTGTGGGGCTTCGAAAATGCAATTAACGATAACCCAAGAACCGTTCAACCGATTAAGCTCGAATTTGGCGCACAAGTGAAGCAATTACCCCGCTTAGCTTAATGCGATTTTCTATACAATTTATGCAGAAATTTCGATTTTATGCCTTTTTCAATTTTTCAAATAACGAATTAGTAACTTTTGTCAAAAATTGAATTAGTCACTTTTGTAAAATTGTACCTAGTAGTAGTAGTAGTAGATTTATTGACAAACTGTTACAACAATTATAACGAATGGTACATTTGAATAAGTTACGGAGGTTGGTTTAGATACGGGGTTTTACAAATTACAAAATTGTTACAACGTATTTATAACGTATACAAAATTGTTCAGCCCAGGGTTTTCTTTGGTACATTTAATTAATTACTTGTAAGGGTGGAAACAATTTGTTTTTCGTCGTAAGTACAGAGGTGTATTATCCTAGGTTCTCGTTAAACATTCTTTCGATAATTTGAAATATAGTGTGTGTGGGAAATTTATGTTTAGGTATAATGTGAGGTTCGCGTTGTATGCATAGAGGTTGTAAGTTTTCTCGTTGTTCTATTGATAGCTTTTTGGTGAGTTGATATAGTCTAGTTGTAATTGGAGTGATCTTTGTTTTTTCATACAGTAATGTATTTCGCGGGTTGTATAGCGGGTTTGATGGGTTTCGTATCCGAGAGAGACGCCGGAGAGCGTTTGTTTCAGCTGTACGTATCTTTTTTAGTGCTTTCTCTTTACAATTATGTAGTAAATATAGGATGTCCATATTCGATGATTGGCCGACATATAGCTTTGTAGATTTTTACGGCATGTTTCAGTCTGATTTCTTGATTAGCGAATGTGATGCTTTTAAAGTGAGAGGCTCTGTTGGTAAGTTTGATCTTGCACTGTTGGAGGTGGTAGTTGAAGTTTAGATTATTATCTCTCTATATTATAAAAAGATCTAGCCGCCGCCGCCGCCGCCGCCGCCGCCGCCACCGCCGCCGCCGCCGCCGCCGTGGCAAGAATCGAGGGACTTAGAATAATTCGGGCTCAGGGCTTGGCGGAAGGGGGTGGAGCTAAAGGCTTGGGGCTAGCCGCAGCCCCTGGGTCTAGCCCCACCCCTTTACGCCAAGCTCCGAACCCGAATTATTCTAAGTCCTTTTCCAAAAACATAGGTCCCCCAAGGCTACGGGCACCTTGGGGGGGGGGGGGGCACCCTTGGAGGGGGCACCCTTGGGGGGGGGGCTTCGGGCGGGGCCTACGGGGGGGGGGGGGCACCCTTGGGTGGGGGCGATCGAGAGCGCGCGCAGCGCGCGAGCCACAATAAAATCCTATCTATATATATGCCTAAGTATTTTGCGATTGGAATAGGGGAAATTTCTACGTTGTACATGTGTATTGTTGGTGATAAAGGGTTGATTTTATGATTAAAAATTAGAAGCTGAGATTTTTGGGGATTTGGTTTGAGACGCCAATCGTTGAACCACGTACATATTTTGTTAACAGATATTTGAAGTGCTTCTGTCGTTTCTTTAAGGTTATTCTTGTGTGCTACCAAAGCGGTGTCGTCGGCAAATTGGAGAATGTATTGGCTTAGATCTATGAATTTTTTATCTGGGTATCGATAGTTATACATGTCATGACCAAAGATATTGTATAAAAGTGGTGATAATGAAGAACCTTGTGGTACACCCTGCATCGCAGTAATATTTCTGGAAGTAAATTGTACCTATTATGCCAAAGTTTTGAAATTCTATAAGAATTTGAACTTTTCGAAAAATTGACGATTATTTCACTAAACTTGGGTAAACTAAATAATATAGATTGATGCCAGATTCATAATTTAGTGAATATCTGTACTAGGATTCAGATTTTATAGGAGAATTGAATTTTTCTTATTTTTTCATAACTAAAATGTTTCGCTGAACATGTGCATTTTAATTTGTTCAAAACAAAGATGCAGAGTGGAACCACGCGCGTTGCTTCCTCATTATTTTTCACTTTCTGCAAAGCTTTCTCTATGAGGAAGCCAAAATCAATGAATATACTTTCCCCGTAGTGGTTGCACTGTAAGGAGAGAAATATAATGAGGAAGCAACGTGCAAGGTTCTACTCTTAAATTATTTTTCTAAATATCTCTGATAATTCGTTATCATGTAAAATTGTTTAAAAGCCAAACTATTGTAAACAACATTTACATAAATCTGCAAAGTAGAAATTGCTTCTTTTTTCTTAAACCTGATAATAAATTCATCAATCAGTTCTTCAGAAAATAAAAATAAATCGTGTATCTCTTTTCGCGCTAGAATGATTTATTTATCAATGTAAGATGTAGTTGTGTAGCAGAATAAGAATAATTAAGTAAATCCCACTCACCTGGTGGCCCCATTGGACCCGCAGGACCAGCAGCTCCTTTTTGTCCTCGTTTTCCTGAAATAAATAAAAAAAAAAACCTATCTTATTTAGCTTTTTGCTTCTGTGAAATAATGTAACAAAAGTGATGCTTCCTTGCTCGAAGTAAGTGGAATTTAAAGGGAATATTAAATGGCACTTGATGATAAATTATTGACCACCCTAATTAGGTTATCCAGTCTGTACACATGGCTAAAAGCAGATCCTTTGCCACTCAACTAATACTCGAGTGATGTACGAATCGTGTTTCACCCTTGCGCATAATATCCCAAAATCATGGAAAGATACGTTGAACCCGTACACAACAAGCATCTCGCGGCGAATGTTAAATCAGATATTTCGCGAGGCTTCGGGGCTCGCTCGAGGGGGATTTCGCATACCTGAATATTCGATGCACTCGACGGCTTCAGTGACTGTAGCGCATCACTACGTTATGAATTTCAAATTACCTACAAATCTCGAGAAATACGCCTTCGTGTGAAATATATACGTAAAGCCTACATTTAATATATGGGCTATTTCTGGCCAAATCAGTAAGCGTTCAACTCTGACCCCTTACAATTCACTTCATAATTTCTTATACTATTCTATAGGCTCGAAAAGCATTTTTTTATTTTTCTGCTTTTTCATAGAGGAATTTTTTCGAGACTTTCATGTCAGGACACTCAGAATGGTCCAAAACGACGAGAAAAGTGGTTTAGAAAAAATGTCCGGATGTATGTATGTGTGTGGCACGCCTGCAAAATGAAAAATCGCTGTATCTCGAAAACGGCTTTAAGAGGAGGGAGTCAGGTCGAAAAAAATGATTTTGGAAATTCAATATCATCCAAATTCTATTGCATATAAAAATGGCCAACACACTATATTGTTGGTACCCGATGAAATGATTTTTACTGTCGTCTGACTTGCATATGCTTTTCAATATTATCTTAAGCTGCAGTTCTTAGGTTTTCCATTCTGTGCATGATTCAGATAAAACTACTAGGCAGATTGGAATGGTTGACGTCTCATTTTCTTCTTCATGAAAAGATACACCGGCTAAATGGAGCAAATGTTAATAAAATATAATATTTTTTAAGTGACATAATTATTAATAAATAAATTTTATGCTATTTTCTAAATCAGTGATTAACTTTGCTTTCAGAATGAAAAAAAAATAGTTTGCTCCATTTAGCCGGTGTATCTTTTCATGAAGTAGAAAATGAGACGTCAACCATTCCAATCTGCCTAGTAGTTTGAGCTGAATCATCCGCAGAATGGGAAACCTAAGAACTTTGCTTAAGATAATATTGAAAAGCATATGCAAGTCAGACAACACTAAAAAATCCTTTCATCGAGCACCAACAATATAGTGAATTGGGCATTTTTATATGCAATAGAATTTGGATGATATTGAATTTCCAAAATCAATTTTTTTTACCTGACTCCCTCCCCTTAACAATCAAGCTGAAATTTGACACGTTGGTAGAGGAGCAACGCCCCTTCCTATGTATACATTTTCAAAAAAATTGAAAAAAAAATTCAGACTATAAGCAATGTGCAAAGTTCGACTTTGTTTTTTTTAAACTGGAAAACATTTTTTTCATAATTTGGTTAAATAAAAATTTTGGACCTCAATTAAAAAATTTGCAATTATTCTTAAAAATCCTGTATTAGATATCAAGATTTTTGAGCTATGACGTCGATTTTTTAAGCAATGTTTTCGAAATGAAAAAATCGGTAAAAATGGAAAGAAATTAAACAAGACAGCAGTTTATGGTCTGTTGCTGCGTCAACATTTTATACATAACGCAAGATCATTTAATAATTTGGCTCAAGCTTTTTTTATCGATGTAAAAAACATCTTTATTTACAAAAATCATGAAAAGTAAAGTTTCAGTTTAAAAAATCTTTAAAAAATTATAAGTTTTTTTTTCGAGTATAAAACGCTTACTGAGTTGGCCAGGAATACCCCATATATATGTTGTGCCCAGAGTTGTAAATTCCCATTAATTCAAGAAATACAGTTTGCAGTACAGTTTGTTTTGTAATTATGATATCACAATAATAAAATGTAGAGATTATAAAATTGAGTGAACACATTTTAATAACTTCATAAAATATTAATTTTTGCTGAAATATTAGAAGAAATAGTGGAAAAATGGTCCTCCATTACTATCTTAATAAATTCATCATGTTTCGCCATTTTTTGAAAAAAATTACCCGTTAGTTTTATTGGAAATTAAGAGTTTTGGCAGCTATATAAAAGTTTACACATTGTATATTAATCGCTGCATGTTATTATTATAAAATCATAAGTATAGAGCGAATCGTATGATCATTTTTATTTGTATAAGTATTAGACATTTACAACTCTGGTTGTGCCGATTTAATGAAACCTGGTGTTATCTCGGTTAGTCCTTTACAGACAAGGATAACCATCGCATGGAGTTTAAATCACATTTTGCATAATTAGCAAAGAAAAGGCATTGCCATCCGAATACGATGTATTCGATTACCATCAGTTCCGTTTCTACCGGGTCTTCCCGGTGTTCCGTCCATTCCGGGTGTTCCATCTAAACCAGGAAGACCGTCCAGGCCGCTACGTCCCGGAACGCCATCGAGACCCGGTTCGCCCGGAATCCCATCACGTCCATCCAAACCTAGAAGGGGAAATTAGATCCTCAAATTAATGATTCTTTCACAAAATCTTGGGGGACATTTTAGTGAACAAAGTGAGATATAAAGTAGATGGACACCCACGAAAAAAGTCTATTTAACGTGACTAAATTCATATAATTAATTTGTCTTACACTGTCAAAAAAATTTACTTGAAATTTAATGCACTTTTACTGAAAGTTTTTATGCATAAACTAGTATATTAAATTTAATATAAAAGTGTTATGGAAAATTAATGTATGGCACATTCAATAATTTACTGTAATTTTTACAGTAAAATTACTTGAATTTTAATAATTTGCTTTAATTTTACTGGAAAGTATATTAAATTTAATATAAAAGTGTAATGGAAAATTAATGTACGGCACATTCAATAATTTACTTTAATTTTTACAGTAAAATTACTTGAATTTTAATAATTTGCTTTAATTTTACTGGAAAGTATATT
Source organism: Ephialtes manifestator (assembly GCA_963970395.1). NCBI lineage: Eukaryota > Metazoa > Arthropoda > Insecta > Hymenoptera > Ichneumonidae > Ephialtes > Ephialtes manifestator. Next base: position 799,825 of record OZ019969.1, on the reverse strand, counting down.
AAATTTAATATAAAAGTGTAGTGGAAAATTAATGTATGGCGCATTCAATAATTTACTTTAATTTTTACAGTAAAATTACTTGAATTTTAATAATTTGCTTTAATTTTACTGGAAAAGTACATGAATTTTATACCACAATTGTATATTATGCACAAATTTATGCATAAAAACTTCCAATCTTTTTTAACAGTGTATACATGCATTTCATTGAAATTTTATTATTTGCCACCATATTTATTTATTTTAATGAAAGTTCATAGAATAACAGTCACTGAAGAAAAATTCTATTTGTTGCGGGAAAAAAAAGTTGCATTTTTTTTCTGAGTATATCCTAAATAAATACTTTCAATATGCTCTTGTAATTGATTGATTTTCATGCATTTATTTGTACTCTATTTTCTTCACTTTATTTTATAGTATCCAAAAATCGAATTTGTCCATTTGGAGAATAACCGACTCTTATAGTAAAAAGTCCGTAGAATCTCAAAAAAAATATTTCAGATTTTGAACAAATGTCATAATTGCCGAAAAATCAATTTTAACAATTGACAGTTTTTTTTTTGAGGTGAAAAAAACATGTTTATTTGATTTAATTATTGTAGTACATTTGTTCGAAATAGATTCATTTACTCAAATCAACGTTTATTTCATAATCAATTGATAAACAAACGTTATATTTATCACTACTAAACATTAGTGTTTATTTAAATAGATCCTATATGATGACTTCACTTTATACGTGGATCGAATGTGTATCGATCCACTTATCAATATCCAAATTATGACTTCCCATTCGTAATCAGTAATATCAAGTATCATTCAAATGATTCACTATATAATGCGGCGCATCATAACTAACGATTCTACTCGACGCAGCTATTTCGTTAGGTAGTTCGAATCCCTCAAGTCCCGGAAGACTGAAAACAAACTTACGCTCTTTTAGTAACAAATTCTTTTCTTTCCGAATGAATGAAAAAAAATTGTTTAACTTTTTTTTCCCCTGAATATCGCTTTTGCAACACGAATAAGAATATGAGACCTATTGTATTACAAAGTTGAGTGAAAAACCACATTTTTTATACATGTATTTTTTTTGTCAGACTTACTCCATCAAAGTTATATGAATAATAAAAAAAATACATTTCCCAAATGGGTTGTTTCAAGAATCTGAAAAAATTCACAAAGAGCGCTTTTAAGTGGTACTAAAATGTGTCCAATTATGGGATAGATCTGAGAGGGTCGAAAAAAAAGTGGCGGAACTGACAGAGAATGCCTCATATACTAGTGCTGCGAACCTTTGGTATTACGCAGGATTGGGAGAGGGCAGTTTCTTTAGACTCTAATTGGCCGGAAAAACTCCCGTCCCCCACTTTTTTAACAGATTTCTTTATCTTAAAGTTAGTGCGTTAATTTTAGGAGGAAGAGAGGGCGAGTCTCTCGGGCAATACGTCAGTTCTACAGAACCCATCTGTACACGAGCATCTGTACACCATTTTTTTTTACACGCGTTTAATTGAGCACACCGAAATTGTACACAACACGAACTTGACAAAGCGGAATATAAAACGGATAACCTTGTCACGACGAAACCTTGCGGAAATTTAGACACGGAAAAATTGATCACGTCAGTAATCGTTATGACAAAACTTTGCACAGCATACTCTGGGCACCATCAATCTGCTCACAGCACTAGTTCGACACAACAAATTTCTTCGTAGCACAAGATCGAAATGGTAAATCTCGACACGGCACCATTTTGTAACGACAAATCTCTACACAACGCGAGTACGGCCCGGTAAAGTTTGCCACGACGAACCTTCGACACGACACAAGTTGTACACGACGATGTTCTACACAGACCCATCTCTACACAGACCCATCTCTACACAGACATGTCTCTACACAGACCCATCTCGACACTGACGTTAATCTTCCGATTTAAATCGGATAATATATTTACCGACTGGCAATTTTGCGTTGAGCCGGCAAAATAGGCTCAACGCAAAATTGCCAGTCGGTAAATATATTATCCGATTTAAATCGGAAGATTAGCCGGCAAAATAGGCTCAACGCAAAATTGCCAGTCGGTAAATATATTATCCGATTTAAATCGGAAGATTAGCCGGCAAAATAGGCTCAACGCAAAATTGCCAGTCGGTAAATATATTATCCGATTTAAATCGGAAGATTAGCGTCGGTGTCGAAATGGGTCAGTGTCGAGATGGGTCTGTGTAGAGACGGGTCTGTGTAGAGACGGGTCTGTGTAGAGATGGGTCTGTGTAGAGATGGGTCTGTGTAGAACATCGTCGTGTACAACTTGTGTCGTGTCGAAGGTTCGTCGTGGCAAACTTTACCGGGCCGTACTCGCGTTGTGTAGAGATTTGTCGTTACAAAATGGTGCCGTGTCGAGATTTACCATTTCGATCTTGTGCTACGAAGAAATTTGTTGTGTCGAACTAGTGCTGTGAGCAGATTGATGGTGCCCAGAGTATGCTGTGCAAAGTTTTGTCATAACGATTACTGACGTGATCAATTTTTCCGTGTCGAACTAAATTTCCGCAAGGTTTCGTCGTGACAAGGTTATTCGTTTTAAATTCCGCTTTGTCAAGTTCGTGTTGTGTACAATTTCGTTGTGCTCAATTAAACGCGTGTAAAAAAAAATGGTGTACAGATGCTCGTGTACAGATGGGTCTGTGTAGAGATGGGTTCTGTAGAACTGACGTATTGCCGTCTCTGGCCTCTGGTTGGCCGAAAGTCACCGTCTCCTACTTTCTTGGGTTTGCATGGAGCTTCCCCTAGTCTGCGGACTAGCAAAGGGCCTTACACCCCTACTATGTTACTGTTTTTCTGAATTTCCTTACTTAAGGAGCGTCTCCAGGGTCCTTTTCCTAATTTCCCTACTTGGTCGACCATCGACTGTAGGGCCCTTTTCCGGGACACACAGCGGTGCTCGGAGGTTTGCCTATTTTTGGGGTAAGGGTACGTCGGGTACGACGTAACATTTTGCGCGCCAACTAAGGGATGGTGAGGAATATCCCAATAAATTTTTTTAAATTTTAAAAAATCTAAATTTATATAACTGCCGACCCAAATAAATATTTCTTAGATTTGAATATATTTACTATTCAACAAGTATATTAATTACAAATAAAAACATTTATTTGAGGTGAATGGAAGTCTAGTAGGTCGGCATCCAAATAAGAAATTTTATTTCCGATGCGTAGATTCTTGTCCCGTTAACAAGATCTGTTTGTGGGTGTGATATAAAATAAAATAAATTAAAATAAATTAAACTTAATTTCATGAAAGTTTATTTTTTAAACACACAAATAAATTAGATCGGATAAAGTTTGATTGGTGTGAACGGTAATGACGTACAGTATGCGTAAACTAACCTGGTGATCCAGTATCTCCCTTCGGACCTCTCTCGCCCGGATAGCCAGGCATACCCGGAGGACCTTCCGGTCCAACAGGTCCGGTAACTCCCGGCAATCCTCGATCTCCAGTGATACCCTGAGGACCGGGTACACCAGGCAAGCCCGCCGGACAGTACTCTGTCGACTTCCGGCACAGAGCGTCCATCGCTTCGAACTATAAGTTTAACACATTCATTCGTACGTTGAATGAGATTAATTAAAGCTGAGTAAAGAGCCAACAACTTTTCCCGATAAAAAGCATCAATCGCAAAGAAAATGAGCCCATTTAAAAGTTTCCATTGTTCGTTTAAGCAAAGATGAGGATATTCAGTACTTTGTTTCAGATTTTTTTATTTATTTATAATTGTACAGAATAATATAAGATCGTCGATTAATTATTAAGCTCTCGATAAAAGACCAATCACCGAGAATATATAGATATAGATATTGATATAAAATTTTATTAAAGATCCTGAGGTATAAAATCTAAGGCCAAAAAAGAAAAAAAATGAAGAAAAAGCTGGCGAAGTACAGAAAATAATCTTACACCCTGAAAAAAAAATTTATAATATTAAATAAAATTATCTATTCAATGTTTAATTATTTCAATCAACGGAAATTTACTTTCCCTGAAACAAATATGTATTTCATTCAATTTTTTAGTTTCAAAATTTCCAACATATTTATTTATCCGAATCAACTTTCATTGTGAAACGGATACTGAAAAAATATTTTATTTATTGCTAGTAAAAACTTTTTTAATCCGAAAAAAAATCTAGTTAAAACAACTAAATACTTGTATTGGATAGTTTTTATTAAAATCAATTAGAACTTTCTATCAATCCAATATATATTTATTTCCTTTAATCATTGGACATTATTTCTCTGTAATAGATTCAGCTATTCAAATCAATGTTTCTTTGATAACATCTAATAATCAAAAACTAAACTCTAATGCACGTTTTTGTTCATCCAAAGGAAAGTAAAATCGACTAAATGTGTATCGATTTGATTTAATTCTTGTCGTATATTGTCATATATAAAAATTGTATATTCATCATATAAATTTTTTTTTTAATCAACATTTATGTAACTGCCGATCCAAATGAATATTTTTTAGATTTGAATATATTTATTATTCGATAAGTATATTAATTACAAATAAAAAAATTTATTTGAGGTGAATAGAAGTTTAGTAAGTTGGGATCCAAATAAAAAATTTTATTTCCGATGCATAGATTCTAGTCGCATTAACAAGATTTTTTTTCTGGGTGTAAACTAAATGGGGCGATACGTAAGAGAAGATGAGAGTATTCAAAAAAACTTACATTGTTCTTGAAAGTGATTATGAAGATATTGTTTAGCAATTTCGTATTTTTAATCTTTTATTGTGTTTATAATTATATTGAATAATAAGATTAAGAATCACGAATGGTATACAACAATTGTTAGAATAGATTTGTCGAAACGATTACGTATACTCGTTCATGCGAGAACGCCTAACTTTACGAAGTTTATCAAACGTTGCAGCAAGAGCAACGGCCCATAGCACGGATGTAATAGTCGGGATACGATCTATGTAGCTTAGTTTATGTTCTCCACGAGTCATAAGGGTGTACTGTTGGTAGTTTGAGCGCCGCCCCTAGGTGGCAAGTTATCCATGTGTAACTCGCAACAGATATGACCGGCTTGAAAATTGTTGCAGTATAGTTTGTCCGTATTGTTCATCGCGTAAGTATCTTACATTGTGCTCAAGTTTTTTTTATATCTATTCTATAAAAAAGGGCTATGAAATAGGTACTTTAAGCTGTCGCTATCGTATCCAACAGCTGGAAGCATTTTTTATGCATACCGAGTCAATCTTTCGTGTGCGAGAATCGTTTGATCTGCAGTTGGCCATCTATCGGTTGACACTGGAACTACAGTTCTTTTTTCTTTTTTAACGGGCAGCACTTCGTATTTATTATTGGTCCTCGCAACAGATGTGAGCGGCTTGAAAATTTTTGCAGTATAGTTTGTCCGTATTGTTCATCTCGTAAGTATCTTACATTTTGCTCAAGTTTTTTTTATATCTATTCTATAAAAAAGGGCTATGAAATAGGCACTTTAAGCTGTCGCTATCGTATCCAACAGCTGGATGCATTTTTTATGCATACCGAGTCAATCTTTCGTGTGCGAGAATCGTTTGATCTGCAGTTGGCCATCTAGCGGCTGACACTGGGACTACAATTTTTTTTTCTTTTTTAACGGGCAGCACTTCGTATTTTTTATTGGCTCTCGCAACAGATATGAGCGGCTTGAAAATTGTTGCAGTATAGTTTGTCCGTATTGTTCATCGCGTAAGTATCTTACATTGTGCTCAAGTTTTTTTTATATCTATTCTATAAAAAAGGGCTATGAAATAGGTACTTTAAGCTGTCGCTATCGTATCCAACAGCTGGAAGCATTTTTTATGCATACCGAGTCAATCTTTCGTGTGCGAGAATCGTTTGATCTGCAGTTGGCCATCTATCGGTTGACACTGGAACTACAGTTTTTTTTTCTTTTTTAACGGGTAGCACTTCGTATTTATTATTGGTCCTCGCAACAGATATGAGCGTCTTGAAAAATTTTGCAGTATAGTTTGTCCGTATTGTTCATGTCGTAAGTATCTTACATTTTGCTCAAGTTTTTTTTATATCTATTCTATAAAAAAGGGCTATGAAATAGGTACTTTAAGCTGTCGCTATCGTATCCAGCAGCTGGATGCATTTTTTATGCATACCGAGTCAATCTTTCGTGTGCGAGAATCGTTTGATCTGCAGTTGGCCATCTAGCGGTTGACACTGGAAGTACAGTTTTTTTTCTTTTTTAGCGGCCAGCACTTCGTATTTTTTATTGGTTCTCGCAACAGATATGAGCGGCTTGAAAATTTTTGCAGTATAGTTTGTCCGTATTGTTCATCTCGTAAGTATCTTACATTTTGCTCAAGTTTTTTTTATATCTATTCTATAAAAAAGGGCTATGAAATAGGCACTTTAAGTTGTCGCTATCGTATCCAACAGCTGTATGCATTTTTTATGCCTACCGAGTCAATCTTTCGTGTGCGAGAATCGTTTGATCTGCAGTTGGCCATCTAGCGGTTGGCGCTGGAACTACAGCTTTTTTTCCTTTTTAACGAGCAGCACTTCGTATTTTTTATTGGTTAATTTTTTTATTTTCTCGCAGAGAAAATTTATTTTCATGAATTTTTCGTTTTTTTTTTTCGAGATTTTCATGTGCGTATTCTCAAAATTGTCTAAAACGTCGAAAAAAGTGATTTAGCGTTATGATTTTATATGTTTTGAAATTTTTTGACTATCGCTTTAAATCGAACAAATATCACACTATAGAGCTGAAATTTAGAATGAAAATTGAACCAAGTGATGCGATCTTTGATATCGATTTTGATCAAAATCAATAATGCATTTAAAATTTTAAGACGTTTTGAAATGTTTTGAAAAATTGACGTTATTGCGTTAATGTTCGTAAAACTTTATCTAGAGAACACAAATTTACTACGTTAAAAAAAAGTTGAGTGATGATAAATATCTAATTAAGTAAAATTCGGATTTTATAGGGATTGAAATTTTGGTTTTTTATTTATTGTGGATTTAAATTTCGCTAAATCTGAGTACTCGAAACACATTTATTTAAAGCAAGAATGCAAAGTAGAACTCTGCATATTGCTTCCTCATTATTTTTCATTTATTGCACAGCTAAATCCAAAATCGATTAACATACTTCTTCATGGAAGAAGGTTTGTATTAAGTGAAAAATAATGAGGAAACTATGTCTTGAATCTTTTTATTTCTACATTCGACGTAAATTTATTGATAAGTGGAGAATGTGAACCTTTTCTTAGGATCTTCGATATGCTCTGTTTATCAAGGAAAGCAGTTTTGCTTCTATTATATCAACTGACTGCCGATATTGCTTCGGGTATATCGGTTGAAACAATATTTTTCATCAATAAACTGACCGGAACACGCGTGTCAGCTGTCAACCAGAGCCAACTGGAGTCGCCGTTCGGCGCCGCCGGGGCTTGCGTATCGCCCGTCGTGTCGTCCGAAGATGTGAGTTTCTTCGAATCCTTGAGCAACTCCTTTATATCACCAAGCTGAAAAGAGAGAATAGGAAAAATGTGACTCTTAGCTCCAAACAAAAAAAATTCCTATCCTCAAAATCAAAAAGTTTTCCTATAATAAATAAACTACCTCATTTTTAAATTGTCTTACTCGTAAGGAAATCCAATTTTTAATAAAATAATATTTAAGATTAATTTATGTACCATTTTTAAATTTTTTTGTAATTTTATGTAATTATTAATTTTATTTAACAAATGAATAAGCTAATGAAAAGAACAAAATTTAATTCACTATATTTATGTGAATAAACTACCTCGTTTTCGTATGATCTTACTCATAAAAATGGGCAATTTATATAAAATAATATTTATGATTAATTTATATTTCTCAATATTTCTTTTATTTTTTGTATGAGCCGATTTGTCTTCGGCCATTTTATGTAATTATCAATTTTATTTCACGAATGAATAAACTAGTGGAAAGGATCAAATTTAATCAACCATATGAATTAAAATGCAATCACAGAGGCGATTCTCCAACTCATGAACGTAGATGTCGCGCTTCGAGATTCCAAGAGGAAATTTATGGACTTGAAACAATATTCCCCCTTTTACAATATTCGCCCTGCTAATCTCCTCGCATAGACTTCCCAAGGCCTGGATGAGACGGGTTGGGCGCGTTTCCCTATTGTTCGTTCACCCGAAAGCTATCACGTTGCATTCAAGGATAGACTTTAAATTTGATTCATGATGCTGTTCAACGCATACCCGTGAAGTCTTTGGTAAACGACAGGAGCTATCCAGGGTTTGCTTCCAATACCAACAGGTTAGAGAAGAAACGTTGTTTTCGCGAAAAAGCCAATACATTTTATAATCCCGCATCTGAGAGAAAATCGAGAGCTTCGACAGATATCGCAGATCGCACAATTCTTGCTCTCCACTGTTAGAAAAAATTGAAAGCTTTTATGCATAAACTCGTCATCTAAATTTAATGTACAATTGTGGTATAAAATTAATGTACTTTCGTGGTAAAATTAAAGCACATTATTAAAATTCAAGTATTTTTACTGTAAACTAAAAGTAAATTATTGAATGTGATGTATCATATATTAATTTTACATTACACGTGTATATTAAATTTAATATACTAGTTTATTAAATTTATTAGATGATCTAGTTTATTTAAATTTCAAGTAGAATTTTTTTTTCAGTGCCACTTCCTGTGACAAAAATTGTGATAGGGATCCAGCTGGAAACTTACTGGATTCCCTACGTGCAGCTCGGGATCTAGTCAGGGATCCAGTCAGAATCCGAAGATGATGTAATGGTCGCAAATTGGATTCTGATCGGGATACGCGATCGGATCCCAATCTGGACTCCAGACCGGATCCAGTCCGAATCCAAGTTTTTTGTTACCCAAATAGTAATTAACGATAAATAATCGGCAATTAGTGAAGAATTCTTAATCAGAAATAAATGTACGTTAAAATTGTTGACCAACTCAATGTCATCGAGTTTTTGAATCCAACAAATAAATGGTATCATTCAAATATCATCGCCTGGAATTATCTAGAATCTTATGAGGACTCCTTTTTGAGAAAATTCGAACAAATTCTGACCACAAGTAAAAAGTCTTTGCAATGTCCCTCACTTTGTTAATAACTGATTTTTAAATTCAAATCGGATTCTAGCTGGATTCTAATAAGGATACTCGGTTTACGATGCCACTGCGATATCCCTAATTTTACTAATGGGTAATTTATTATGGGAAATAATTGGAAAGTCCAAATCGGGATTCAGCTGGATTCTTATAAGGACAGCTTACTTCGGAATGCTTTGTAATTTCCCCAGTTGCGGCAATAATTAATTTTACTTTCCACATTGGGATCCGCCTGGATCTTTTTACCACTTTTTACCATATTTGTAGTAAAAAGTATCGTAAATTCCTGGTGCAGGGGAGCCATGACGCCACCTATCAAGACGTAGGAGAACTCCGAGAATTTTTACCATGAAATATGGTTAAAAAATCTATGTATATGGTAGAAATTCTCATAGTTCTCGTAATTTTCGTCAGATGGCGGCTATGGCTTCCCAATACCAGGTGCGTTTGATAATTTTTACCATAGTGTCTGGTAAATTTGATCAGCTCCTTCTCTCCGTGTAAAGACACCTGGTAATTTCTCCAGTTACGGTAATAACTGTTTTTACTTTCCAAATCGGGATCCAGCTGGATTCTTATAAGGACACCTTACTTCGGGATGCCTTGTAATTTCCCCAGTTGCGCCAATGATTAATTTTACTTTCCAAATTGGGATCCACCTGGATTCTTACACACGGAGAGAAGGATCTGATACTTTTTACCATATTTCTAGCAAAAAGTATCGTAAATTCCTGGCACAGGGGAGCAATGACGCCACCTATCAAGACGTACGAGAACTACGAGAATTTTTACCATGAAATATGATAAAAAATTCGATGTATGTGGTAGAAATTCTCATAGTTCTCGTACTTTTCGTCAGGTGGCGGCGATGGCTTCCGAATACACGCAAAGAAATAATAGGTTGCCCTAGCCAAGTGCCATGATTAAATACGCTCCAAGCGACAAAATTGGTTGCGACTTTGGGAGTACCAACTATTGGGTGTCACAACCAATTGGACGTCACAAACAACTGATTGGGTGTAAACATCCAATGGATTGGTTGTGACACCCAATAATTGGTTCTCCCAACCCATTTTGTCGCTTGGCCATGGCACTTGGTTAAGGTAACCAATTATTTTTTGCGTGTACCAGGCGCGTTTGATAATTTTTACCATAGCATCTGGTAAATTTTATTAGATTCTTCTCTCCGTGTAAAGACACCTTGTAATTTCCCCAGTTACGGTAATAACTGATTTTACTTTCCAAATCGGGATCCAGCTGGATTCTTATAAGGACACCTTACTTCGGGATGCCTTGTACTTTCCCCAGTTGCGCCAATGATTAATTTTACTTTCCAAATTGGGATCCACCTGGATTCTTACACACGGAGAGAAGGATCTGATACTTTTTACCATATTTCTAGCAAAAAGTATCGTAAATTCCTGGCACAGGGGAGCAATGACGCCACCTATCAAGACGTACGAGAACTACGAGAATTTTTACCATGAAATATGATAAAAAATTCGATGTATGTGGTAGAAATTCTCATAGTTCTCGTACTTTTCGTCAGGTGGCGGCGATGGCTTCCGAATACACGCAAAGAAATAATAGGTTGCCCTAGCCAAGTGCCATGATTAAATACGCTCCAAGCGACAAAATTGGTTGGGACTTTGGGAGTACCAACTATTGGGTGTCACAACCAATTGGACGTCACAAACAACTGATTGGGTGTAAACATCCAATGGATTGGTTGTGACACCCAATAATTGGTTCTCCCAACCCATTTTGTCGCTTGGCCATGGCACTTGGTTAAGGTAACCAATTATTTTTTGCGTGTACCAGGTGCGTTTGATAATTTTTACCATAGTGTCTGGTAAATTTGATCAGCTCCTTCTCTACGTGTAAGGACACCTGGTAATTTCTCCAGTTACGGTAATAACTGTTTTTACTTTCCAAATCGGGATCCAGCTGGATTCTTATAAGGACACCTTACTTCGGGATGCCTTGTAATTTCCCCAGTTGCGCCAATGATTAATTTTACTTTCCAAATTGGGATCCACCTGGATTCTTACACACGGAGAGAAGGATCTGATACTTTTTACCATATTTCTAGCAAAAAGTATCGTAAATTCCTGGCACAGGGGAGCAATGACGCCACCTATCAAGACGTACGAGAACTACGAGAACTTTTACCATGAAATATGATAAAAAATTCGATGTATGTGGTAGAAATTCTCATAGTTCTCGTACTTCTCGTCAGGTGGCGGCGATGGCTTCCGAATACACGCAAAGAAATAATAGGTTGCCCTAGCCAAGTGCCATGATTAAATACGCTCCAAGCGACAAAATTGGTTGGGACTTTGGGAGTACCAACTATTGGGTGTCACAACCAATTGGACGTCACAAACAACTGATTGGGTGTAAACATCCAATGGATTGGTTGTGACACCCAATAATTGGTTCTCCCTACCCATTTTGTCGCTTGGCCATGGCACTTGGTTAAGGTAACCAATTATTTTTTGCGTGTACCAGGCGCGTTTGATAATTTTTACCATAGCATCTGGTAAATTTTATTAGATTCTTCCCTCCGTGTAAAGACACCTTGTAATTTCCCCAGTTACGGTAATAACTGATTTTACTTTCACAATTGGGATCCACCTGGATTCTTACAAGGATACAACTTTCAAGGAATCCTTAACAAATCCAGATCGGAATCCGATCGTAAATCGGGAATCCCCGAAAGATTTCTGTACGGGATATATAGCAAAGTACTTGGCCTTTCAAGTAACTCAGCCACTGGAGGACGCCACAACCAGCCCTCGCTTGCCCTCTTCATTTCCGGACGTCAGCACTGTGACGAGTACTTGGCGATATAATCTTTAAGCGTATGTATATGTAGGTACTTTGGAGGCAACCGGTGCTCGTTACTCTCGCGAGAATTTCCACCGACTACTCCGCGCCAGCCTGCTAAACGACGAATTATTTTTATTTTATACCGTTGTGGAAGTGAATTGCGGCCCATTCTCGCATTGTTATTGCCCGGCTCCACGGTTAATTCTGCCATGAAAAAAAAAAGAAAAGGAAAAAAAAGAAATGTGTCAAAGGAAGCCGATATCCAACACTCATAGCAGTGAGCGAAATAGCTTGCTGCTAAAAATAAATTAAAAAATTTCTCCAAGGTATATATATTTTTTTGTTTTTTGGTTAAATATAAATATAAATATAAATATAAATATAAATATAAATATAAATATAAATATAAATATAAATATAAATATAAATATAAATATAAATATAAATATAAATATAAATATAAATATAAATATAAATATAAATATAAATATAAATATAAATATAAATATAAATATAAATATAAATATAAATATAAATATAAATATAAATGTAAATATAAATTGCTTCCTCATAGAGGAAATTTGTTTTTGTAAAAAATATTTTTTATTTTTTCGCCTGTTGGAAAAATTATATTTAATTCTATGGTTAATTCTGCCATGGAAAAAAAGAAAAAAACACGTTGAAGAAAAGCCTGCGTTCAACACTTAGAAAAGTGCGGAAAATAGATTTTCAGTAAAAAATCTATTACAATATATAATAAATGAAATAAATAAAAAATAATAATATATATGTTATGCATATATTTGTCGAAATAATTATATTAAATTGCATATTTAACAACATATTTAAAACAGTGTAAAAAAGCGAATTTGATATTTTCTACGTTGTCGACTGATTTACTTTTTGTTAGCGTCATGGACAGCAAACTTTCTTAATCTAATATCTATATTAAAGCCTGTATATTAAGAGTCTTGGATACCAACGAACTTTCAACATCAGCTTCACATGTTCTTCCATATTTATGTATGAGATGCCAATAAATTCAAAGAAGAAAAAAAGTTGAGGTTATTAACTTCGAAAGTTAACGTAAAGACGTGGTTTGTGTGGTCGTTTTTTATCCAATATATTGATATACCTATGTACTGGTAGAAATATTAGCAAAATTAATATAAATATGTATAGAAAAATGATAAAAGCGGTGGTTTTTTTTAACAATATTTTAGTGTTCAAAATTATATAACAATATTTTAGAAGAACTAAAATAATACTTTTGGATAGGACAATTCAGTTCCAAGATATTAAAAATTTTTAAAAATATATGAATACCAAAAAATGCAAATTTTTGCGAAAATTTGTCTGTGAAACATATAGTTCGTAGCGCCAAACACAAAAATACGTGTCTGTTATTTTTCAAAATACTTTTTGATAAAAAATTGCCAAAACTATTGAAGGGTGTCAGGATTAGAATATGAAAAATTCAGCTGGAATGCCCCATATTTTTTTTAACGACAAACAAATAAATAATTTCTGCGTCTGCGAATAATTGTAAAAAAATCTATAAATTATCATGACGTTAAAAGGGAAATATCTACGCATAAAATATAAAATAAATGTAGTACTGCAAAATGTGACAATGCAAATTTTTACAAAAAATACGTGTCTTTTCTTTTTTAAAATACTTCCTAATAAAAAATTATCAAAACTATTGAAGGGTATCAAAGTCGGAATACGAAAAATTCAGTGGGAATGGCTCATATTTTTTTTAATGACATCAGCAGATGAAGAAATGAAATATGAATACCGTTCATTTAGATCTAACTCGCACCCCTTAATGCAGCTTTATTTTGAGAAAAATTCTTAATCCAATTTCAACGTCTACGAATAATTATAAAAAAAATAAAATGAATTATTATGGCGTTAAAATATCTATGCATAAAATGTAAAATAAATGTACCACTACAAAACATGACAATGCAAATTTTTCCAAAAATTCGTCTGTCGAAAATATAATTCGTAGCGCCAAACCCAAAAATCCGTGTCTTTTCTTTTTCAAAATACTTCCTAATAAAAAATTATCAAAACTATTGAAGGAAGTCAGAGTCGGAATAAGAAAAATTGAGTGCCCAGAAAAATGTTCTGTCTGCAAAAGATTATTTAAAAAAGAAAATGAATTATCATGGCGTTAAAATATCTATGCATAAAATTGTAAAATAAATGTAACACTACAAAACGTGACAATGCAAATTTTTACAATAATTCATCTATCGGAAATATAGTTCGTAGCGCCAAACACAAAAATACGTGTCTTTTATTTTTGAAAATACTTCCTAATAAAAAATTATCAAAACTATTGAAGGAAGTCAGAGTCGGAATATGAAAAATTCAGTGCCCAGAAAAATGTTCTGTCTGCAAAAGATTATTTAAAAAAGAAAATGAATTATCATGGCGTGAAAATATCTATGCATAAAATTGTAAAATAAATGTAGCACTACAAAACGTGACAATGCTAATTTTTACAATAATTCATCTGTCGGAAATATAGTTCGTAGCACCAAACACAAAAATACGTGTATTTTCACTTTCAAAATACTTTCTGATGAAACATGATCAAAACCATTGAAGGAAGTCAGAGATTATTTAAAAAAGAAAATGAATTATCATGGCGTTAAAATATCTATGCATAAAATTGTAAAAATAAATATAGCAATGTAAAACGTGACATGAATTACCTTGAACATATCCGGAACGGAATTGTCTTCAGCAGCGGGAAGCGCACTGCTTCGTTTTCGGCGTGCAAGCACACTATCCGAACTCGTAGATTCGTTGCACATCTCACCTTCCACCGCACGTATGTGAAATTCCAATTTCGACACATACGCGTACAGATATACGAACGCAACAAACTGTACAACGAACTGTGACAACACGAGATACATCAAGAGTTTTGTTTGCTGTTGAGTGCCCGGGGCTTTTGCCACCGGGCTCGTCGTGCCAGTCATGCCCTCGCAGTTTTCACCGTGCTATCATCCGACCGACGGACGCAACTATAATCATTTTAGTTATTAACCGCACTGTTTATGCGCGCCACTCACATATATCATATTGACTAGCTCTCAGCTGCATCTATTAACCCTTTTGAGGTTTATTAACTCATTAAATTTCCTAAATATTGCAATTTCTCTTAATTTGATTATACTGTTTAAATTTATTCTCCATTTCTATTAAACATTTAAAGTAACAAAACTGAACAAAAATTTGGCAATTTGTAAATTTACTATTACGAAATACTAGAGATTTACATTGTGTATTTTCTTTTTTTTCGTTATGTCGTTTGTTAATTTTGTGCACATTTTTATTATAAAATCAAAGGTTTAATAACTCATTTAATTTCATAAATATTGCTATACGTCTTTATTTGATTACACTGGTAATGAAAAAAAAAACTTACTAGAAAATTATAGTATTGGACTAGAAGATTTTTATTCACAACTTGTGCCATAAATTTCTTGTCCGTCTGTATTAAATATTTAAAGTAAGAATACTGAAAAAAATTTGGCAATTTGTAAATTTACTATTACGAAATACTAGAGATTTACATTGTGTATTTTCTTTTTTTTCGTTATGTCGTTTGTTAATTTTGTGCACATTTTTATTATAAAATCAAAGGTTTAATAACTCATTTAATTTCGTAAATATTGCTATACGTCTTAATTTGATTACACTGGTAATAAAAACGAAATTTACTAGAAAATTATAGTATTGGACTGGAAGATTTTTATTCACAACTTTTGCCATAAATTTCTTGTCCGTCTGTATTAAATATCAATTTGTAAATTTCTTGTCCGTCTGTATTAAATAGCAATTTGTAAATTTACTATTAAGAAATACTAGGGATTTACATTCTGTATTTTCTTTTTTTTTTTCGCATGTCGTTTGTTAATTTCGTGCACATTTTTATTATAAAATCAAAGTATTATTAACTCATTTAATTTCATAAATATTGCTATACATCTTAATTTGATTACACTGGTAATAAAAACAAAATTTACTAGAAAATTATAGTATCGGACTGGAAGATTTTTATTCACAACTTGTGCCATAAATTTCTTGTCCATCTGTATTAAATATTTAAAGTAACAATACTGAAAAATATTTGAGCAATTTGTAAATTGACTATTACGAAATACTAGGGATTTACATTCTGTATTTTCTTTTTTTTTTTGCATGTCGTTTGTTAATTTTGTGCACATTTTTATTATAAAATCAAAGGTTTAATAACCCATTTAATTTCATAAATATTGCTATACGTCTTAATTTGATTACACTGTTAATAAATAAAAAATTTACTAGAAAATTATAATATCGGACTGGAAGTTTTTAATTCACAACCTGTGCCATAAATGTCTTGTCTATCTGTATTAAATATTTAAAGTAACAATGATGAAAAAAATTTGAGCAATTTTTAAATTTATTATTGCAAAATACTAGGGATTTATATTATGTTTTTTTTCGCGTATCGTTTGTTTATTTCGTGCACATGTTTATTATAAAATCAAACGCCACCTACAATGAAAACATATTTCTGGAATTCGTGGTAAAAATATGAATTATCTGCATTGAATATTTTTGGTCCCTAGACGCATGGAAATGAACATACATCTCGGATAACTCCATGACGATGAACTTGTAATTTTTATACAAATATAAAAGTCCGGCAGATGAATTTACAAATCGGTCAACAAATATTAAAAACTTGACTGAAATTTTACAATTTTGGTCGTCTAATAACCAGATTATAACGGAAGTTTTGTAATTTTCATATTACTTGTTACAGTAAATTTACAATCTTTTTTAACAGTGTATCTTAAATTAAATATTGACCAAACATACGATTATATTTTTTTTAGAATTAACAACCATATATAACAAATAGATTTATTGTCGATACGTGGAAATGTCGATTGGTAGGAAAATCGACGGGAGAATAATCATTATTTTTCTGTACAAATCAGCGAATATCATTCTGCTTCTTAATTGAAGATAGTAATTCGAAAGTTATATGTATAAGATTTAAAAAATGTTTTATTTTTTTTTTGTGAAGCAAAATCGAAATTTATCAAAATATCAACCGTTCTTTGGACATAATTCATCATTGATAATCATTGGTAAACAAAGGTTCTTCTATTAGGAAGCAAAAAAATAGATCATGTACTTAATAACAACGTTGAAACTTGTCACTCGATTTCCGTCAATTTACGCTTGTTCGATCAATTCCAGTCGCTAACTGGAGAAGAACGTCCGGAACACTTGGGGGACGTAGAGAAGGCCGTCAGACCGTCAACCGTAAGATTACTCCGACGATCGTCGTACCCACTCGGTCATATGCAAGTGAACTGCAATTTTGTCATATAGAAGATGAAGCGACTGTATATCTATCCATCAACTTTTAATGCAACAGCCGTGCGAGAATGCCTTTCCCGTATGATCCAAGATCGTGAACATTTTTCGCCCGACAGAGTGAAAAATATACTTGCAGCACATTTACATTTCACCGATTAAAATTTATTTTCTTTCTCATAGAGGAAACTTTGTTTTCATGACATTTTTTTTTAAACCTTTTTAT
The DNA here is from genome assembly GCA_963970395.1 of Ephialtes manifestator. Classification (NCBI taxonomy): domain Eukaryota; kingdom Metazoa; phylum Arthropoda; class Insecta; order Hymenoptera; family Ichneumonidae; genus Ephialtes; species Ephialtes manifestator. The sequence continues at coordinate 782,189 of OZ019969.1, read as the reverse complement.
ATCACGCTACTTAAAATAGTCGAAAAACATCGAGAAAAGTGATCTAAAAAAAATATTCGTATGTATATGCGGATGAAAATTTAATTGCGTAGAATTCATGAATCCAAAATATCCAGCTTAAATTTGGCACACAAGTGAAGCAGCAGCGAATTGTATGCAAAAATTTAGATTTCAATCAGACATGAACCACTTTTCACCCCAGGCGAAAGATTGCATGCGCAATCTTTTCTGCCCGCACTTTTCCGCCCGCTGCGTTACTTTTCCTTTCGATGCGTTACTTTTCCTTTCGATGCGTTACTTTTCCTCCCACTGTGTTACTTTTCCTCCCATTGCGTTACTTTTCCTCCCATTGCGTTACTTTTCCTCACACTGTGTTACTTTTCCTCCCATTGCGTTACTTTTCCTCTCTCTGCGTTACTTTTCCTCCCGTAGCGTTACTTTTCTTCCCCTACATTACTTTTCTTCCCCCTGCGTTACTTTTCTTCCCCCTGCGATACTTTTCCTCCCGCTACGTTACTTTTCTTCCCGCTACGTTACTTTTCCTCATCCTGCGTTACCTTTCCTCCCGCTGCGTTACTTTTCCTTCCGATGCGTTCCTTTTCCTCGCGCTGCGTTACTTTTCCTCCCGCTGCGTTACTTTTCCTCCCGCTGCGTTACTTTTCCTCTCGATACGTTACTTTTCCTCCCCCTACATTACTTTTCTTCCCCCTGCGTTACTTTTCTTCCCCTTGCGATACTTTTCCTCCCGCTACGTTACTTTCCCTCCCGCTCCGTTACTTTTCCTCCCCTTCCGTTACTTTTCGTCCCGCTGCGTTACTTTTCTTCCCGCTGCGTTACTTTTCCTCCCGCTGCGTTACGTTTCCTCCTATTGCGTCACCTTTTCTCTCGCTGCGGTACTTTCCCTCCCGCTCCGTTACTTTTCCTCCCGTTCCGTTACTTTTCCTGCCGCTCCGTTACTTTTCTTGCCGCTGCGTTACTTTTCATCCCGCCGGTCAAGAATCAACAACTTTCCAGCCGCGTTACAGGTATGAAATGTGGTCTTTTTAACGTAGTCGGAAATAAAGTTTTTCTCCCTAGTGATGAAATGTATTTATTATTTGTTAGCCTATTCATGTATAAAAAATGTCTCTAGTTTCAAAAGCAAAAGCTCGCGATCTCTAAGATAAATCGTTCTCATTTTGCCGTGGAGTTTCAGGTTCAAGGGTACTCTTTATAAAGGGATGCGCGCTTATAACTCGGCGACTAGCATATTAAAAAAAAAAGTAGATACCTGTATTATTAAAGGTACAAAAGCGTGTACCAAGTGGAAAGAATTGCGATAATACCACTCTTCTGTCCCTCGCTCCAGAGAGTCAGAAGGGGCAGGTCGGAAAAGCACGAGAACACGGAAAATCCATTAGGTTTTTTTAGCAGAAGCGCGGTAGACGTATTCCGCAAGATCCGTCGGCTCAGTTATCGGCGTACGTTTCACGGCATTAATCGGCAAATGGCTTGACGTTGATTTCTACATATATATGGGCTATTTCAATTCACAGCTTTTATCGACATTCTTGGAAAGTTTTATAATCAGCCAGATTTCACTACTGAGTAAAAAAACTTTCTGTACATTTTTTTAAAGACTTTTCTTGCACCATCTCAAAATTCGCATTTTTTCATAACGTTATATCTTAAAAAATAAAATATAGGACATGAAATCTTGAATGTGACCGTAGTTCAATTCCACCTCATCCGAAATATATTAATTGTAGTTATTAAATCCCTTTTTTCATTTAAATATTCGATGAGCAGTTTGTCTTTTTTTTTTTAATTACAATTTATCGTCCGAAAAATATAGCTCTATTTTTCTCTTCCAAGATTATATTTTTTTATATGCTCCTAAATGTGTACGAAAAAAGCTTAAGGAATTTACAGAAAGTAGTCTTAAGTAGGGCGGAAACTAAATAAATTTGATTATTTTTCTCGAGAAAAAAATGTAGTTTGGTTTTTGTACAAACGATAAAGCTCAAGTAGCATTAAAAATTTCACAATATATTACAATTTCTTATTCTATAATATTCTTGTGCTATTTTTCTCTACCACGATATGACAAGTTTTGAAAAAATGCTCCAACATTTATTCTTCGATAAATCTGAAAAATAAGAAATCTGAATAATCTGCACAGAAGTTATTTTCAAGTCATAATAAAATCTGGCTAAAGTACCTGAGCTGGCCGAAAAATATCCGATTATACGAAAACTAAATAAATTTAATTATTTAGTTTGAAAACCTAATTCGGTTCAGTTCTTTTTTTTAGTAAAAATTCAAGTAGCATTCAAAATTTCATTAACAAATAATCATTTAATTCAATCTTATAATATTCTTCTGCTATTTTTTTCTACTACTTTCTTCTACTTTCAAATTTTAACAAATGCTCGTGTCTGAAGAATTGGCAAAAAGCACAGAAAGTACTCTTAATTAGTAATACGTCCTGATTAATTATGAGAAATTTCTAAGAGAGCCGAAAAAAGTATATATGAGTTGGCAGAGAATTTCCCATATATATATACTCTCATTCGTGCTCGTGCATACGCCCTTGCACAGGTTAAAGTTTTAAATCCATTGTCGAATACGGCGATGGCTAACACAAATGCAACGAGTTCCGATCCGTAGTCCAACAAAGTATATAGCATTCTAGTTGAAAGTTGGGGTTACTACCAACGGTAGTTAACACCTCGATTAATGCCCGACGACATTGTGATCGTCACGTGCATCTCTGTTGAATTATAAAGTTTTAAAAAATGTTCATTTACCGAGCTCGTATCATCCAAGACTTTTTCTGCGTTCGTTAGCGCACAGCTTTTGAGAATAACGTTGCTGAAGTTACGGTAATCGGAGCCGATCGAATAACCCATTCGAGTGTAATGGATATAACTATTATTCTGACATAACAGCAGGAGTATTTACTACATGGGACGAATATTTTTTTTTTAACTTTTTTTTTTTCCATTTCGCAGGCAGATTTTCTAGTACGATACTTCGTTAGTAAAAATATGTTTTTTCCTGCCGAGAAGTAATTGAATAAATTACGAAAAAAATATTTATTTACAGCCTGTTATGTTTTAATGGTATACAATTAATAATATCGGAAACAGTACGAAAATATTCGTAAAAATTCGACCAAACATTTGATTTTGAGGCAAAACGTGGAGAGACATTTTTGGAGCATTTTATGAAGTCTAGGAATTTTTTTTTTTTTTTTTTTTTTCTAGTACGATACTCATGAGATTTACTGAACTTCGTAATTGAATAAATTACGAAAAAAATATTTATTTACTGCCTGTTAAGTTTTAATGGAATACAATTAATAATATCGGAAACAATACGAAAATATTCGTAAAATTCGACCAAAAGTTTGACTTTGAGGCAAAACATGGAGGATTTTTTTGAGCATTTTGTGAAGCCAAGGAAATTTTTATTTGTTTTTTTTTTCTTGTCGAGAATTGAATAATTTACGAAAAAAATATTTATTTACTGCCAGTTAAATTTTAGTGGAATACAACCAAAAAATTCAACCAAAAGTTTGACTTTGAGGCAAAACGTGGAGAGGAATTTTTTGAGCATTTTGTGAAGTCTAGAAAATTTTTATTTGTTTTTTTTTTCTACTGTTAATAAAAGCTGATTGAATTACCTATTTCCGTATTATGGAAATAATTAACATTCTGATACAACTTCACTAATTTCCGCTGGATAAAGTTTCATTTTTTTCCTTATAAAGAAAACTTTGTTTTCGGGAAAAAAATATATTCCGTGATTATCCTGTTAGGAAACTCAGAATAATTCAAAACAGAAAAAAAGTAAAAAGTTTTTGATTTTTGAAATTTTTTAAAAATGTGTGCAACATTTTTTATTCTGTAGCTTTTGGAATTTTTTTCAAAAAATAGCGTGAATGCTCTAACTTTCGTAAAATTTACAATATTTTGGTAAATAATTCTTCATAAGTGCAGGTATATTTAATTTTGTTTGGTAATGAATTTGGTCGAAATCGGAAAAGCGGTTCAGATTTTATGGATATTTTAATTTTCGGAAAATTGACGTTTTTGCATTAACTTTTGCAAACCGCGAACTAGCAAACCTAAATTTTGTACGTAAACGTAGTAATATTAAGCGATGCTAAATACAAAATTTAGATACAAAACAAACGTCGAAGGCTCGGGATTATAAAAGAATTGGAATTCTTCCTTATTATTTATTAACGTCTAAAATTTCTACTACACTTCAGTTTCGAAAATTTATTTAAAACAAAAACACAAAATAAAACTTTGCACATTGTTTCCTCATTATTTTGAATATTTACAAAGTTTCTTCTACAAGGAATCCAAAATTGATAAACATTCTTCTTCATAAATTTGTAAAAAGTTAAATATAATGAGGAAACAATATGCAAAATCCTACTTTGCATTCTTCATTATATTTTAATAGATTCCCCTGCTAAAAAAGTGCATTAAAAAATAATACAAGAAAAAAGATTTCAGAACCAAAGTCACGAAAAAAATCCTTTATTTTCCATAATTTTCTATCACACTTCTTTAACAGATTCAATTAAATTCTATTATCGTCTTTCAATTAAAATTGTGCTGAGAAGATATTTTAAAAGTGAATTGCTGATGGAATTGTTCGTCATCTGTATACTGCTTGATTTATTGTTCTTGATATTGTTGATATAATTAAAATTGTACCAAAGACTTGAATTTAAATCAAAACCTTTTAAAGAGCTTTTATAAACTTTTGGAAAATCTTTGAAAACTTTAGTATGATAAACTTAACAAACCTTCACGCAAATTGTAGAGTTTAAGTTCAAATCGAGTTGAGAGTGTGTGGAATTCTTATGAAACTGGTACAAAGGAGTGGAAAAGTTGAAAAAAATACTCTCGGCAAGAAAAATAAAGTTTCATAACTTGATGAATATGTTGATGCGGTAAGTTAATCAAAGTTTTCTACCGTCTCGGTTTAATAAATACGAAATTTAGCGAACGCGATGGAGCAGTTAATAGGAACCGATCGAATAGCCGGAACGGATACAGTCGATAAGATAATTACTACCACTCACCGATCGTTAAACGATACCGCAATATCCTATCCGCGAGGAAACATTTGCTCGAGTCATTTAATTTAAGCCCAACGTTTATTAGCTTAACATAATGGACGCTCTCTTTCTCTCTCGCACACACATTTTCTCTTTCTCTCTCGCTTCTCCTGTTCTTGTAAAGTCTGCGTGAAGATACACTAGCTTTTAAGGATGTTATATATATTATATTTACATTATATATTATATTTATATTTACATAAATTCCCACCCAAAAATTTCATTCCATAATAATTTTAGCAGTTATTTGCAAGAAAAATATAAAAAGAAAAATGAATGTTTTATATATATTTATATTATATTTATATTTACATATATTCCCAACCAAAAATTTCATTCCATAATAATTTTAGCAGTTATTTGAAAGAAAAATATAAAAAGAAAAATGAATGTTTTATATATATTTATATTATATTTATATTTACATATATTCCCAACCAAAAATTTCATTCCATAATAATTTTAGCAGTTATTTGCAAGAAAAATATAAAAAGAAAAATGAATGTTTTATAAATATTTATATTATATTTATATTTACATATATTCCCACCCAAAAATTTCATTCGATAAAAATCTTAATAGTTTTTTGCAAGAAAAATATAAAAAGAAAAACTAATGTTTTATAAATATTTATATTATATTTATATTTACATATATTCCCAACCAAAAATTTCATTCCATAATAATTTTAGCAGTTATTTGCAAGAAAAATATAAAAAGAAAAATGAATGTTTTATAAATATTTATATTATATTTATATTTACATATATTCCCACCCAAAAATTTCATTCGATAAAAATCTTAGTAGTTTTTTGCAAGAAAAATATAAAAAGAAAAATTAATGTTTTATAAATATTTATATTGTATTTATATATACATATATTCCCAACCAAAAATTTCATTCGATAAAAATCTTAGTAGTTTTTTGCAAGAAAAATATAAAAATAAAAATGAATGTTTTATATATATTTATATTATATTTATATTTACATATATTCCCAACCAAAAATGTCATTCGATAAAAATCTTAATAGTTTTTCGCAAGAAAAATATAAAAAGAAAAATGAATGTTTTATATATATTTATATAATATTTATATTTACATACATTCCCAACCAAAAATTTCATTCCATAATAATTTTAGCAGTTATTTGCAAGAAAAATATAAAAAGAAAAATTAATGTTTTATAAATATTTATATTATATTTATATTTACATATATTCCCAACCAAGAATTTCATTCCATAATAATTTTAGTAGTTTTTTGTAGGAAAAATATAAAAAGGCTGCAAAGTAGAACTTTGCAAATTGCTTCCTCATTATTGTTGGATTTGTACAAATCTACCTCTATGCGGAAGCATGTTAATCTATTTTGGCTTCCTTATAGAGGAAGCTTTGTAAAAATCCAACAATAATGAGGAAGCAATTTGCAAAGTTCTACTTTGCAGCCTTGTTTATATTGGCGAAAAGTGTTTGCAATTCCCTCCCATTTTTTGAAAACTTATTTGACCTCAGCTTAATGCGCAAGGACTACCTTAATCGAAATAACGAAAATGGAATTTATCCTCCTCTTTTGTGTAAATTTTCATCTCGATTCGTCACGCCGTTCGAGAGTTATGAGCAATTCTATTTTGGGACAAACGGTCATTATAAATTTAAAAAAATAAAAATTATATATGAAGCAATGTGTAAAGTTCTACTTTGCATTCTTATTTCCATTGAGTACAAACTTTTGTCTCGCATTATCAACTTTTGCTGATGCTAGAGCGAAAATCGTTTTTTTTGTTGTAAATTTCAAAATGTCGTATAATCTGAACCACTTTACCGATCATCGTCAAATTTGGTACGTGGCATAGCTGCATGTTCCTTTTCGTCTGTAAAACATTTCGGTTAAATTGGTGAAATTCGACGTGATTTATAAAAAAAATGATTTTTTTCGAAAAATTCAAACATCTATAAAATTTGAACCGCTTTATCGATTTCGCTCAAATGCAATGCCAAACAACATTGAACGTATATTTATTTATAAACAACTATTTAGCAAAATCGTCTAATTTTTACGAAAGT
>OZ019969.1:747500-770000 GCA_963970395.1 Ephialtes manifestator | reverse complement strand
TTTGTAGAGTTTTGCTACAAAAAAATTTGTAACGATTTTGTACTGAATATTAATCGATTTACGTTAATTTTCATGAAATATTTGTAGAGTTTTGCTACAAAAAAATCTGTAACGATTTACCGATTTCAATGTCAAATAAATTGGTCTTTCTGACCGTCAAAAATATACGACATAAAAGTTACAGTCATTTGCGTATTCAAACTATTTTTCTCAAGTTTTATGCATTAAACAGTGGAATAATCTTTGTAATACAGATTGTGTACTTCATTTGTACTGAACATTAATTTATTTACGTTAATTTTCATGAAATATTTGTAAAGTTTTGCTACAAAAATATCTGTAACGATTTTGTACTCAATATTAATCGATTTACGTTAATTTTTATGAAATATTTGTAGAGTTTTGCTACAAAAAAGTCTGTAACGATTTTGTACTCAATATTAATCTATTTACGTTAATTTTCATGAAATATTTGTAGAGTTTTGCTACAAAAAAATCTGTAACGATTTACCGATTTTAATGTCAAATAAATTGGTCTTTCTGACCGTCAAAAATATACGACATAAAAGTTACAGTCATTTGCGTATTCAAACTATTTTTCTCAAGTTTTATGCATTAAATAGTGGAATAATCTTTGTAATATAGATTGTGTATTTCATTTGTACTGAACATTAATTTATTTACGTTAATTTTCATGAAATATTTGTAGAGTTTTGCTACAAAAAAATCTGTAACGATTTACCGATTTTAATGTCAAATAAATTGATCTTTTTGACCGTAAAAAATATACGACATTGACGAATGGTTAAAAGCTACAGTCATTTGCATATTTTTTTTTTACAGATGGTGTAATTCATTTATACGCAATATTAATCGATTTACGTTAATTTCCATGACACATTTGTAGAGTTTTAACCAGAAAAAATCTGTATCGAGTGTCTAAAATCTTTACCGATTTTAATATGAAATTAATTGGTCTTTTTGACCGTAAAAATATGTTGTAATGTATTGTTTTATACACGATAATATTCAGAATAAAAGTGTTTATTCGGGACACAAAAAGCCGTACAACATGTCATTGAACGATATATTATAAAGAATAACTTTTAAAACAGAATACGTCTGCGATCGTAAAACGTTGTCAACAACTTTTATGAAGCGGGATCTTGACGTCCATGAATTGTTCTTTGATAAAACAAAACATTCGCCCATGAAAGGCGCCAAGCTCGAAATCTTCAATAAGTTACAGTCATTTGCGTATTCCAACTATTTTTCTAAAGTTTTATGCATTAAACAGTGGATTAAGCTTTGTACTACAGATTGTGTACTTCATTTGTACTCAACATTAATCGATTTACGTTAATTTCCATGAAATATTTGTAGAGTTTTTCCCAGAAAAAATCTATCATTCTTTACCGATTTTAATGCCAAATGAATTGATCTTTTTGATCGTAAAAAAATATCCGATATTGACGTTAGTTTAAAAGTTACAGTGAGTTATTTACCCAGCGAAAAATCTCTTTCGATAGAAACAATAGCTATAATTATAAGACGCTTAGTACTAGCAAATATCTATTAAAGTCGTAGCGTGTTTTCCCAGAAGAACAATGAGCCGAACCTATAAAAAAATACGAATTATTCTTCACAAAACGATAAAAATCATCGAAAAATGTATTTATATATAGTTAATTAATGAAAATTAGCGATGATTTTGCCATAATATTCATTAACTAAATACGCATTATTCTTCACAAAACGAACAAAAAATCTTCGAAAAACATATTTAGTTAATGAATATTATGGCAAAATGATCGCTAATAAAATATATAAAATGTAATAGACACAAGCTGTAATATAAATCGTCTTTCTCCGTTTCAATTATTATTTAAAACCATGTAGAATGAATAACAAGAATTGATCTCTGATACGATTGGTGTAAAGCGCGCCCTTTTTAAAAAAAGTTTTCCATGCCAGCGTGAATTTGGCGCCAAAAAAGTATAGAAAGCGCGCGGCTTATATTCCCACCACCGATTCCACTTCTTCGAAAACAAAGGCAAACAAACAGTAGACTACAATTTTTTTCCCTAATGAATCATATACAGCGATATAAAAGTTTAGCTCGAACGAAGAGTTTCGGCGCGCAATGTGCGCCCGTGCCGGTAAATAACCCCTCGAAATTACATACACTTAGCAGCAAGTGGACGCAAAGTCACTAACACGAGAGTATTCCCTTAATTTCACGCACGTTAATCTTTACGTAGCGCCGCGAGCGGTCGTTCACTAAAGCGGAATAGCTGCAGCAAACTCAGTGAGAGGGGAACCGGCGAGAGTAAAATTCAGGTGCACTTTCGTGTTATAACAAAGCGAGCGAGCGAGCTTTCGTTGATTTCCACGCGGAGAGACACGAGTTCACCGAACGGCGTCCGCGAAGGGACTATTCACCGAAACGACGCTTCGTCTAAGTTGCGCCGCGCGTCTGCTACCGAGTACAAATATATATATACATACGTTGATACATATATATATACAAGTGGGAAAAGAGCGCTTGCGCGCACACACGAGCTTCTATGCACGCACTTTGCATCCCGGCATCGCTGTGTAAACGTCTATCACTGTATATAACGCGCACACGTTGATAGTCGAGCAAGAGGTGGGAAGCTTTCGCCGAAATCCTATACACGCGCGGACCGGACGTGTTGAAGGAGTTTACCATGCATACTCGCCCTACTATAGCTCTTCGCAGCTATACATCTCACCTACTTTCCCCCTATTTCCTAAACTAACCTAAACCTTTGGCATCGCTGCTGCCTAAGGCTACGCGAGGGTCATAAACTTTGGACTTTGCATGAAAGACGCTCTCCTACAACATTTTTCGTGCCAAAGGGCGCGCTGTGTGTGTGTGTTTGTTTTTTTCTATCTTGTAACGTTTTTTTTTTTTTATGGATTTGAGGACCTCGTAATGAAGATCGTCGAGAGGGCCTACGGCTATGAGAATTTGAGTACGTTTTAGAACCTGCGGCAGTAGCATCACAGATGTAATAGGGTATCCCCTTGGAAATTCAATATATACGAGAGTGAATCCCGGAAAAGAAAGTATTAGGGGGAGAAAGTAGAAGGGAAATAAAGTACCAAGGAAAAAGTACCCGGGAAATAAAGTACCAGGAAAAAAAGTACCAAGGAAAAAGTACCCGGGAAATAAAGTACCAGGAAAAAAAGTACCAGGGAGAAAAGTACCTGGGAAATAAAGTACCAGGGGAAAAAGTACCTGGGAAATAAAGTACCAGGGAAAAAAGTACCTGGGAAATCATGTACCAGGGAAAAAAGTACCTGGGAAATAAAGTACCAAGGAAAAAAGTACCTGGGAAATAAAGTACCAGGGGAAAAAGTACCAGAGAAATAAAGTACCAGGGAAAAAAGTACCTGGGAAATAAAGTACCTGGGAAATATAGTACCAGGGAAAAAAGTACCTGGGGAATAAAGTACGACAGAAAAAAGTACCTGGGGAATAAAGTACCTGGGAAATAAAGTACCAGGGAAAAAAGTACCTGGGGAATAAAGTACGACAGAAAAAAGTACCTGGGAAATAAAGTACCAGGGAAAAAAGTACCTGGGAAATAAAGTACCAGGGAAAAAAGTACCTGGGAAATAAAGTACCAGGGAAAAAAGTACCTGGGAAGTAAAGTACCAGGGAAATAATGTATCGGGGAAATAAAGTACCAGGGAAAAAAGTACCCGAGAAATAAACTATCAGGGAAAAAAGACCCCCCGAAAAAAAGTTTCCAGGAAAAAAAAGTAACCCCGAAAAAAAGTCCCCAGGAAAAAAAGTCCCCCGGAGAAAAAGTCCCTCGGAAAAAACGGTACTTTTTTTTCCGAAATACTTTTTCTCTAAGGGTCCTTTTTTCTGAGGGACTTTTTTTTCAAGGGTCTTTTTCCCGATACTTTTTTTCCCTGGACCTTTTTTTCTGAAGGACTTTTTTTCCGAGTACTTTTTTTTTCCTAATACCATACGAAAGTATATCTGACATATAGAATTTTCCGGATGGTAATATAACAAAAATATATTGTGCTTCCTCATTGAAGAAGCTTTGTTTTCGTGAATTTTTTTTTTTCTCGAGATTTTAATATCAGGACCCTTAGAGTGGTCCAAAACGTCGAGAAAAGTGGTTTAGAAAAAATGTCTGTATATGTGTGTGTGTGTATGTGGAGATTTCCTTGTAAGCACTATACTGTCGTAATTACAGATATATCTTCGTCAAATTTGGCACGCAAGTGGACTGTCATACATCAACGTTTGGGATTGTAGTTGACGCAAATCGGCTGGAAAATTCAAATTTTACAGCATTTTCAAAATTTTTAAAATATGGTTTTCACGCTTTAACTTTCGAAAATTAAGAGATATCGAACTGAAATATTGTACGTAAATGGTCTACCATTAAACCATGATGTATACCAAATTTGGCAAAAATCGTTAGGGTAGTTCTAATTGTATTGCAATTTCAATTTTTTTTAAATCTCTGCAAAGATGCAAACTGCAAACATGGTAGAAAGAGAATAATTGTTAACAATGTTAAAAGGATGTTAACGTATGTAAGCCTTTTTTGTTTACTGTTCCAGCAATTACATTTGTAAAAACATCTTTGGCAAGTGCATTGTCAACATGTATTTTATCGGCAATATTAATAAAATCAAGTTTCAAAAAAATACTAATTTGTCGTATCTTTATTTATTTGAGTTTTAAAAGCATGTCTTTATGACAAGAGGACAGGAGTTAACCTTGATGGAGATTCATTCACTTCGAATATAAAGAGCAAAATAGTGCCTCATAAGTAAAACATGTTTGAAATTATGTGCGTCGTTCATGAATGACACATATTCATCGAAACTTACGACAGATATAGTCTCAGTTGGTACACGAGTGATGCACAATGTTTGACTAATATTCTTTATATATCTCAAACACCAACAAATTTATACTCGTGTTTTCGGAAAAAGCTCTGGTAAACAGAAAAATAAAAGTGTATAGATTAAAACATTAATATAGTATATGACTATTTCTGACAAAGAAAGCTGCTGCGAAAAAGTGCAAACCGAAGGAAACGAATGTCAATAAAGTTAGTTAGGTTCACAGATGGCATATGTGCTTTAAAGAAATATATTTTTGTGTAGAAGTATTGGTTGTTTTCGTGAGAATACAATTTTGTTGAGAGATTAAACACGCCTTAAAAAATGTTTCAAACGCAATGAATATTGAGGTATTCAATTTTAAAGCATAGCCAAAACCGGTGCATAGATAACCACAACTGGTGAAATGGCACACAGAAAAAAGGCTTGGTTGGAACTACCAAGTGCTATGGTTATATATGCGCCAGACAATAAATTGGTTAGACCAACCAAGTAATTTGTTAGGTGACCAATTTCTTGGTTGGTCTAACCAAGTCACTTGGATAGCTTACCAAGTCACTTGGTGAGTCTAACAAAGAAATTGGTAGCCTAACCAAGAAATTGGTCGGTCTAACCAATTAATTGTCTGGCGCATATATAACCATAGCACTTGGTTGTTTCAACCAAGCTTTTCTTTCCGTGCAATGCTCCTACTTTTTTTTATTTTCCAGTGTTTTCTCAACACATATGAAGATTTTAATGCTAGAAATCGGAAATTAGATAGATATGTTTTATTTAGCTTTTAGCTATTATGCGCTTCGCGCTACAGGTTCGCTTAATTTTAACTTATTCTAATTTATTTTTACGTTCCTTAACGTCTGTACATACTTTTTTACATTACTACATTTAATTTCGGATTATTTATATCAAATACACAATTTACAATTTCTGTTTATTATTGCTGTCTTGATCTTGTTACATACTTTGATACATTTCGTTTGAGATCTGGTATCGACTTTATATCTTTTATTTCTACTGGCATCTTGTTGTACAATTTAAATCCGTCATAGTACAGATCTCTGTGCCCTACCGTCCTTTTCCTGAACTCAATTCTTATCTGATCTGCTTGCCTCGTTCTCATACTGCTCCTGTCTTCTACCATCTTTATTATCCTACTATTTTCGTCTTTTAATTTATCCGCTTCAATAATCCTATGTATAAATAAAATCACACTGTATTCCAGTCTTTCGGTAATATTCATAAAATGCAATGGCTCTAACATGTCATTTACTCTTGTTCTTCTATTGCATTGGAGTATCACACACATTGCCCTGTTCTGTATATTTTGTAGAATTTCTAGATCCGACTTATTCATGTTTATCATTACTGTACTACAATATTCTAAATGTAGTGCAATTATTGTTTTGTAAACTAGTGATGCGACGATACATGAAAAAATATCGATTCTCATAATCGATTAAATTTAAAAAAAAAGAATTATCGATTCGATTAATCGGTATAAAATCTATCGATTGTAAAAGAATCGATTAAAAATCTGATTTTCATCTCGAGTACTGAATAATCATAAAATAAAAATAAAAATAAATAAGCACAATTAACTATTTATTGGCAATAAATACAAATTGTTTTGATGATTACAGTAGTGATGCGACGATACATGAAAAAATATCGATTCTCATAATCGATTAAATTTTTAAAAAAAGAATTATCGATTCGATTAATCGGAATAAAATCTATCGATTGTAAAAGAATCGATTAAAAATCTGATTTTCATCTCGAGTACTGAATAATCATAAAATAAAAATAAAAATAAATAAGCACAATTAACTATTTATTGGCAATAAATACAAATTGTTTTGATGATTACAGTAGTGATGCGACGATACATGAAAAAATATCGATTCTCATAATCGATTAAATTTTAAAAAAAAGAATTATCGATTCGATTAATCGGAATAAAATCTATCGATTGTAAAAGAATCGATTAAAAATCTGATTTTCATCTCGAGTACTGAATAATCATAAAATAAAAATAAAAATAAATAAGCACAATTAACTATTTATTGGCAATAAATACAAATTGTTTTGATGATTACAGTAGTGATGCGACGATACATGAAAAAATATCGATTCTCATAATCGATTAAATTTAAAAAAAAAGAATTATCGATTCGATTAATCGGAATAAAATCTATCGATCGTAAAAGAATCGATTAAAAATCTGATTTTCATCTCGAGTACTGAATAATCATGAAACAAAAATAAAAATATCCGTCGCTAATAATCCTGGCAGTTGAAGCGACGTTAAAAAAACACAAAAAAAATAAAAATAAAAATAAATAGGGTTCAATTAACTAAACGACATCTGATTGGTTGCGGTTCTCGCCTAGCCTAACATTTTTGAGAATCGATTATCAGTAGAATCGTGGAAAAATAATCGATTCGCAAATAATCGACCGTCTAAATAATCGATGAATAATCACGATTAATTCATGAAAAAAAATCGATTCTCGAATAATCGAATCTGAATCTCGCATCACTGTTGTAAACCGTAAATCTTGTTATAGGCGATAGAAATATCCCTAGTCTATTTAAAAAGCTTTCTTCCCTACTTTAGATACTATAAATTCTCTGTACGAAATAAAGTTGAAGTGTTGGTCAATTTTTATGCCTAGGTACTTCATTTCTACAACTCCTTCCAGTATTTCGCCATCTCTACATAGTAATCTATCATGATGATTATATTCTCCTCGGATACGAAAAGTACAGATTCAAAACCGTTTTATGACATTTAGTCCGAATTACAAGCACTTGAAAATAGGAAAATTCTTAAAGTGGCCACAACCGGTAGTTCTATCCTATATATTTTCGTTGCGCGGACCGGACGTGTTGAAGGAGTTTACCCTGCATACTCGTCCTACCATAGCTCTTCGCACCTATTCGTCTCACCTACTTTCCCCTATTTCCTAAACCAACCTAAACCTTTGGCACCTCTGGTGCCTAAGGCTATGCGAGGGTCATAAACTTTGGACTTTGCATCAAAGGCGCTCTCCAACAACATTTTTCGTGCCAAAGGGCGCGCTGTTTTTTTTCTATCTTTTAACGCTACGTGTAATGCTTTTTTTTTATGTATTGAAGGACCTCGTAATGAAGATCGTCGAGAGGGCCTACGGCTCTGAAAATTCGAGTACGTTTTAGAACCTTTCCAGCGGTACTACCACAGATATAATATATATCTTCGTCGGAGCAAAAAAAAAGTACTTGAAAGCTATCAGCTCACTGAATTTTGCTATTAAAGCAGCTTCCCATTAAATACCGACAGACTGGCTGGAATTTCATGTTTATCAAAGAATTTCCTGTTTTCCTATGTATCTGAATTCCGAGTAATTCGAAGGGTAATGAGACTCTCCATACATCGCACATTTTTAATAATTAGGGACGCGTGATAATATCAAAACTTCGTAATTTATACTGAACTTTATTGAACATTTTTTTGTACATATTTTTTATGAAATCCACTTTGATGAACATACATTTTAATTGGAATATCAATTTAATTCGTTGTCATTGAATGTGGAATCAAAAACGGGAAAAAGTCACTTTTTTTTTAAATCATGGCAAAAAGGCTTGTAACGGGTATTTTCTGTGAGTACGGAATCTAAAATTCAGTGAAGATCACTTTCCTCAAATTTCCAAAATTCCTTTTTTTTTTGTTGAGTGTTGCTTTGGCCGTATATGATGAATTAGGAATAGGTGCTTCGGCGAAGGACGGCCTCAGATATTAACTTTTTTTTTTCCCCTCTTACGTTTCGTCCAGATCTGGGCCTCTTCAGAGATTTATTTTTTAATAATTATAAAATTATATACATATCTATGTTATAATATTTAATTTTCTTTTCCCGCGAGACTGATCGGTACACGCTTCATTTTATTTATTGGAGATATGTGATGTTGTTAAATTTTTCAAAATGTTTTCCAAAATTCCCACAGCGATAAAAAAAAAAAGAAAATTGAATGCTGACTCTTTCGCATAAATCTGACTTTTACGACGAAGAACAGAAAATTCTCCATGACCAGCTAAACAAGACAAAAAAAAAAGAAAGGAACATTTTTTTATCGTCGTAGCGCCCACATCTGGTCACCTCATTCACCTTACCCCAACCCCGACCTTCTTCTTCATCTTCTTCTTCTTCTTCATCTTCTTCTTCTTCTTCTTCTTCTTCTTCTTTTTCTTCTTTCATGCTCCTAAATCACTGATCGACTATTCTCCCATGTACAGCCCAGGGAACACGTATGGTTTATCGGCTGGTTGCGTGAGTTTTAAGGCGCGCATGAATAACCGAGAGGTTGATACTGTACATGGGATATGTTGCTGCGGGTGTGATGTACATACGTATCAATTTAGAGAGTATATATATGTATCTATTCATGGACGGTTGCATATATATATATATATACGTGTCTCAAGCATATAAGCTATATAGAGCCTATGGTGATATATAGCTATACGAAACACATCCTTTGTACATTATAACAAGGTGCTGGCAAGCTGTTGTGCCAGTTGAGTATATCCGGCAGCTTTTGTCTGTGAGAGGACAGCTACACGTTCTCACTCTCACTCTCACTCTCTCTCTCACTCTTCACCCGTTGTCGCTTATATGTGCTTGTATATAGATTCTTCACTCGACACGTCGAGAGTTGTCACCGCTTCGTCCTTCTCTATCTCTCGTACCTACATGTTTTCGATTACACCTTTCACGTCCGCGCGGCAGTCTAATGAATGGCTTCTTTTCTATCTGGGGTAATTTTATTCACTCCGGGAGAGAAGCGCCATTTCTATGGTGGGAATACAATTCTGCAAAGAACAGAGAGCTCGGTTGTAGCTTTTATTGAGCGTTACGACAAAAAAAAAAATATAAAAAATAAAAAATGTAACGTTTATAAAAGGATCTGTTAATTTGAATTAATAAAAATAGCGGAATAGTGTTTTATGACATGGACATATTTTATAGGGTCATGGAAATCGAAGTAAGAAAAATGATTATTATTATAATCGATAATAATAATTTTTAAAATAGTACAAAATATATACTGAGAAAAAAAAGATACTGGTAACTATAAATTTATAGTGAAATACAAACTCAGCTATTTACAAAATGTTAGCTGCACTAATTATTTATAGTCAATGCAACAGTTAATAATAGTATCGTAACAAAAAGTATATTGTTTTTAAAATTTAGCGATAGGGGCGACGTACTATTCATAGAAAACATAATCACAAACATAGTATTCTTTGAGAAATTATTTAACAATTTTGAAATTGTCATTGAAAGCATAATAATAAAGTTACTCTAACTATAAAAAAGTAGCTAAGGTTGTATTTCACTATATGTTTATTGTTAAACTAGGACATCATGTTAAGCCAACTATAGTATTAGTTGCAGTAACTATAACGTAGTTAATTTAACCAATAAATCAGTTAAAATAACTATTCAAATTGTTCCATAGACTACAAATTTACAGTTATGGCTTAATAGTTGCCTAAATTACTTCGATTTTTTTCAGTGTAGAGGACCGTAGTATTATAGTCGTGTCTACTTGATTTTTTTATGAGACTCTTAATGCACACTAATTTATCAAATTTATTGGCTAAATGAAAATGAATTAAAAAGCCATCTACTCTTCGTAGGATCAGATGCATTTATTCTTCGGACTTAAAACGCGACGTCCAGACTATATAGTTCCAGCTTTATTCATGGTATTAGTTGGATGAATTTGCGACTGCTGTAGATAATCGGTGTTGAAGGTTCCGGCAATGGAACGGTCCACGACAAGAAAAAAACCAAATATTACGTTTCGGCTCTCATCAGAGCCCTCTTCAGAAATATATTTATCAATCTATAAATAAGTTCACAAAAAATTTTTTAAATAAATTTTATCATAACAAATCATATTGCTAATTTCTCTTTGTACAAAAAAATTGGTGGCGATTTTATATGGACATATCGAAATATCGAAATATCGAAATATCGAAATATCGAAATATCGAAATACATCGCAATGCGAGTTAGCCATTGTTGCTTTTTTATTCGTCCTATAATTGGTCATCAGAGCCCTCTTCAGAAATATATTTATCAATCTATAAATAAGTTCACAACAATTTTTTTTAAATAAATTTTATCATAACAAATCATATTGCTAATATCTCTTTGTACA
This sequence comes from Ephialtes manifestator, assembly GCA_963970395.1. Classification (NCBI taxonomy): domain Eukaryota; kingdom Metazoa; phylum Arthropoda; class Insecta; order Hymenoptera; family Ichneumonidae; genus Ephialtes; species Ephialtes manifestator. The sequence goes on along the minus strand of OZ019969.1, from coordinate 758,882 downwards.
AAAAAATTGGTGGCGATTTTATATGGATATATCGAAATATCGAAATACATCGCAATGCGAGTTAGCCATTGTTGCTTTTTTATTCGTCCTATAATTGGTCATCAGAGCCCTCTTCAGAAATATATTTATCAATCTATAAATAAGTTCACAACAATTTTTTTTAAATAAATTTTATCATAACAAATCATATTGCTAATTTCTCTTTGTACAAAAAAATTGGTGGCGATTTTATATGGATATATCGAAATATCGAAATACATCGCAATGCGAGTTAGCCATTGTTGCTTTTTTATTCGTCCTATAATTGGTCATCAGAGCCCTCTTCAGAAATATATTTATCAATCTATAAATAAGTTCACAATTTTTTTTAAATAAATTTTATCCTAACAAATCATATTGCTGATTTCTCTTTGTACAAAAAAATTGGTGGCGATTTTATATGGATATATCGAAATATCGAAATACATCGCAATGCGAGTTAGCCATTGTTGCTTTTTTATTCGTCCTATAATTGGTCATCAGAGCCCTCTTCAGAAATATATTTATCAATCTATAAATAAGTTCACAACAATTTTTTTTAATAAATTTTATCATAACAAATCATATTGCTAATTTCTCTTTGTACAAAAAAATTGGTGGCGATTTTATATGGATATATCGAAATATCGAAATACATCGCAATGCGAGTTAGCCATTGTTGCTTTTTTATTCGTCCTATAATTGGTCATCAGAGCCCTCTTCAGAAATATATTTATTAATCTATAAATAAGTTCACAACAATTTTTTTTTAAATAAACTTTATCATAACAAATCATATTGCTAATTTCTCTTTGTACAACCACTAAGTAACTACCAATGATTATCAACCAATTGTGTCGTTGTGACACACATCGCACCGCTTGTTTACGTTGTAAAGTAAACAAGCCTGAAGAAATTGTTTATAGTCGTTGTTGACGTGTTAACTAAATAAAATTTAAACCCTTAAGGAGAAATATAAGTCCACATCAACCGGATCCCCCGATTGAAACTTTACTCCACATGATATTGGAGAAAAACGTGTGCTGGAAGGTTATGTAACCGTCGAGTAAGAAACAAAATACAAATGAAATAATCCATCGGAACCCGCAGAAAAACCACTAAAACTGTGGAAAGTTATGTAAAAGAACTATTTATTTACTTACTGACGTGATTGAATTAATATTAAACTTAAAGCCTAGCAGGTTCGGTAACCAGTTAATTTCGGCCAAAAACCGTACAAAATAACCGTTAAAACAACCAGATTCATTTTTTCCCAAAACTAACGGTTATTCATGGTTGAGAATAACCACTTTGTAAATTTTGTAACTGGTTAACTACACCAAATAACTGCTTCGATAACTGCCCAACGAATATCCGGCTGCTAGTTGTTTTAAGAGTTAACCGATTCTAATACTTCAAATATATGATCAAAACATATGTTCCCATATTTTTTTTTTCTTTTTTTTTCAACATATGTTGAAAAAAAAGTGTTACTCTAATGTAAAAAAGTTATGATTATCAAGTACCAAGATATTCATTAAAATTCTTTTATATCAGTAATCAACGGATAATTTTCGTCAAGATAAGACCACATTGAATCTGACAAAAGTTAGGATAAGCTCGCGTATACAGTACATAAAAAGTCCAACAAAACAAACATACAAACATACAAACAACATAAAAACTCGGGATTTTATGAATTTCCAGCACATCTATATAAGTAGAAATGAAAACTGGAACGTTGAAAATGGCTTCCTCATTATTTTCCACCTTTCACAAAGCTTACTCCACAAGAAAGCCAAAATCGATGAACATACATACTCGACGAGATTGTGTATTCTTGTGAATGGCTGAAAATAATGAGGAAGCAATATGCAACGTTTCACACTGCAAGCGTGTTTTTCATTAAATTAAATGCGAAAACGTGTGTAGAAGATCGAATAGAATGTAAATACATTCAGCTTACAATGCAAAACACTTGTGCATTATTTGAATCAGCACTTACGCACACACCGAGAAAAAGATTTAGTAACATTTTAAAAATTTGGTTTGAGTTAACCAAATCCGGCGTTTGCGGGTAGCTCAACAAATATTTGTTTGAATTGACGAAAAAATACCATCGACATTAAAGACTGCATTTCATTATTACAACTCAATATATCTCTGACCCAACCGATTGGACAATACTATCGACAAAATATTTCATTATTTTTATCCTATGTTTGGTTAAGAGGCAATGATACACCGGCTGGAATTTCTTCGCCCAATGTTAAACGCCTATAGGTCTGTCTCTCTCGCACATAGCTCTGTCTCTCTCGCACTATTTTTCTTTTAATTCCCCTGACCAGACGGCAGTTTTGATCCAGGAGCCCGAAGCTTAGCCCAACTCTGCCATACTTCCGCACATTCTGTTAAAATCTGAGTTGTATCTGCCGAGTATTTTGAAAGAAAATGTCTTTCAAAATTTCGAAGTGAGTATCACTGCTTCTTAAGTGTACTCAATAATCTCAATATGGGATTCGTAACCAAATTCTTTGGTTCGATTGACCATACGTAACCTTGAAGAGATCAGATCAAGAGATGAGGTAGCATCTCGAGATAAGTACATTTACGGCCGGCGAGCCGCTAACAAATATACTTTCCGGAGTCAATTCATTTTAGCCAGATTTTCAACAGGTTATATCATCACAGCAACGATTATATGTAGTTTATCGGGAAAAACAATAAATTTAGTATAAAACAAAAGAAGATTCACTTAACTCACATAAGCAAACGTGCTGCTCGTCTCGGCATTCACGCAAAAAACGAAACTGCCGATCGTCTTCTGCCGTCAGGGCGCCACTGTTCCCGAGGAAAACACATTGTGCTGCGATGTCCAGTGTTTACTATACATGGGGTTCATGGAAACAATGTTAATTTCTACCACGTTGGATCGTTTGGTTTACATAATTATATTTTATTGTCGCGACACAATACATAGTATTGTGCTTTGGCTAAACGACTAGGGCAAGGTATTCGTATTATTTTGTCATATTGAATAATTTTATAGTTTATCGGGAAAAACAATAAATTTATAATATAAAACAAAATATTATTCACTCGCAAAAAAAGAAACTGCCGATCGTCTTCTGCCGTCAGAGCGCCACTGTTCCCGAAGAAAACACATTGTGCTGCGATGTCCAGTATTTACTGGAGGTCGATAGAAACAATGTAAACTTCTACCACGTTGGATCGTTTGGTTGACATACAGTATAGGCCTCAAGCGTATCTCCGACGCTAGCGCGCTCGAGCGGCCGCTGAGTGCAAAACAAGATGATCAGCTGTTCTTAGTTCGACGCACAATGGTCCGATTTTCTATGCTCCAAGGAAATATGGCGGACAGGGCGGAGCTTGGAAAATCGGACCAATGTGCGCCGAACTAAGAACAGCTGATTATCTTGTTTTGCACTCAGCGGCCGTTCGAGCGCGCTACCGTCGGAGATACGGCTGAGGCCTATATTGCGGCCCAAGAGAGGGAAAACACATTTTTCGCGAGTGTGAGTTTCACACGAGCTGAGAAAATGTTTCCCTCCCGAGTACTGCATACGATTTTACGTTAGCAGGCGAGGAAGGAGAGATTTTTGTGCGCGAAGCGCAAGGAAAACCTCACTTTCCATGCCGCAGTGACGTAAATTATATTTCATTTTCGATGTATCAAATATTTCGTAACCGCGACAGAATACATAGTAGCTTTGGCTAAATGACTTGGGCAAAGTATCCCGATTACTTGGTCATGTTGAATAATTTTATAGTTATGGAATAAAAATATTTAGTCAAATGAATTGAATAATTACTATCGATTAGTTGAAACAACGATTTTTTTTCAACCCAACTAAATGTGCGTTTTAATCAACCTTGTTGTCTCCATAATGCTGGCAGTATATCCTCCTCTAAAAAATTGGTGGCGATTTTATATGGACATATCGTAATATCGAAATATCGAAATATCGAAATACATCGCAATGCGAGTTGGCCATTGTTGCTTTTTTATTCGTCCTATAATTGGTCGGCGGTGTCGTCAGACACACTGGACCCAGTTAAAGCATTGAAATTTTTTGTTTATGTCAAATGTCAAGATTTATATAAAGAGAGTCCGCTTAACCCTTGTACGATTAAATCGAAGAAATATTTTATCGTATCGATTCAGTTGTAGGTTATTTTGAACCAATGTTGTATTGCTGGTGATTGCTATACATTTTAGACAAAAACATGCCAGTTTTATAAAAACAACGTCAGCATAATTGATTCAAATATGTCTCGTTTGATACAAACCTTACAAATGTAATTAAACCTTTCTCTCGGTGCAGGAAAATTGAAAAAAAAAAAAATACATAGTTAAAAGTAGCAATAGTTTCCTATAATCGAAGATAACCAATTTTAATTATATATTTATAATTTTAATTACGTTATCTCCTATAATTGGAGATAACGTTGAATGTAATTTTTAGTTTTCGTCAATTTTCACCCGTACAATTGGAATTTGACGATAACAACCGAGAGGGGAGGTGAAGACCGTTCGCGCACGTCTAGCTGATAGTGACGTGAAATGGGATTGACCTGTCTGCTAGCAATATCCCTCTCCCTATACTAACTATACCGAAACCGGGAGGATTACGATTATGTATTGTTGTCGTTGCTACTCGCGATTCAGTGGATATCGTGGCAAACTCGCTCTTCTCGAGTTCTGTACATAGTTTATTCTCCGTCTCCGCTCGAGTCACTGGGGCTTTCTTGAACCAATAGAGCCTCTCGCGGAGCTCTGATGACTGGCTTAGCGATAGCACAATGCTTTCTCGTGAAGAAGATCGAGATCTCCGCGGGGACAACACGATATGCAAATACAACTTACGGAAAGCAGTGTTATTATTTGATTGTTAGCTTTCTGGGTCGTAAGCACAATTGTTTATTATTATTTTCTGAATGCTCATAAAAACACGGCAACTGTCGTAGAGTTTCTTTGACAATTCAATTTGCGTATTCAATTGCGATTGGCGGATGCAATGTTGTTGCTGTTTCTGTATGTTCTGTATACGCTATGGATTGCCTCATCTGGTAGTACATATGGGGCAATCCATACCGTTTTTACTTGGATCTTAATACTTCGGATTGGGCCCGCAATTTTTTTATATCATTCAGAAAAATGCGCCTACCAAATTTTACTTGGTAAAATTTTTAACCGAAATCTTAGTAAGTCCAACCAAGTATTTTTCTCAGTGTATGTTTGACATTACATTATGTTCAAAAGCGTTAATTATTAAATAATTTTTGTTATTTATTAATATTCTATTCAATTTAATAAAAAATTAATACAATTATTAAACATTTTTAACCAAGCCTTTTTCTAAGTGTATTAAAATTTTGTTCGATTATTAAGTTTCTTGATTGATATTATTGGTTTTAAAATTCGTTTCATTTTTTTCAACTTTCTTAAAAAAAATAAAATTGTCAAAATTAATGGGGGCTATTCTAAATGCCTCAGAAACGTCCATCGTAAACGTATCGTATCTAACTTTTTTTCATTTTTTTAAAGTCGAAAAAAACATCGAATCATTTCTAACAATAAATCTTTATTTTAGAAAAAAGATTTTTCAAAATTTCGAACTTTTACGATCAATATTTTAGTTTTCAAAAATCGTAGATAATTTAATTAAAAAATGTCTACTACCGTCCATCGTAAACGTATCGTATCTAACTTTTTTTCATTTTTTTTAAGTCGAAAAAAAAATAATATCATTTCTAATAATAAATCTTTATTTTAGAAAAAAGATTTTTCAAAATTTCGAACTTTTACGATTAATATTTTAGTTTTCAAAAATCGTAGATAATTTAATAAAAAAATGTCTACTACCGTCCATCGTAAACGTATCGTATCTAACTTTTTTTCATTTTTTTAAAGTCGAAAAAAAATAGAATCATTTCTAATAATAAATCTTTATTTTAGAATTTTTTTTTCAAAATTTCGAACTCTTATGATCAATATTTTAGGTTTTCAAAAATCGTAGATAATTTAATTTAAAAAATTCTATCTACCATCTATCGTAAACGTATCGTATCTAACTTTTTATCATTTTTTTAAAGTCGAAAAAAAAATAGAATCATTTCTAATAATAAATCTTTATTTTAGAAAAAAGATTTTTCAAAATTTCGAACTTTTACGATCAATATTTTAGTTTTAAAAAATCGTAGATAATTTAAAAAAATTATGAATAAAAAAAATGGCGCTTTGAAGAGTTATAAAAAATGGCTGGTTCAATTTGAAGGTCAATGGTCAGACCCAGGCCAAAATGGTATGGATTGCCCCATATAAACCTTACGGAAAGATCCATTATCACTTGATTGTCAGTTTTCTGGGTCGTGAAGACTGTTCATTATTATTTTCCGAATACACTCATAAAAACACGGAAACTTCGTAGAATTTCTTTGACAACAAAAGGGCATTCAATATCGGCTGGTGGCTGCACCGGTGTTGCTATTCCTCTGAATACGGTGTAGTACATACACGTATTTATATAGATATATATATATATATACTAAAATGTTCTACGCGTAAATGCTTTTCGTTTATAAATACGTTCTACGCCGAGTTTCCCTGATATTTCAAACAATACTCTGTAGCACAGTTATATTGCAACAATATAACGGGAATATGACCAAATGTAACAGATAATATCATCGGGATGTTAACTGCAACTTAAATGCGAGTTGCAAGTTGGAATTTCCGGCTCAGCAATATAACATGATTGTTTAACATATTTTATAATCATTATGCAAAAGTTACATTGCACCGAACAGTAACGAAAATATTAACGGTTATATAACGGCTATATTAAAATTAAATGTAACAGTTAACGTCGCTGAACCATCGCAGTTATAGTAATGACGATAATAATGGTAATATTGATTAGCACATAACTGTCATGTTGCATTTGGGTCATTCCATACCAAGTGGGCCATTAATTTGCCATCTCGCCAATTTTTCTGTAGTTTGTAAGCATAATAATTGAAATTCTGTGAAATTTTGAGAAAAATCGAAATTACCGGTTTCGAGGAAAAAAAAATTACGTTATTTTCTCAAAAAATGACGGCTATTTCTTTTCGACCGGCTATGGAAATTTTTTTTATTGAAAAGTACATTCAAAAACTTAAATTTTATACACGAACAAATTTTTTGTACGATCGGTAATTTCGAATATACAGCGAATTGTAAAAAAATGAAATAAAAGAAAAATCGTTATTAAATTTTGGGCAAATCATAAGTGCTAAAATTCTGAAATAATTTATGGATGTTCGTGATACTCTAAAAAAATTTTGGAAAAATTATGACCACTTTTCCATGCTAAATTCCTCAATTTGATATTTCTAAATTTCCAAGCGATTTATTGGCAATTTTAGGGTATATAAATGTATCTTTTTAAAATAATAAATTTGGTCTATTGAATTTTAAAAAATTCGTGGTAAATGCTAATCTATACATGCCGTTGGTTTATAACTGAATATCTGCCGGTTGAATAATACATTAATACCTCCCAACGTGCACTATAAATGACTCGGTTACGGGGACTCTTTAGGAAATCGATAGAAGACAATAGCAGACCGTTGAGCTCTGAAGCAACTTGAGGATATTACTGACGAGTGCGAGGGGGTTGCTAAAAACGATCGCGGGAATTGCATGGAGAAGTAGAGTGACAGAGAAATCCTATATATGCGTCACTTTATGAAAGGTCGTCAGTCGTCTATCTGAATCGTCGGACCATGCGATTTATTCATGTAGTATTAATTAAAGGTTATCGAAACTCACCAAAGTAACATATACATTTTTTAATTCTTCGTTTCACGAGTGGACCACATTTTTGTAATCTTTTTTTTTTCTTTTTTTAAATCATGGACATTGGCAAAAAATAAAAAGTGGTTTCACTGAAAAAAATGCAGTTACGCTTTGCAGCGGCGTTTCGACCACATTCGCTGCTCATTCTATTCGTAATTGTCCAACTGTTAATAAAAACGTTACTTTTAGCACATTCGATGAAACTTTTTTGCAAGCCCTTTGAAATAACAGACAAAGGTCATCTTCAATTTTTTTGTTTCGCGTCGACCCTGCTTTTTTATTCAAGGGAATAAAAATATTTTTATAATTATAACTGCTATATATATTTTTACTAGGATTTTATTGTGGCTCGCTCGCTGCGCGCGCTAGCAAGCCCCCCCCCCCCCCCGAAGGGTGCCCCCGAAGGGTGTCCCTCGAAGGGTGCCCCCCCCCCCCCCCCCCCCCCCAAGGGCGCCCCCCCAAGGGTTCCCCCCCTCCAAAGGTGCCAGCAGCCTTGGGGGATCTATGGTTTTGGAAAAGGACTTAGAATAATTCGGGCTCGGGGCTTGGCGGAAAGGGGTGGGGCTAGCCCCAGCCCCTGGGGCTAGCCCCAAGCATTTAGCCCTGAGCCCGAATTATTCTAAGTCCCTCGATTCTTGACACGGCGGCGGCGGCGGCGCCGGCGGCGAGATCTTTTTATAATATAGAGATATATATTTTTTAAATTCATGTACATTGGCAAAACAAAGTGGTTTCACTGAAAAAAATTCGGTTTCGCTTTGCAGTGGCGTTTCGAAAACATTCGTTGCTCATTCTATTTGTAATTGTCCAACTGTTAATAAAAACGTTACTTTTAGCTCATTCGATGGAACTTTTTTGCAAGCCCTTTGAAATAACAGACAAATGTCATCTCCAATATTTTTTTGCGTCGACTCTGCTGTTGTATTCAAGGGCATAAAAATATTGTTATAATTATAACTGGAAACGATGCGGAAAGACATTCAACGCGAGAATTTCCACGAAGCAGCGACAATAAGAAAAATATCGCCGACGCGCCAGAAGCAAAGTCTTTGAATTGACGCACTCCGCTCGAGCAAGCCCGTTGGCATTCTCGTCGTTATGATTACAATAAAATTAAGGCTTTATATCTCGACCATAATTAACTCCTGAATTGAGCGTAGGTAACGAAATAGCAAAAGGAAAAATAACAAAAGAGAAAAAATAAATAAATTAAAAATAAAGTTGAGCGCGCGGCTTGGTTGATACGTCGGTCGGAGAAGAAAAATAACTCAACGTACACAGCGGTTTGATAAGGTATGAAGTACGAGCGCTGAATGTGACACGATGCCGGCGTCTGCGTCGCGCATAGAACGAGCCCGCGGATAAAGGGCGAGAAAACGTGGAAAGGGACATGCGAAAGTGGCGAGAGAAAGAAAGAAAAAATGAGAGAGAAACGCTGGAGATATATACATATATACATGTATGCACATACATGTACAGTAGAACCCCGTTTAACCGTGAGGGTCGCTACCGAAAGATCCACGGATAGTACCGATAATCTGATTTAGGGGTGAAGCGGACACTTCAGTAATTCATTAGCGATAATAACAATAGCTGACGGTTGACAATTATTTTATTTAACAACAGCCTTTCACGCACGCTGACGCACGCCTCCCGAAAGTCCGTACGCGCTGCGCCCCTTTGTTATGCAGACTCTTTCGGCAGTTGTCGAAATAAAATTAATGTTTTTGTTTCCTCAGCGAAGCTTTGTTATCGTGAAAATTTGTTTTCCAGATTTTCGTGTCGGGTTATTCAAAAAGGTCTGAAACATTTTTTAAAAAATCTCATGTGTGAGTGTGAGTGTGACTATGAGTATAAGTATAAGTATGAGTGTGAGTGTGAGTGTGAATGTAAGTGTAAGTGCGAGTGTGAGTGTGAGTATGGGTATGAGTATGAGTATGATTTTAAGTGTGAGTGTGAGTGTAAGTATGAGTATGAATGTGATTTTGAGTGTGAATGTGAGTGTAAGTGCGAGTGTAAGTGTGAGTGTGAGTGTGAGTGTGAGTTCGAGTATGGGTGTGAGTATGAGTATGATTTTAAGTGTGAGTGTGAGTGTAAGTATGAGTATGAGTGTGATTTTGAGTGTGAGTGTGAGTGTGAATGTGAGTGTGAGTGTGAGTGTGAGTGTGAGTGTGAGTGTAAGTGCGAGTGTGAGTGTGGGTATGAGTATGAGTATGAGTATGAGTATGATTTTAAGTGTGAGTGTGAGTGTGAGTGTAAGTATGAGTATGAGTGTGATTTTGAGTGTGAGATTTGCGGGATCTAGAGCGCGTACAGACATTTTTTGAAAACTACAAAGTTAAATAAAACTTCATCCCATTCTTGAATTTTTTTGTAAATTTTTATAAACAAATCTTTATAAACACACATGTGGTACTGGTAGCAGCAGCACCACATGTGTGGCAAATTTCAACCCGATTGTTCAAGCCGTTCTTGACATATGTATCTAACGATTCAAAGTGAAAAAGGCAAAAAAAAAATTTTCGTGTATTTCCCGTTTTTTCATTGATTTTTATCGATTGAATGTCCAAAATTCTTCAAATTTCTTTACCTATAAAAGGCACATTTCTGAGGAACAATTTCGATGAAATAATATTTTCAAATTATGTAACTCTTCTGCAGATATGACCGAAAATAAGGTTAAGATTAGGAAATTTTTCACACAAATTGGCAGGTCGAGTGCCGAGATCTCAGAATCAGCGGAACCGATTCGATCGTAATTAGGCGCAATCGAAAGCTTATAGCGGAATTATATCGTAGACGTATCATTGGAAATCCGTTCCGCAGCTTAGTTTGCGAGTTATATCCGTCTAAAGTTTCGCTTTTGAAATTCTCGAGTACCAATTGTCTTAACGTAAGTTCTTGGCACCGAGACGTTACCGCGGCCCTTGATAACCGAGCGGTGAAACGTTATCGGGATTCTACTGTACTACACACGTCGTGTAGCGCGGCTCGCGCTTCTTCTCACTGTTGGACTTCACGTATACTTGAATAGCTTTGAATATACTCTCGCGGTGACGAGGGCGCAAGCTATATACGAATATCCTATCACGCTAGTTACCATGGCTAAGGGTGGCGCACGTGGAACAGCAGCTCGCCGGAAAGTACAGTAGCTCCATAGCTACAGCGTGTGAAAGAGAGACGAAGATGAGAACCGTCCACGTCGGACTGACAAACATACCACCCAAGCAGTTTGCTGAGAATGATGGAGAGAAAATCGCTACCTTCGTTATGGCTCCCTCCTCCTTCTCCATTTTCCTTCCTCATTCTCTTTCTCTCTCTCTCGCTTACATATCCTTTGTGAGTATATTGCGCCGCAGTTCTATTATACTGCCGGGCTTTTAGCGATGATATGATAGAATGCTCAGATACATGAGTATACGTAGCACGTGAAGCTTGAGAGAGAAAATCTTGACATCACCCAAGGGTACAATGAATACAATGTAATTTAAATCTCGATT
>CAXAOA010000001.1:2970000-3192000 GCA_963970395.1 Ephialtes manifestator | reverse complement strand
CAAACAGACACGCAGACACGCAGACACACAGACACAAAGACATACCGACACACAGACACACAGAAACACAGACACACAGACACACAGAAACATAGACAAACAGACACACAGATACACAGACACTCAGACACACAGACACATAGACACACAGACACACAGACACACAGACACACAGACACACAGACACACAGACAAACAGACACGCAAACACGCAGACACGCAGACACGCAGACACGCAGACACGCAGACACGCAGACACGCAGACACGCAGACACGCAGACACGCAGACACGCAGACACGGAGACACGCAGACACACAGGCACACACACAAACACACAGACACACAGACTCACAGACACACAGACACACAGAAACACAGACACGTAGACAAGCAGCCACACAGACACACAGGCACACAGACACTCAGACACTCAGACACACAGACACACAGACACACAGACAAACAGAAACACAGACACACAGAAACACAGACAAACAGCCACACAGATACACAGACACACAGACACACATACACACAGACACACAGACACACAGACACACAGACACACATACACACAGACACCCAGACACGCAGCCACACAGCCACACAGCCAAACAGACACACAGACACACAGACACACAGACACACAGACACACAGACACACAGACAAACAGACACGCAGACACGCAGACACACAGACACAAAGACATACCGACACACAGACACACAGAAACACAGACACACAGACACACAGAAACATAGACAAACAGACACACAGATACACAGACACTCAGACACACAGACACATAGACACACAGACACACAGACACACAGACACACAGACACACAGACACACAGACACACAGACACACAGACACACAGACACACAGACACACAGACACACAGACACACAGACACACAGACACACAGACACACAGACACACAGAAAAACAGACACGCAGACACGCAGACACACAGACACAAAGACATACAGACACACAGACACACAGACACACAGACACACAGACACACAGAAACATAGACAAACAGACACACAGATACACAGACACTCAGACACACAGACACACAGACACATAGAAACATAGACAAACAGACACACAGATACACAGACACTCAGAAACACAGACACACAGACACACAGACACACAGACACACAGACACACAGACACACAGACACACAGACACACAGACACACAGACACACAGACACACAGACACACAGACACACAGACACACAGACACACAGACACACAGACACACAGACACACAGACACGCAGGCACACTGACACAGACACATAGACACACAGCCACACAGACACACAGACACACAGACACACAGACACACAGACATGCAGACACGCAGACACGCAGGCACACAGACACACAGACACACAGACAAACAGACACGCAGACACGCAGACACACAGACACACAGACACACAGACACACCGACAAACAGCCACACAGACACACAGACACACAGACACACAGACACACAGACACACAGACACACAGACACACAGACACACAGACTCACAGACACACAGACACACAGACAAACAGACACGCAAACACGCAGACACGCAGACACGCAGACACGCAGACACGCAGACACGCAGACACGCAGACACGCAGACACGCAGTCACGCAGACACGCAGACACGCAGACACGCAGACACGGAGACACGCAGACACACAGGCACACACACAAACACACAGACACACAGACTCACAGACACACAGACACGTAGACAAGCAGCCACACAGACACACAGGCACACAGACACTCAGACACTCAGACACACAGACACACAGACACACAGACAAACAGAAACACAAACACACAGAAACACAGACAAACAGCCACACAGATACACAGACACACAGACACACAGACACACAGACACACAGACACACAGACACACAGACACACATACACACAGACACCCAGACACGCAGCCACACAGCCACACAGCCAAACAGACACACAGACACACAGACACACAGACACACAGACACACAGACACACAGACACACAGACACACAGACAAACAGACACGCAGACACGCAGACACACAGACACAAAGACATACCGACACACAGACACACAGACACACAGACACACAGACACACAGAAACATAGACAAACAGACACACAGACACACAGACACACAGACACACAGACACACAGACAAACAGACACGCAGACACACAGACACAAAGACATACCGACACACATACACACAGAAACACAGACACACAGACACACAGAAACATAGACAAACAGACACACAGATACACAGACACTCAGACACACAGACACATAGACACACAGACACACAGACACACAGACACACAGACACACAGACACACAGACACACAGACACACAGACACACAGACACACAGACACACAGACACACAGACACACAGACACACAGACACACAGACAAACAGACACGCAGACACGCAGACACACAGACACAAAGACATACAGACACACAGACACACAGACACACAGACACACAGACACACAGAAACATAGACAAACAGACACACAGATACACAGACACTCAGACACACAGACACACAGACACATAGAAACATAGACAAACAGACACACAGATACACAGACACTCAGACACACAGACACACAGACACACAGACACACAGACACACAGACACACAGACACACAGAAACATAGACAAACAGACACACAGATACACAGACACTCAGACACACAGACACATAGACACACAGACACACAGACACACAGACACACAGACACACAGACACACAGACACACAGACACACAGACACACAGACACACAGACATACAGACACACAGACACACAGACACACAGACAAACAGACACGCAGACACGCAGACACACAGACACAAAGACATACAGACACACAGACACGCAGACACGCAGACACGGAGACACGCAGACACACAGGCACACACACAAACACGCAGACACACAGACTCACAGACACACAGACACACAGAAGCACAGACACGTAGACAAGCAGCCACACAGACACACAGGCACACAGACACTCAGACACTCAGACACACAGACACACAGACACACAGACAAACAGAAACACAGACACACAGAAACACAGACAAACAGCCACACAGATACACAGACACACAGACACACAGACACGCAGACACGCAGACACGCAGACACGCAGACACGCAGACACGCAGTCACGCAGACACGCAGACACGCAGACACGCAGACACGGAGACACGCAGACACACAGGCACACACACAAACACACAGACACACAGACTCACAGACACACAGACACACAGAAACACAGACACGTAGACAAGCAGCCACACAGACACACAGGCACACAGACACTCAGACACTCAGACACACAGACACACAGACACACAGACACGCAGGCACACTGACACAGACACATAGACACACAGCCACACAGACACACAGACACACAGACACACAGACATGCAGACACGCAGACACGAAGGCACACAGACAAGCAGAGACACAGACAAACAGACACGCAGACACGCAGACACACAGACACACAGACACACAGACACACAGACACACCGACAAACAGCCACACAGACACACAGACACACAGACACACAGACACACAGACACACAGACACACAGACACACAGACTCACAGACACACAGACACACAGACACACAGACACACAGACACACATACACACAGACACCCAGACACGCAGCCACACAGCCACACAGCCAAACAGACACACAGACACACAGACACACAGACACACAGACACACAGACACACAGACACACAGACAAACTGACACGCAGACACGCAGACACACAGACACAAAGACATACCGACACACATACACACAGAAACACAGACACACAGACACACAGAAACATAGACAAACAGACACACAGATACACAGACACTCAGACACACAGACACATAGACACACAGACACACAGACACACAGACACACAGACACACAGACACACAGACACACAGACACACAGACACACAGACACACAGACACACAGACACACAGACACACAGACACACAGACACACAGACACACAGACAAACAGACACGCAGACACGCAGACACACAGACACAAAGACATACAGACACACAGACACACAGACACACAGACACACAGACACACAGAAACATAGACAAACAGACACACAGATACACAGACACTCAGACACACAGACACACAGACACATAGAAACATAGACAAACAGACACACAGATACACAGACACTCAGACACACAGACACACAGACACACAGACACACAGACACACAGACACACAGACACACAGACACACAGACACACAGACACACAGACACACAGACACACAGACACACAGACACACAGACACACAGACACACAGACACACAGACACACAGACACACAGACACACAGACACGCAGGCACACTGACACAGACACATAGACACACAGCCACACAGACACACAGACACACAGACACACAGACATGCAGACACGCAGACACGCAGGCACACAGACACACAGACACACAGACAAACAGACACGCAGACACGCAGACACACAGACACACAGACACACAGACACACCGACAAACAGCCACACAGACACACAGACACACAGACACACAGACACACAGACACACAGACACACAGACTCACAGACACACAGACACACAGACAAACAGACACGCAAACACGCAGACACGCAGACACGCAGACACGCAGACACGCAGACACGCAGACACGCAGACACGCAGTCACGCAGACACGCAGACACGCAGACACGCAGACACGGAGACACGCAGACACACAGGCACACACACAAACACACAGACACACAGACTCACAGACACACAGACACACAGAAACACAGACACGTAGACAAGCAGCCACACAGACACACAGGCACACAGACACTCAGACACTCAGACACACAGACACACAGACACACAGACAAACAGAAACACAGACACACAGAAACACAGACAAACAGCCACACAGATACACAGACACACAGACACACAGACACACAGACACACAGACACACAGACACACATACACACAGACACCCAGACACGCAGCCACACAGCCACACAGCCAAACAGACACACAGACACACAGACACACAGACACACAGACACACAGACAAACAGACACGCAGACACGCAGACACACAGACACAAAGACATACCGACACACAGACACACAGACACACAGACACACAGACACACAGAAACATAGACAAACAGACACACAGATACACAGACACTCAGACACACAGACACATAGACACACAGACACACAGACACACAGACACACAGACACACAGACACACAGAAACACAGACACACAGACACACAGACACACAGACACACAGACACACAGAAACACAGACACGTAGACAAGCAGCCACACAGACACACAGGCACACAGACACTCAGACACTCAGACACACAGACACACAGACACACAGACAAACAGAAACACAGACACACAGAAACACAGACAAACAGCCACACAGATACACAGACACACAGACACACAGACACACAGACACACAGACACACAGACACACAGACACACAGACACACAGACTCACAGACACACAGACACACAGACACACAGACACACAGACACACATACACACAGACACCCAGACACGCAGCCACACAGCCACACAGCCAAACAGACACACAGACACACAGACACACAGACACACAGACACACAGACACACAGACACACAGACAAACAGACACGCAGACACGCAGACACACAGACACAAAGACATACCGACACACATACACACAGAAACACAGACACACAGACACACAGAAACATAGACAAACAGACACACAGATACACAGACACTCAGACACACAGACACATAGACACACAGACACACAGACACACAGACACACAGACACACAGACACACAGACACACAGACACACAGACACACAGACACACAGACACACAGACACACAGACACACAGACACACAGACACACAGACACACAGACACACAGACAAACAGACACGCAGACACGCAGACACACAGACACAAAGACATACAGACACACAGACACACAGACACACAGACACACAGACACACAGAAACATAGACAAACAGACACACAGATACACAGACACTCAGACACACAGACACACAGACACATAGAAACATAGACAAACAGACACACAGATACACAGACACTCAGACACACAGACACACAGACACACAGACACACAGACACACAGACACACAGACACACATACACACAGACACACAGACACACAGACACACAGACACACAGACACACAGACACACAGACACACAGACACACAGACACACAGACACACAGACACGCAGGCACACTGACACAGACACATAGACACACAGCCACACAGACACACAGACACACAGACACACAGACATGCAGACACGCAGACACGCAGGCACACAGACACACAGACACACAGACAAACAGACACGCAGACACGCAGACACACAGACACACAGACACACAGACACACCGACAAACAGCCACACAGACACACAGACACACAGACACACAGACACACAGACACACAGACACACAGACTCACAGACACACAGACACACAGACAAACAGACACGCAAACACGCAGACACGCAGACACGCAGACACGCAGACACGCAGACACGCAGACACGCAGACACGCAGTCACGCAGACACGCAGACACGCAGACACGCAGACACGGAGACACGCAGACACACAGGCACACACACAAACACACAGACACACAGACTCACAGACACACAGACACACAGAAACACAGACACGTAGACAAGCAGCCACACAGACACACAGGCACACAGACACTCAGACACTCAGACACACAGACACACAGACACACAGACAAACAGAAACACAGACACACAGAAACACAGACAAACAGCCACACAGATACACAGACACACAGACACACAGACACACAGACACACAGACACACAGACACACATACACACAGACACCCAGACACGCAGCCACACAGCCACACAGCCAAACAGACACACAGACACACAGACACACAGACACACAGACACACAGACACACAGACACACAGACAAACAGACACGCAGACACGCAGACACACAGACACAAAGACATACCGACACACAGACACACAGACACACAGACACACAGACACACAGAAACATAGACAAACAGACACACAGATACACAGACACTCAGACACACAGACACATAGACACACAGACACACAGACACACAGACACACAGACACACAGACACACAGACACACAGACACACAGACACACAGACACACAGACACACAGACAAACAGACACGCAGACACGCAGACACACAGACACAAAGACATACAGACACACAGACACGCAGACACGCAGACACGGAGACACGCAGACACACAGGCACACACACAAACACGCAGACACACAGACTCACAGACACACAGACACACAGAAACACAGACACGTAGACAAGCAGGCACACAGACACACAGGCACACAGACACTCAGACACTCAGACACACAGACACACAGACACACAGACAAACAGAAACACAGACACACAGAAACACAGACAAACAGCCACACAGATACACAGACACACAGACACACAGACACACAGACACACAGACACACAGACACACATACACACAGACACACAGACACACAGCCACACAGCCACACAGCCAAACAGACACACAGACACACAGACACACAGACACACAGACACACAGACACACAGACACACAGACACACAGACAAACAGACACGCAGACACGCAGACACACAGACACAAAGACATACCGACACACAGACACACAGACACACAGACACACAGACACACAGACACACAGAAACATAGACAAACAGACACACAGATACACAGACACTCAGACACACAGACACACAGACACACAGACACACAGACACACAGACACACAGAAACATAGACAAACAGACACACAGATACACAGACACTCAGACACACAGACACACAGACACACAGACACACAGACACACAGACACACAGACACACAGACACACAGACACACAGACACACAGACACACAGACACACAGACACACAGACACACAGACACGCAGACACGCAGGCACAAAGACACAGACACATAGACACACAGACACACAGACACACAGACACACAGACACACAGACACACAGACACACAGACACACAGACACACAGACACACAGACACACAGACACACAGACACACAGACAAACAGACACACAGACACACAGACACACAGACACACAGACACACAGACACACAGACAAACAGACACGCAGACACGCAGACACACAGACACAAAGACATACAGACACACAGACACACAGACACACAGAAACATAGACAAACAGACACACAGATACACAGACACTCAGACACACAGACACACAGACACACAGACACACAGACACACAGACACACAGACACACAGACACACAGACACACAGACACACAGACACACAGACACACAGACACACAGACACACAGACACACAGACACACAGACACACAGACACACAGACACACAGACACACAGACACACAGACATGCAGACACGCAGACACGCAGGCACACAGACACACAGACACACAGACACACAGACACACAGACACACAGACACACAGACACACAGACACACAGACACACAGACATACAGACATACAGACACACAGACACACAGCCACACAGACACACAGACACACAGAAGCACAGACACGCAGACACGCAGCCACACAGACACACAGACACACAGACATACAGACACACAGAAACACAGAAACACAGAAACACAGAAACACAGAAACACAGAAACACAGAAACACAGAAACACAGAAACACAGAAACACAAAAACACAGAAATACAGAAACACAGAAACATAGAAACACAGAAACACAGAAACACAGAAACAAAGAAACACAGACACACAGACAAACAGACACACAGAGACACAGACACACAGACACACAGACACACAGAAACATAGACAAACAGACACACAGATACACAGACACTCTGACACACAGACACACAGACACACAGACACACAGACACACAGACACACAGACACACAGACACACAGACACACAGACACACAGACACACAGACACACAGACACACAGACACACAGACACGCAGACACGCAGGCACAAAGACACAGACACATAGACACACAGACACACAGACACACAGACACACAGACACACAGACACACAGACACACAGACACACAGACACACAGACACACAGACACACAGACACACAGACACACAGACACACAGACACACAGACACACAGACACACAGACACACAGACACACAGACACACAGACACACAGACACACAGACAAACAGACACGCAGACACGCAGACACACAGGCACACAGACACTCAGACACTCAGACACACAGACACACAGACACACAGACACGCAGGCACACTGACACAGACACATAGACACACAGCCACACAGACACACAGACACACAGACACACAGACACACAGACATGCAGACACGCAGACACGCAGGCACACAGACAAGCAGAGACACAGACAAACAGACACGCAGACACGCAGACACACAGACACACAGACACACAGACACACCGACAAACAGCCACACAGACACACAGACACACAGACACACAGACACACAGACACACAGACACACAGACACACAGACTCACAGACACACAGACACACAGACACACAGACACACAGACACACATACACACAGACACCCAGACACGCAGCCACACAGCCACACAGCCAAACAGACACACAGACACACAGACACACAGACACACAGACACACAGACACACAGACACACAGACACACAGACAAACAGACACGCAGACACGCAGACACACAGACACAAAGACATACCGACACACAGACACACAGAAACACAGACACACAGACACACAGAAACATAGACAAACAGACACACAGATACACAGACACTCAGACACACAGACACATAGACACACAGACACACAGACACACAGACACACAGACACACAGACACACAGACACACAGACACACAGACACACAGACACACAGACACACAGACACACAGACACACAGACACACAGACACACAGACAAACAGACACGCAGACACGCAGACACACAGACACAAAGACATACAGACACACAGACACACAGACACACAGACACACAGAAACATAGACAAACAGACACACAGATACACAGACACTCAGACACACAGACACACAGAAACATAGAAACATAGACAAACAGACACACAGATACACAGACACTCAGACACACAGACACACAGACACACAGACACACAGACACACAGACACACAGACACACAGACACACAGACACACAGACACACAGACACACAGACACACAGACACACAGACACACAGACACACAGACACACAGACACACAGACACACAGACACACAGACACACAGACACGCAGGCACACTGACACAGACACATAGACACACAGCCACACAGACACACAGACACACAGACACACAGACATGCAGACACGCAGACACGCAGGCACACAGACACACAGACACACAGACAAACAGACACGCAGACACGCAGACACACAGACACACAGACACACAGACACACCGACAAACAGCCACACAGACACACAGACACACAGACACACAGACACACAGACACACAGACACACAGACACACAGACACACAGACTCACAGACACACAGACACACAGACAAACAGACACGCAAACACGCAGACACGCAGACACGCAGACACGCAGACACGCAGACACGCAGACACGCAGACACGCAGACACGCAGTCACGCAGACACGCAGACACGCAGACACGCAGACACGGAGACACGCAGACACACAGGCACACACACAAACACGCAGACACACAGACTCACAGACACACAGACACACAGAAACACAGACACGTAGACAAGCAGCCACACAGACACACAGGCACACAGACACTCAGACACTCAGACACACAGACACACAGACACACAGACAAACAGAAACACAGACACACAGAAACACAGACAAACAGCCACACAGATACACAGACACACAGACACACAGACACACAGACACACAGACACACAGACACACATACACACAGACACCCAGACACGCAGCCACACAGCCACACAGCCAAACAGACACACAGACACACAGACACACAGACACACAGACACACAGACACA
Source organism: Ephialtes manifestator (assembly GCA_963970395.1). NCBI lineage: Eukaryota > Metazoa > Arthropoda > Insecta > Hymenoptera > Ichneumonidae > Ephialtes > Ephialtes manifestator. The sequence continues at coordinate 3,180,684 of CAXAOA010000001.1, read as the reverse complement.
CAGACACACAGACAAACAGACACGCAGACACGCAGACACACAGACACAAAGACATACCGACACACAGACACACAGACACACAGACACACAGACACACAGAAACATAGACAAACAGACACACAGATACACAGACACTCAGACACACAGACACATAGACACACAGACACACAGACACACAGACACACAGACACACAGACACACAGACACACAGACACACAGACACACAGACACACAGACACACAGACACACAGACACACAGACAAACAGACACGCAGACACGCAGACACACAGACACAAAGACATACAGACACACAGACACGCAGACACTCAGACACGGAGACACGCAGACACACAGGCACACACACAAACACGCAGACACACAGACTCACAGACACACAGACACACAGAAACACAGACACGTAGACAAGCAGCCACACAGACACACAGGCACACAGACACTCAGACACTCAGACACACAGACACACAGACACACAGACAAACAGAAACACAGACACACAGAAACACAGACAAACAGCCACACAGATACACAGACACACAGACACACAGACACACAGACACACAGACACACAGACACACATACACACAGACACACAGACACACAGCCACACAGCCACACAGCCAAACAGACACACAGACACACAGACACACAGACACACAGACACACAGACACACAGACACACAGACACACAGACAAACAGACACGCAGACACGCAGACACACAGACACAAAGACATACCGACACACAGACACACAGACACACAGACACACAGACACACAGACACACAGAAACATAGACAAACAGACACACAGATACACAGACACTCAGACACACAGACACACAGACACACAGACACACAGACACACAGACACACAGACACACAGACACACAGACACACAGACACACAGACACACAGACACACAGACACGCAGACACGCAGGCACAAAGACACAGACACATAGACACACAGACACACAGACACACAGACACACAGACACACAGACACACAGACACACAGACACACAGACACACAGACACACAGACACACAGACACACAGACACACAGACACACAGACACACAGACACACAGACACACAGACACACAGACACACAGACACACAGACACACAGACACACAGACACACAGACACACAGACACACAGACAAACAGACACGCAGACACGCAGACACACAGACACAAAGACATACAGACACACAGACACACAGACACACAGAAACATAGACAAACAGACACACAGATACACAGACACTCAGACACACAGACACACAGACACACAGACACACAGACACACAGACACACAGACACACAGACACACAGACACACAGACACACAGACACACAGACACACAGACACACAGACACACAGACACACAGACATGCAGACACGCAGACACGCAGGCACACAGACACACAGACATACAGACACACAGACACACAGACACACAGACACACAGACACACAGACATACAGACATACAGACACACAGACACACAGCCACACAGACACACAGACACACAGAAGCACAGACACGCAGACACGCAGCCACACAGACACACAGACACACAGACATACAGACACACAGAAACACAGAAACACAGAAACACAGAAACACAGAAACACAGAAACACAGAAACACAGAAACACAGAAACACAGAAACACAGAAACACAGAAACACAGAAACACAGAAACACAAAAACACAGAAATACAGAAACACAGAAACATAGAAACACAGAAACACAGAAACACAGAAACAAAGAAACACAGACACACAGACAAACAGACACACAGAGACACAGACACACAGACACACAGCCACACAGCCACACAGACACACAGACACACATACAAACAGACCCGCAGACACGCGCACTCGCAGACACGCAGGCACGCAGACACGCAGACAAACATACACACACACACACACACACAGATACACAGACACACAGACACACAGACACACAGACACACAGACATACAGACATACAGATACACAGACACACAGCCACACAGACACACAGACACACAGAAGCACAGACACGCAGACACGCAGCCACACAGACACACAGACACACAGACATACAGACACACAGAAACACAGAAACACAGAAACACAGAAACACAGAAACACAGAAACACAGAAACACAGAAACACAGAAACACAGAAACACAGAAACACAGAAACACAGAAACACAGAAACACAAAAACACAGAAATACAGAAACACAGAAACATAGAAACACAGAAACACAGAAACACAGAAACAAAGAAACACAGACACACAGACAAACAGACACACAGAGACACAGACACACAGACACACAGCCACACAGCCACACAGACACACAGACACACATACAAACAGACCCGCAGACACGCGCACTCGCAGACACGCAGGCACGCAGACACGCAGACAAACATACACACACACACACACACACAGATACACAGACACACAGACACACAGACACACAGACACACAGAAACACAGATACGCAGACACGCAGCCACACAGACATACAGACACACAGACACACAGACACACAGACACACAGACACACAGACACACAGACACACAGACACACAGACACACAGACACACAGACACACCGACAAACAGCCACACAGACACGCAGACACACAGACACACAGACACACAGACACACAGACATACAGACATACAGATACACAGACACACAGACACACAGACACACAGACACACAGACACACATACACACAGACACACAGCCACACAGACACACAGACACACAGACACACCGACAAACAGACACGCACACACGCAGACATACAGACACACAGACACACAGACACACAGACACACAGACACACAGACACACAGACACACAGACACACAGACACACAGACACACAGACACACAGACACACAGACACACAGACACACAGACACACAGACACACAGACACACAGACACACAGACACACAGACACACAGACACACAGACAAACAGACACACAGATACACAGACACTCAGACACACAGACACACAGACACACAGACACACAGACACACAGACACACAGACACACAGACACACAGACACACAGACACACAGACACACAGACACACAGACACACAGACACACAGACACACAGACACACAGACACACAGACACGCAGGCACACTGACACAGACACATAGACACACAGCCACACAGACACACAGACACACAGACACACAGACATGCAGACACGCAGACACGCAGGCACACAGACACACAGACACACAGACAAACAGACACGCAGACACGCAGACACACAGACACACAGACACACAGACACACCGACAAACAGCCACACAGACACACAGACACACAGACACACAGACACACAGACACACAGACACACAGACTCACAGACACACAGACACACAGACAAACAGACACGCAAACACGCAGACACGCAGACACGCAGACACGCAGACACGCAGACACGCAGACACGCAGACACGCAGTCACGCAGACACGCAGACACGCAGACACGCAGACACGGAGACACGCAGACACACAGGCACACACACAAACACACAGACACACAGACTCACAGACACACAGACACACAGAAACACAGACACGTAGACAAGCAGCCACACAGACACACAGGCACACAGACACTCAGACACTCAGACACACAGACACACAGACACACAGACAAACAGAAACACAGACACACAGAAACACAGACAAACAGCCACACAGATACACAGACACACAGACACACAGACACACAGACACACAGACACACAGACACACATACACACAGACACCCAGACACGCAGCCACACAGCCACACAGCCAAACAGACACACAGACACACAGACACACAGACACACAGACACACAGACACACAGACACACAGACAAACAGACACGCAGACACGCAGACACACAGACACAAAGACATACCGACACACAGACACACAGACACACAGACACACAGACACACAGAAACATAGACAAACAGACACACAGATACACAGACACTCAGACACACAGACACATAGACACACAGACACACAGACACACAGACACACAGACACACAGACACACAGACACACAGACACACAGACACACAGACACACAGACACACAGACACACAGACACACAGACACACAGACAAACAGACACGCAGACACGCAGACACACAGACACAAAGACATACAGACACACAGACACGCAGACACGCAGACACGGAGACACGCAGACACACAGGCACACACACAAACACGCAGACACACAGACTCACAGACACACAGACACACAGAAACACAGACACGTAGACAAGCAGGCACACAGACACACAGGCACACAGACACTCAGACACTCAGACACACAGACACACAGACACACAGACAAACAGAAACACAGACACACAGAAACACAGACAAACAGCCACACAGATACACAGACACACAGACACACAGACACACAGACACACAGACACACAGACACACATACACACAGACACACAGACACACAGCCACACAGCCACACAGCCAAACAGACACACAGACACACAGACACACAGACACACAGACACACAGACACACAGACACACAGACACACAGACAAACAGACACGCAGACACGCAGACACACAGACACAAAGACATACCGACACACAGACACACAGACACACAGACACACAGACACACAGACACACAGAAACATAGACAAACAGACACACAGATACACAGACACTCAGACACACAGACACACAGACACACAGACACACAGACACACAGACACACAGACACACAGACACACAGACACACAGACACACAGACACACAGACACACAGACACACAGACACACAGACACACAGACACGCAGACACGCAGGCACAAAGACACAGACACATAGACACACAGACACACAGACACACAGACACACAGACACACAGACACACAGACACACAGACACACAGACACACAGACACACAGACACACAGACACACAGACACACAGACAAACAGACACACAGACACACAGACACACAGACACACAGACACACAGACACACAGACAAACAGACACGCAGACACGCAGACACACAGACACAAAGACATACAGACACACAGACACACAGACACACAGAAACATAGACAAACAGACACACAGATACACAGACACTCAGACACACAGACACACAGACACACAGACACACAGACACACAGACACACAGACACACAGACACACAGACACACAGACACACAGACACACAGACACACAGACACACAGACACACAGACACACAGACACACAGACACACAGACATGCAGACACGCAGACACGCAGGCACACAGACACACAGACACACAGACACACAGACACACAGACACACAGACACACAGACACACAGACACACAGACATACAGACATACAGACACACAGACACACAGCCACACAGACACACAGACACACAGAAGCACAGACACGCAGACACGCAGCCACACAGACACACAGACACACAGACATACAGACACACAGAAACACAGAAACACAGAAACACAGAAACACAGAAACACAGAAACACAGAAACACAGAAACACAGAAACACAGAAACACAAAAACACAGAAATACAGAAACACAGAAACATAGAAACACAGAAACACAGAAACACAGAAACAAAGAAACACAGACACACAGACAAACAGACACACAGAGACACAGACACACAGACACACAGACACACAGAAACATAGACAAACAGACACACAGATACACAGACACTCTGACACACAGACACACAGACACACAGACACACAGACACACAGACACACAGACACACAGACACACAGACACACAGACACACAGACACACAGGCACACAGACACTCAGACACTCAGACACACAGACACACAGACACACAGACAAACAGAAACACAGACACACAGAAACACAGACAAACAGCCACACAGATACACAGACACACAGACACACAGACACACAGACACACAGACACACAGACACACATACACACAGACACCCAGACACGCAGCCACACAGCCACACAGCCAAACAGACACACAGACACACAGACACACAGACACACAGACACACAGACACACAGACACACAGACAAACAGACACGCAGACACGCAGACACACAGACACAAAGACATACCGACACACAGACACACAGACACACAGACACACAGAAACATAGACAAACAGACACACAGATACACAGACACTCAGACACACAGACACATAGACACACAGACACACAGACACACAGACACACAGACACACAGACACACAGACACACAGACACACAGACACACAGACACACAGACACACAGACACACAGACAAACAGACACGCAGACACGCAGACACACAGACACAAAGACATACAGACACACAGACACGCAGACACGCAGACACGGAGACACGCAGACACACAGGCACACACACAAACACGCAGACACACAGACTCACAGACACACAGACACACAGAAACACAGACACGTAGACAAGCAGGCACACAGACACACAGGCACACAGACACTCAGACACTCAGACACACAGACACACAGACACACAGACAAACAGAAACACAGACACACAGAAACACAGACAAACAGCCACACAGATACACAGACACACAGACACACAGACACACAGACACACAGACACACAGACACACATACACACAGACACACAGACACACAGCCACACAGCCACACAGCCAAACAGACACACAGACACACAGACACACAGACACACAGACACACAGACACACAGACACACAGACACACAGACAAACAGACACGCAGACACGCAGACACACAGACACAAAGACATACCGACACACAGACACACAGACACACAGACACACAGACACACAGACACACAGAAACATAGACAAACAGACACACAGATACACAGACACTCAGACACACAGACACACAGACACACAGACACACAGACACACAGACACACAGACACACAGACACACAGACACACAGACACACAGACACACAGACACACAGACACACAGACACACAGACACACAGACACACAGACACACAGACACACAGACACACAGACACGCAGACACGCAGGCACAAAGACACAGACACATAGACACACAGACACACAGACACACAGACACACAGACACACAGACACACAGACACACAGACACACAGACACACAGACACACAGACACACAGACACACAGACAAACAGACACACAGACACACAGACACACAGACACACAGACACACAGACACACAGACAAACAGACACGCAGACACGCAGACACACAGACACAAAGACATACAGACACACAGACACACAGACACACAGAAACATAGACAAACAGACACACAGATACACAGACACTCAGACACACAGACACACAGACACACAGACACACAGACACACAGACACACAGACACACAGACACACAGACACACAGACACACAGACACACAGACACACAGACACACAGACACACAGACACACAGACACACAGACACACAGACACACAGACACACAGACATGCAGACACGCAGACACGCAGGCACACAGACACACAGACACACAGACACACAGACACACAGACACACAGACACACAGACACACAGACATACAGACATACAGACACACAGACACACAGCCACACAGACACACAGACACACAGAAGCACAGACACGCAGACACGCAGCCACACAGACACACAGACACACAGACATACAGACACACAGAAACACAGAAACACAGAAACACAGAAACACAGAAACACAGAAACACAGAAACACAAAAACACAGAAATACAGAAACACAGAAACATAGAAACACAGAAACACAGAAACACAGAAACAAAGAAACACAGACACACAGACAAACAGACACACAGAGACACAGACACACAGACACACAGACACACAGACACACAGAAACATAGACAAACAGACACACAGATACACAGACACTCTGACACACAGACACACAGACACACAGACACACAGACACACAGACACACAGACACACAGACACACAGACACACAGACACACAGACACACAGACACACAGACACGCAGACACGCAGGCACAAAGACACAGACACATAGACACACAGACACACAGACACACAGACACACAGACACACAGACACACAGACACACAGACACACAGACACACAGACACACAGACACACAGACACACAGACACACAGACACACAGACACACAGACACACAGACACACAGACACACAGACACACAGACACACAGACAAACAGACACGCAGACACGCAGACACACAGGCACACAGACACTCAGACACTCAGACACACAGACACACAGACACACAGACACGCAGGCACACTGACACAGACACATAGACACACAGCCACACAGACACACAGACACACAGACACACAGACACACAGACATGCAGACACGCAGACACGCAGGCACACAGACAAGCAGAGACACAGACAAACAGACACGCAGACACGCAGACACACAGACACACAGACACACAGACACACCGACAAACAGCCACACAGACACACAGACACACAGACACACAGACACACAGACACACAGACACACAGACACACAGACTCACAGACACACAGACACACAGACACACAGACACACAGACACACATACACACAGACACCCAGACACGCAGCCACACAGCCACACAGCCAAACAGACACACAGACACACAGACACACAGACACACAGACACACAGACACACAGACACACAGACACACAGACAAACAGACACGCAGACACGCAGACACACAGACACAAAGACATACCGACACACAGACACACAGAAACACAGACACACAGACACACAGAAACATAGACAAACAGACACACAGATACACAGACACTCAGACACACAGACACATAGACACACAGACACACAGACACACAGACACACAGACACACAGACACACAGACACACAGACACACAGACACACAGACACACAGACACACAGACACACAGACACACAGACACACAGACACACAGACACACAGACACACAGACACACAGACAAACAGACACGCAGACACGCAGACACACAGACACAAAGACATACAGACACACAGACACACAGACACACAGACACACAGAAACATAGATAAACAGACACACAGATACACAGACACTCAGACACACAGACACACAGAAACATAGAAACATAGACAAACAGACACACAGATACACAGACACTCAGACACACAGACACACAGACACACAGACACACAGACACACAGACACACAGACACACAGACACACAGACACACAGACACACAGACACACAGACACACAGACACACAGACACACAGACACACAGACACACAGACACACAGACACACAGACACACAGACACACAGACACGCAGGCACACTGACACAGACACATAGACACACAGCCACACAGACACACAGACACACAGACACACAGACATGCAGACACGCAGACACGCAGGCACACAGACACACAGACACACAGACAAACAGACACGCAGACACGCAGACACACAGACACACAGACACACAGACACACCGACAAACAGCCACACAGACACACAGACACACAGACACACAGACACACAGACACACAGACACACAGACACACAGACTCACAGACACACAGACACACAGACAAACAGACACGCAAACACGCAGACACGCAGACACGCAGACACGCAGACACGCAGACACGCAGACACGCAGACACGCAGACACGCAGACACGCAGACACGCAGACACGGAGACACGCAGACACACAGGCACACACACAAACACGCAGACACACAGACTCACAGACACACAGACACACAGAAACACAGACACGTAGACAAGCAGCCACACAGACACACAGGCACACAGACACTCAGACACTCAGACACACAGACACACAGACACACAGACACACAGACAAACAGAAACACAGACACACAGAAACACAGACAAACAGCCACACAGATACACAGACACACAGACACACAGACACACAGACACACAGACACACAGACACACATACACACAGACACCCAGACACGCAGCCACACAGCCACACAGCCAAACAGACACACAGACACACAGACACACAGACACACAGACAAACAGACACGCAGACACGCAGACACACAGACACAAAGACATACCGACACACAGACACACAGACACACAGACACACAGACACACAGAAACATAGACAAACAGACACACAGATACACAGACACTCAGACACACAGACACATAGACACACAGACACACAGACACACAGACACACAGACACACAGACACACAGACACACAGACACACAGACACACAGACACACAGACACACAGACACACAGACACACAGACACACAGACAAACAGACACGCAGACACGCAGACACACAGACACAAAGACATACAGACACACAGACACGCAGACACGCAGACACGGAGACACGCAGACACACAGGCACACACACAAACACGCAGACACACAGACTCACAGACACACAGACACACAGAAACACAGACACGTAGACAAGCAGCCACACAGACACACAGGCACACAGACACTCAGACACTCAGACACACAGACACACAGACACACAGACAAACAGAAACACAGACACACAGAAACACAGACAAACAGCCACACAGATACACAGACACACAGACACACAGACACACAGACACACAGACACACAGACACACATACACACAGACACACAGACACACAGCCACACAGCCACACAGCCAAACAGACACACAGACACACAGACACACAGACACACAGACACACAGACACACAGACACACAGACACACAGACAAACAGACACGCAGACACGCAGACACACAGACACAAAGACATACCGACACACAGACACACAGACACACAGACACACAGACACACAGACACACAGAAACATAGACAAACAGACACACAGATACACAGACACTCAGACACACAGACACACAGACACACAGACACACAGACACACAGACACACAGACACACAGACACACAGACACACAGACACACAGACACACAGACACACAGACACGCAGACACGCAGGCACAAAGACACAGACACATAGACACACAGACACACAGACACACAGACACACAGACACACAGACACACAGACACACAGACACACAGACACACAGACACACAGACACACAGACACACAGACACACAGACACACAGACACACAGACACACAGACACACAGACACACAGACAAACAGACACGCAGACACGCAGACACACAGACACAAAGACATACAGACACACAGACACACAGAAACATAGACAAACAGACACACAGATACACAGACACTCAGACACACAGACACACAGACACACAGACACACAGACACACAGACACACAGACACACAGACACACAGACACACAGACACACAGACACACAGACACACAGACACACAGACACACAGACACACAGACACACAGACATGCAGACACGCAGACACGCAGGCACACAGACACACAGACATACAGACACACAGACACACAGACACACAGACACACAGACACACAGACATACAGACATACAGACACACAGACACACAGCCACACAGACACACAGACACACAGAAGCACAGACACGCAGACACGCAGCCACACAGACACACAGACACACAGACATACAGACACACAGAAACACAGAAACACAGAAACACAGAAACACAGAAACACAGAAACACAGAAACACAGAAACACAGAAACACAGAAACACAGAAACACAGAAACACAGAAACACAGAAACACAAAAACACAGAAATACAGAAACACAGAAACATAGAAACACAGAAACACAGAAACACAGAAACAAAGAAACACAGACACACAGACAAACAGACACACAGAGACACAGACACACAGACACACAGCCACACAGCCACACAGACACACAGACACACATACAAACAGACCCGCAGACACGCGCACTCGCAGACACGCAGGCACGCAGACACGCAGACAAACATACACACACACACACACACACAGATACACAGACACACAGACACACAGACACACAGACACACAGACATACAGACATACAGACACACAGACACACAGCCACACAGACACACAGACACACAGAAGCACAGACACGCAGACACGCAGCCACACAGACACACAGACACACAGACATACAGACACACAGAAACACAGAAACACAGAAACACAGAAACACAGAAACACAGAAACACAGAAACACAGAAACACAGAAACACAGAAACACAGAAACACAGAAACACAGAAACACAAAAACACAGAAATACAGAAACACAGAAACATAGAAACACAGAAACACAGAAACACAGAAACAAAGAAACACAGACACACAGACAAACAGACACACAGAGACACAGACACACAGACACACAGCCACACAGCCACACAGACACACAGACACACATACAAACAGACCCGCAGACACGCGCACTCGCAGACACGCAGGCACGCAGACACGCAGACAAACATACACACACACACACACACACAGATACACAGACACACAGACACACAGACACACAGACACACAGAAACACAGATACGCAGACACGCAGCCACACAGACATACAGACACACAGACACACAGACACACCGACAAACAGCCACACAGACACGCAGACACACAGACACACAGACACACAGACACACAGACATACAGACATACAGATACACAGACACACAGACACACAGACACACAGACACACAGACACACATACACACAGACACACAGCCACACAGACACACAGACACACAGACACACCGACAAACAGACACGCACACACGCAGACATACAGACACACAGACACACAGACACACAGACACACAGACACACAGACACACAGACACACAGACACACAGACACACAGACACACAGACACACAGACACACAGACACACAGACACACAGACACACAGACACACAGACACACAGACACACAGACACACAGACACACAGACACACAGACACACAGACACACAGACACACAGACACACAGACACACAGACACACAGACACACAGACATATAGACACACAGACACACAGACACACAGACACACAGACACACAGACACGCAGACACGCAGGCACACAGACACAGACACATAGACACACAGACACACAGACACACAGACACGCAGACACGCAGGCACACAGACACAGACACATAGACACACAGACACACAGACACACAGACACACAGACACACAGACACACAGACACACAGACATGCAGACACGCAGACACGCAGACACGCAGGTACACAGACACACAGACCCACAGACACACAGACACACAGACAAACAGACACGCAGACACGCAGACACACAGACACACAGACACACAGACACACAGACACACCGACAAACAGCCACACAGACACACAGACACACAGACACACAGACACACAGACACACAGACACACAGACATACAGCCACACAGCCACACAGCCAAACAGACACACAGACACACAGACACGAAGACACACAGACACACCGAAAAACAGCCACACAGACACACAGACACACAGACACACAGACACCCAGCCACACAGCCACACAGCCAAACAGCCAAACAGACACACAGACACACAGACACACAGACACACAGACACACAGACACATAGAAACATAGACAAACAGACACACAGATACACAGACACTCAGACACACAGACACACAGACACACAGACACACAGACACACAGACACACAGACACACAGACACACAGACACACAGACACACAGACACACAGCCAAACAGCCAAACAGACACACAGACACACAGACACACAGACACACAGACACACAGACACAGAGACACATAGAAACATAGACAAACAGACACACAGATACACAGACACTCAGACACACAGACACACAGACACACAGACACACAGACACACAGACACACAGACACACAGACACACAGACACACAGACACACGGACACACAGACACACAGACACACAGACACACAGACACACAGACACACAGACACACAGACATACAGACACGCAGGCACACTGACACAGACACATAGACACACAGCCACACAGACACACAGACACACAGACACACAGACATGCAGACACGCAGACACGCAGGCACACAGACACACAGACACACAGACACACAGACACACAGACACACAGACACACAGACATACAGACATACAGACACACAGACACACAGACACACAGACACACAGACACACAGAAGCACAGACACACAGACACACAGACACACAGACACACAGACACACAGACACACAGACACACAGACACACAGACAAACAGACACGCAGACACGCAGACACACAGACACAAAGACATACAGACACACAGACACACAGACACACAGAAACATAGACAAACAGACACACAGATACACAGACACTCAGACACACAGACACACAGACACACAGACACACAGACACACAGACACACAGACACACAGACACACAGACACACAGACACACAGACACACAGACACACAGACACACAGACACACAGACACACAGACACACAGACATGCAGACACGCAGACACGCAGGCACACAGACACACAGACATACAGACACACAGACACACAGACACACAGACACACAGACACACAGACATACAGACATACAGACATACAGACACACAGACACACAGCCACACAGACACACAGACACACAGAAGCACAGACACGCAGACACGCAGCCACACAGACACACAGACACACAGACATACAGACACACAGAAACACAGAAACACAGAAACACAGAAACACAGAAACACAGAAACACAGAAACACAGAAACACAGAAACACAGAAACACAGAAACACAGAAACACAAAAACACAGAAATACAGAAACACAGAAACATAGAAACACAGAAACACAGAAACACAGAAACAAAGAAACACAGACACACAGACAAACAGACACACAGAGACACAGACACACAGACACACAGCCACACAGCCACACAGACACACAGACACACATACAAACAGACCCGCAGACACGCGCACTCGCAGACACGCAGGCACGCAGACACGCAGACAAACATACACACACACACACACACACAGATACACAGACACACAGACACACAGACACACAGACACACAGAAACACAGATACGCAGACACGCAGCCACACAGACATACAGACACACAGACACACAGACACACATACACACAGACACACAGCCACACAGACACGTAGACACACAGACACACAGACACGCAGACACGCAGGCACACAGACACATAGACACACAGACACACAGACACACAGACACACAGACACACAGACACACAGACACGCAGACACGCAGGCACACAGACACAGACACATAGACACACAGACACACAGACACACAGACACACAGACACACAGACACACAGACACACAGACACACAGACACACAGACATGCAGACACGCAGACACGCAGACACGAAGGTACACAGACACACAGACCCACAGACACACAGACACACAGACAAACAGACACGCAGACACGCAGACACACAGACACACAGACACACAGACACACAGACACACCGACAAACAGCCACACAGACACACAGACACACAGACACACAGACACACAGACATACAGCCACACAGCCACACAGCCAAACAGACACACAGACAAAAAGACACGAAGACACACAGACACACCGAAAAACAGCCACACAGACACACAGACACACAGACACACAGACACCCAGCCACACAGCCACACAGCCAAACAGCCAAACAGACACACAGACACACAGACACACAGACACACAGACACACAGACACATAGAAACATAGACAAACAGACACACAGATACACAGACACTCAGACACACAGACACACAGACACACAGACACACAGACACACAGACACACAGACACACAGACACACAGACACACAGACACACAGACACACAGACACACAGACACACAGACACACAGCCAAACAGCCAAACAGACACACAGACACACAGACACACAGACACACAGACACACAGACACAGAGACACATAGAAACATAGACAAACAGACACACAGATACACAGACACTCAGACACACAGACACACAGACACACAGACACACAGACACACAGACACACAGACACACAGACACACAGACACACAGACACACGGACACACAGACACACAGACACACAGACACACAGACACACAGACACACAGACACACAGACACACAGACACGCAGACACGCAGGCACACTGACACAGACACATAGACACACAGCCACACAGACACACAGACACACAGACACACAGACATGCAGACACGCAGACACGCAGGCACACAGACACACAGACACACAGACACACAGACACACAGACACACAGACATACAGACATACAGACACACAGACACACAGACACACAGACACACAGACACACAGAAGCACAGACACGCAGACACGCAGCCACACAGACACACAGACACACAGACATACGGACACACAGAAACACAGAAACACAGAAACACAGAAACACAGAAACACAGAAACACAGAAACACAGAAACACAGAAACACAGAAACACAGAAACACAGAAACACAAAAATACAGAAATACAGAAACACAGAAACATAGAAACACAGAAACACAGAAACACAGAAACAAAGAAACACAGACACACAGACAAACAGACACAAAGACACACAGCCACACAGCCACACAGACACACAGACACACACACAAACAGACCCGCAGACACGCACACTCGCAGACACGCAGGCACGCAGACACGCAGACAAACATACACACACACACACACACACAGATACACAGACACACAGACACACAGACACACAGACACACAGACACACAGACACACAGAAACACAGATACGCAGACACGCAGCCACACAGACATACAGACACACAGACACACAGACACACAGACACACAGACACACAGACACACAGACACACAGACACACAGACACACCGACAAACAGCCACACAGACACACAGACACACAGACACACAGACACACAGACACACAGACATACAGACATACAGACACACAGACACACAGACACACAGACACACAGACACACAGACACACATACACACAGACACACAGCCACACAGAAACACAGACACACAGACACACCGACAAACAGACACACCGACAAACAGACACGCAGACACGCAGACACACAGACATACAGACACACAGACACACAGACACACAGACACACAGACACACAGACACACAGACACACAGACACACAGACACATAGAAACATAGACAAACAGACACACAGATACACAGACACTCAGACACACAGACACACAGACACACAGACACACAGACACACAGACACACAGACACACATACACACAGACACACAGACACACAGACACACAGACACACAGACTCACAGACACACAGACACACAGACAAACAGACACGCAAACACGCAGACACGCAGACACGCAGACACACAGACACACAGACAAACAGACACGCAGACACGCAGACACACAGACACACAGACACACAGACACACAGACACACCGACAAACAGCCACACAGACACACAGACACACAGACACACAGACACACAGACATACAGCCACACAGCCACACAGCCAAACAGACACACAGACAAAAAGACACGAAGACACACAGACACACCGAAAAACAGCCACACAGACACACAGACACACAGACACACAGACACCCAGCCACACAGCCACACAGCCAAACAGCCAAACAGACACACAGACACACAGACACACAGACACACAGACACACAGACACATAGAAACATAGACAAACAGACACACAGATACACAGACACTCAGACACACAGACACACAGACACACAGACACACAGACACACAGACACACAGACACACAGACACACAGACACACAGACACACAGACACACAGACACACAGACACACAGCCAAACAGCCAAACAGACACACAGACACACAGACACACAGACACACAGACACACAGACACACAGACACAGAGACACATAGAAACATAGACAAACAGACACACAGATACACAGACACTCAGACACACAGACACACAGACACACAGACACACAGACACACAGACACACAGACACACAGACACACAGACACACAGACACACGGACACACAGACACACAGACACACAGACACACAGACACACAGACACACAGACACACAGACACACAGACACACAGACACACAGACACGCAGACACGCAGGCACACTGACACAGACACATAGACACACAGCCACACAGACACACAGACACACAGACACACAGACATGCAGACACGCAGACACGCAGGCACACAGACACACAGACACACAGACACACAGACACACAGACACACAGACATACAGACATACAGACACACAGACACACAGACACACAGACACACAGACACACAGAAGCACAGACACGCAGACACGCAGCCACACAGACACACAGACACACAGACATACGGACACACAGAAACACAGAAACACAGAAACACAGAAACACAGAAACACAGAAACACAGAAACACAGAAACACAGAAACACAGAAACACAAAAATACAGAAATACAGAAACACAGAAACATAGAAACACAGAAACACAGAAACACAGAAACAAAGAAACACAGACACACAGACAAACAGACACAAAGACACACAGCCACACAGCCACACAGACACACAGACACACACACAAACAGACCCGCAGACACGCACACTCGCAGACACGCAGGCACGCAGACACGCAGACAAACATACACACACACACACACACACAGATACACAGACACACAGACACACAGACACACAGACACACAGACACACAGAAACACAGATACGCAGACACGCAGCCACACAGACATACAGACACACAGACACACAGACACACAGACACACAGACACACAGACACACAGACACACAGACACACCGACAAACAGCCACACAGACACACAGACACACAGACACACAGACACACAGACACACAGACATACAGACATACAGACACACAGACACACAGACACACAGACACACAGACACACAGACACACATACACACAGACACACAGCCACACAGAAACACAGACACACAGACACACCGACAAACAGACACACCGACAAACAGACACGCAGACACGCAGACACACAGACATACAGACACACAGACACACAGACACACAGACACACAGACACACAGACACACAGACACACAGACACACAGACACATAGAAACATAGACAAACAGACACACAGATACACAGACACACAGACACACAGACACACCGACAAACAGCCACACAGACACACAGACACACAGACACACAGACACACAGACACACAGACACACAGACATACAGACATACAGACACACAGACACACAGACACACAGACACACAGACACACAGACACACATACACACAGACACACAGACACACAGACACACAGACACACAGACACACAGACACACAGACACACAGACACACAGACACACAGACACACAGACACACAGACTCACAGACACACAGACACACAGACAAACAGACACGCAAACACGCAGACACGCAGACACGCAGACACGCAGACACGCAGACACGCAGACACGCAGACACGCAGTCACGCAGACACGCAGACACGCAGACACGCAGACACGGAGACACGCAGACACACAGGCACACACACAAACACACAGACACACAGACTCACAGACACACAGACACGTAGACAAGCAGCCACACAGACACACAGGCACACAGACACTCAGACACTCAGACACACAGACACACAGACACACAGACAAACAGAAACACAAACACACAGAAACACAGACAAACAGCCACACAGATACACAGACACACAGACACACAGACACACAGACACACAGACACACAGACACACAGACACACAGACACACATACACACAGACACCCAGACACGCAGCCACACAGCCACACAGCCAAACAGACACACAGACACACAGACACACAGACACACAGACACACAGACACACAGACACACAGACACACAGACAAACAGACACGCAGACACGCAGACACACAGACACAAAGACATACCGACACACAGACACACAGACACACAGACACACAGACACACAGAAACATAGACAAACAGACACACAGACACACAGACACACAGACACACAGACACACAGACACACAGACAAACAGACACGCAGACACACAGACACAAAGACATACCGACACACATACACACAGAAACACAGACACACAGACACACAGAAACATAGACAAACAGACACACAGATACACAGACACTCAGACACACAGACACATAGACACACAGACACACAGACACACAGACACACAGACACACAGACACACAGACACACAGACACACAGACACACAGACACACAGACACACAGACACACAGACACACAGACACACAGACAAACAGACACGCAGACACGCAGACACACAGACACAAAGACATACAGACACACAGACACACAGACACACAGACACACAGACACACAGAAACATAGACAAACAGACACACAGATACACAGACACTCAGACACACAGACACACAGACACATAGAAACATAGACAAACAGACACACAGATACACAGACACTCAGACACACAGACACACAGACACACAGACACACAGACACACAGAAACATAGACAAACAGACACACAGATACACAGACACTCAGACACACAGACACATAGACACACAGACACACAGACACACAGACACACAGACACACAGACACACAGACACACAGACACACAGACACACAGACATACAGACACACAGACACACAGACACACAGACAAACAGACACGCAGACACGCAGACACACAGACACAAAGACATACAGACACACAGACACGCAGACACGCAGACACGGAGACACGCAGACACACAGGCACACACACAAACACGCAGACACACAGACTCACAGACACACAGACACACAGAAACACAGACACGTAGACAAGCAGCCACACAGACACACAGGCACACAGACACTCAGACACTCAGACACACAGACACACAGACACACAGACAAACAGAAACACAGACACACAGAAACACAGACAAACAGCCACACAGATACACAGACACACAGACACACAGACACGCAGACACGCAGACACGCAGACACGCAGACACGCAGACACGCAGTCACGCAGACACGCAGACACGCAGACACGCAGACACGGAGACACGCAGACACACAGGCACACACACAAACACACAGACACACAGACTCACAGACACACAGACACACAGAAACACAGACACGTAGACAAGCAGCCACACAGACACACAGGCACACAGACACTCAGACACTCAGACACACAGACACACAGACACACAGACACGCAGGCACACTGACACAGACACATAGACACACAGCCACACAGACACACAGACACACAGACACACAGACATGCAGACACACAGACACACAGGCACACAGACAAGCAGAGACACAGACAAACAGACACGCAGACACGCAGACACACAGACACACAGACACACAGACACACAGACACACCGACAAACAGCCACACAGACACACAGACACACAGACACACAGACACACAGACACACAGACACACAGACTCACAGACACACAGACACACAGACACACAGACACACAGACACACATACACACAGACACCCAGACACGCAGCCACACAGCCACACAGCCAAACAGACACACAGACACACAGACACACAGACACACAGACACACAGACACACAGACAAACAGACACGCAGACACGCAGACACACAGACACAAAGACATACCGACACACATACACACAGAAACACAGACACACAGACACACAGAAACATAGACAAACAGACACACAGATACACAGACACTCAGACACACAGACACATAGACACACAGACACACAGACACACAGACACACAGACACACAGACACACAGACACACAGACACACAGACACACAGACACACAGACACACAGACACACAGACACACAGACACACAGACACACAGACACACAGACACACAGACAAACAGACACGCAGACACGCAGACACACAGACAAACAGACACGCAGACACGCAGACACACAGACACAAAGACATACAGACACACAGACACACAGACACACAGACACACAGACACACAGAAACATAGACAAACAGACACACAGATACACAGACACTCAGACACACAGACACACAGACACATAGAAACATAGACAAACAGACACACAGATACACAGACACTCAGACACACAGACACACAGACACACAGACACACAGACACACAGACACACAGACACACAGACACACAGACACACAGACACACAGACACACAGACACACAGACACACAGACACACAGACACACAGACACGCAGGCACACTGACACAGACACATAGACACACAGCCACACAGACACACAGACACACAGACACACAGACACACAGACATGCAGACACGCAGACACGCAGGCACACAGACACACAGACACACAGACAAACAGACACGCAGACACGCAGACACACAGACACACAGACACACAGACACACCGACAAACAGCCACACAGACACACAGACACACAGACACACAGACACACAGACACACAGACACACAGACTCACAGACACACAGACACACAGACAAACAGACACGCAAACACGCAGACACGCAGACACGCAGACACGCAGACACGCAGACACGCAGACACGCAGACACGCAGTCACGCAGACACGCAGACACGCAGACACGCAGACACGGAGACACGCAGACACACAGGCACACACACAAACACACAGACACACAGACTCACAGACACACAGACACACAGAAACACAGACACGTAGACAAGCAGCCACACAGACACACAGGCACACAGACACTCAGACACTCAGACACACAGACACACAGACACACAGAAACACAGACAAACAGCCACACAGATACACAGACACACAGACACACAGACACACAGACACACAGACACACAGACACACATACACACAGACACCCAGACACGCAGCCACACAGCCACACAGCCAAACAGACACACAGACACACAGACACACAGACACACAGACACACAGACACACAGACACACAGACAAACAGACACGCAGACACGCAGACACACAGACACAAAGACATACCGACACACAGACACACAGACACACAGACACACAGACACACAGAAACATAGACAAACAGACACACAGATACACAGACACTCAGACACACAGACACATAGACACACAGACACACAGACACACAGACACACAGACACACAGACACACAGACACACAGACACACAGACACACAGACACACAGACACACAGACACACAGACACACAGACAAACAGACACGCAGACACGCAGACACACAGACACAAAGACATACAGACACACAGACACGCAGACACGCAGACACGGAGACACGCAGACACACAGGCACACACACAAACACGCAGACACACAGACTCACAGACACACAGACACACAGAAACACAGACACGTAGACAAGCAGCCACACAGACACACAGGCACACAGACACTCAGACACTCAGACACACAGACACACAGACACACAGACAAACAGAAACACAGACACACAGAAACACAGACAAACAGCCACACAGATACACAGACACACAGACACACAGACACACAGACACACAGACACACAGACACACATACACACAGACACACAGACACACAGCCACACAGCCACACAGCCAAACAGACACACAGACACACAGACACACAGACACACAGACACACAGACACACAGACACACAGACACACAGACAAACAGACACGCAGACACGCAGACACACAGACACAAAGACATACCGACACACAGACACACAGACACACAGACACACAGACACACAGACACACAGAAACATAGACAAACAGACACACAGATACACAGACACTCAGACACACAGACACACAGACACACAGACACACAGACACACAGACACACAGACACACAGACACACAGACACACAGACACACAGACACACAGACACACAGACACACAGACACACAGACACACAGACACACAGACACGCAGACACGCAGGCACAAAGACACAGACACATAGACACACAGACACACAGACACACAGACACACAGACACACAGACACACAGACACACAGACACACAGACACACAGACACACAGACACACAGACACACAGACAAACAGACACACAGACACACAGACACACAGACACACAGACACACAGACACACAGACAAACAGACACGCAGACACGCAGACACACAGACACAAAGACATACAGACACACAGACACACAGACACACAGAAACATAGACAAACAGACACACAGATACACAGACACTCAGACACACAGACACACAGACACACAGACACACAGACACACAGACACACAGACACACAGACACACAGACACACAGACACACAGACACACAGACAAACAGACACACAGACACACAGACACACAGACACACAGACATGCAGACACGCAGACACGCAGGCACACAGACACACAGACACACAGACACACAGACACACAGACACACAGACACACAGACACACAGACACACAGACATACAGACATACAGACACACAGACACACAGCCACACAGACACACAGACACACAGAAGCACAGACACGCAGACACGCAGCCACACAGACACACAGACACACAGACATACAGACACACAGAAACACAGAAACACAGAAACACAGAAACACAGAAACACAGAAACACAGAAACACAGAAACACAGAAACACAGAAACACAAAAACACAGAAATACAGAAACACAGAAACATAGAAACACAGAAACACAGAAACACAGAAACAAAGAAACACAGACACACAGACAAACAGACACACAGAGACACAGACACACAGACACACAGACACACAGACACACAGAAACATAGACAAACAGACACACAGATACACAGACACTCTGACACACAGACACACAGACACACAGACACACAGACACACAGACACACAGACACACAGACACACAGACACACAGACACACAGACACACAGACACACAGACACACAGACACACAGACACACAGACACACAGACACACAGACACACAGACACACAGACACACAGGCACAAAGACACAGACACATAGACACACAGACACACAGACACACAGACACACAGACACACAGACACACAGACACACAGACACACAGACACACAGACACACAGACACACAGACACACAGACACACAGACACACAGACACACAGACACACAGACACACAGACACACAGACACACAGACACACAGACACACAGACACACAGACACACAGACACCCAGACACACAGACACACAGACACACAGACACACAGACAAACAGACACGCAGACACGCAGACACACAGGCACACAGACACTCAGACACTCAGACACACAGACACACAGACACACAGACACGCAGGCACACTGACACAGACACATAGACACACAGCCACACAGACACACAGACACACAGACACACAGACACACAGACATGCAGACACGCAGACACGCAGGCACACAGACAAGCAGAGACACAGACAAACAGACACGCAGACACGCAGACACACAGACACACAGACACACAGACACACCGACAAACAGCCACACAGACACACAGACACACAGACACACAGACACACAGACACACAGACACACAGACACACAGACTCACAGACACACAGACACACAGACACACAGACACACAGACACACATACACACAGACACCCAGACACGCAGCCACACAGCCACACAGCCAAACAGACACACAGACACACAGACACACAGACACACAGACACACAGACACACAGACACACAGACACACAGACAAACAGACACGCAGACACGCAGACACACAGACACAAAGACATACCGACACACAGACACACAGAAACACAGACACACAGACACACAGAAACATAGACAAACAGACACACAGATACACAGACACTCAGACACACAGACACATAGACACACAGACACACAGACACATAGACACACAGACACACAGACACACAGACACACAGACACACAGACACACAGACACACAGACACACAGACACACAGACACACAGACACACAGACACACAGACACACAGACACACAGACACACAGACAAACAGACACGCAGACACGCAGACACACAGACACAAAGACATACAGACACACAGACACACAGACACACAGACACACAGAAACATAGACAAACAGACACACAGATACACAGACACTCAGACACACAGACACACAGACACATAGAAACATAGACAAACAGACACACAGATACACAGACACTCAGACACACAGACACACAGACACACAGACACACAGACACACAGACACACAGACACACAGACACACAGACACACAGACACACAGACACACAGACACACAGACACACAGACACACAGACACACAGACACACAGACACACAGACACACAGACACACAGACACACAGACACGCAGGCACACTGACACAGACACATAGACACACAGCCACACAGACACACAGACACACAGACACACAGACATGCAGACACGCAGACACGCAGGCACACAGACACACAGACACACAGACAAACAGACACGCAGACACGCAGACACACAGACACACAGACACACAGACACACAGACACACCGACAAACAGCCACACAGACACACAGACACACAGACACACAGACACACAGACACACAGACACACAGACACACAGACTCACAGACACACAGACACACAGACAAACAGACACGCAAACACGCAGACACGCAGACACGCAGACACGCAGACACGCAGACACGCAGACACGCAGACACGCAGACACGCAGTCACGCAGACACGCAGACACGCAGACACGCAGACACGGAGACACGCAGACACACAGGCACACACACAAACACGCAGACACACAGACTCACAGACACACAGACACACAGAAACACAGACACGTAGACAAGCAGCCACACAGACACACAGGCACACAGACACTCAGACACTCAGACACACAGACACACAGACACACAGACAAACAGAAACACAGACACACAGAAACACAGACAAACAGCCACACAGATACACAGACACACAGACACACAGACACACAGACACACAGACACACAGACACACCGACAAACAGCCACACAGACACACAGACACACAGACACACAGACACACAGACACACAGACACACAGACACACAGACTCACAGACACACAGACACACAGACAAACAGACACGCAAACACGCAGACACGCAGACACGCAGACACGCAGACACGCAGACACGCAGACACGCAGACACGCAGACACGCAGTCACGCAGACACGCAGACACGCAGACACGCAGACACGGAGACACGCAGACACACAGGCACACACACAAACACGCAGACACACAGACTCACAGACACACAGACACACAGAAACACAGACACGTAGACAAGCAGCCACACAGACACACAGGCACACAGACACTCAGACACTCAGACACACAGACACACAGACACACAGACAAACAGAAACACAGACACACAGAAACACAGACAAACAGCCACACAGATACACAGACACACAGACACACAGACACACAGACACACAGACACACAGACACACAGACACACATACACACAGACACCCAGACACGCAGCCACACAGCCACACAGCCAAACAGACACACAGACACACAGACACACAGACACACAGACACACAGACACACAGACACACAGACAAACAGACACGCAGACACGCAGACACGCAGACACACAGACACAAAGACATACCGACACACAGACACACAGACACACAGACACACAGACACACAGAAACATAGACAAACAGACACACAGACACACAGACACACAGACACACAGACACACAGACACACAGACAAACAGACACGCAGACACACAGACACAAAGACATACCGACACACATACACACAGAAACACAGACACACAGACACACAGAAACATAGACAAACAGACACACAGATACACAGACACTCAGACACACAGACACATAGACACACAGACACACAGACAAACAGACACGCAAACACGCAGACACGCAGACACGCAGACACGCAGACACGCAGACACGCAGACACGCAGACACGCAGACACGCAGTCACGCAGACACGCAGACACGCAGACACGCAGACACGGAGACACGCAGACACACAGGCACACACACAAACACGCAGACACACAGACTCACAGACACACAGACACACAGAAACACAGACACGTAGACAAGCAGCCACACAGACACACAGGCACACAGACACTCAGACACTCAGACACACAGACACACAGACACACAGACAAACAGAAACACAGACACACAGAAACACAGACAAACAGCCACACAGATACACAGACACACAGACACACAGACACACAGACACACAGACACACAGACACACATACACACAGACACCCAGACACGCAGCCACACAGCCACACAGCCAAACAGACACACATACACACAGACACACAGACACACAGACACACAGACACACAGACACACAGACAAACAGACACGCAGACACGCAGACACAAAGACATACCGACACACAGACACACAGACACACAGACACACAGACAAACAGACACGCAGACACGCAGACACACAGACACAAAGACATACCGACACACAGACACACAGACACACAGACACACAGACACGCAGACACACAGACACACAGAAACATAGACAAACAGACACACAGATACACAGACACTCAGACACACAGACACACAGACACACAGACACACAGACACACAGACACACAGACACACAGACACACAGACACACAGACACACAGACACACAGACACACAGACACACAGACACACAGACACGCAGACACGCAGGCACAAAGACACAGACACATAGACACACAGACACACAGACACACAGACACACAGACACACAGACACACAGACACACAGACACACAGACACACAGACACACAGACACACAGACACACAGACACACAGACACACAGACACACAGACACACAGACACACAGACACACAGACACACAGACACACAGACACACAGACACACAGACACACAGACAAACAGACACGCAGACACGCAGACACACAGACACAAAGACATACAGACACACAGACACACAGACACACAGAAACATAGACAAACAGACACACAGATACACAGACACTCAGACACACAGACACACAGACACACAGACACACAGACACACAGACACACAGACACACAGACACACAGACACACAGACACACAGACACACAGACACACAGACACACAGACATGCAGACACGCAGACATGCAGACACGCAGACACGCAGGCACACAGACACACAGACATACAGACACACAGACACACAGACACACAGACACACAGACACACAGACATACAGACATACAGACACACAGACACACAGCCACACAGACACACAGACACACAGAAGCACAGACACGCAGACACGCAGCCACACAGACACACAGACACACAGACATACAGACACACAGAAACACAGAAACACAGAAACACAGAAACACAGAAACACAGAAACACAGAAACACAGAAACACAGAAACACAGAAACACAGAAACACAGAAACACAAAAACACAGAAATACAGAAACACAGAAACATAGAAACACAGAAACACAGAAACACAGAAACAAAGAAACACAGACACACAGACAAACAGACACACAGAGACACAGACACACAGACACACAGCCACACAGCCACACAGACACACAGACACACATACAAACAGACCCGCAGACACGCGCACTCGCAGACACGCAGGCACGCAGACACGCAGACAAACATACACACACACACACACACACAGATACACAGACACACAGACACACAGACACACAGACACACAGACATACAGACATACAGACACACAGACACACAGCCACACAGACACACAGACACACAGAAGCACAGACACGCAGACACGCAGCCACACAGACACACAGACACACAGACATACAGACACACAGAAACACAGAAACACAGAAACACAGAAACACAGAAACACAGAAACACAGAAACACAGAAACACAGAAACACAGAAACACAGAAACACAGAAACACAAAAACACAGAAATACAGAAACACAGAAACATAGAAACACAGAAACACAGAAACACAGAAACAAAGAAACACAGACACACAGACAAACAGACACACAGAGACACAGACACACAGACACACAGCCACACAGCCACACAGACACACAGACACACATACAAACAGACCCGCAGACACGCGCACTCGCAGACACGCAGGCACGCAGACACGCAGACAAACATACACACACACACACACACACAGATACACAGACACACAGACACACAGACACACAGACACACAGAAACACAGATACGCAGACACGCAGCCACACAGACATACAGACACACAGACACACAGACACACAGACACACAGACACACAGACACACAGACACACAGACACACCGACAAACAGCCACACAGACACGCAGACACACAGACACACAGACACACAGACACACAGACATACAGACATACAGATACACAGACACACAGACACACAGACACACAGACACACAGACACACATACACACAGACACACAGCCACACAGACACACAGACACACAGACACACCGACAAACAGACACGCACACACGCAGACATACAGACACACAGACACACAGACACACAGACACACAGACACACAGACACACAGACACACAGACACACAGACACACAGACACACAGACACACAGACACACAGACACACAGACACACAGACACACAGACACACAGACACACAGACACACAGACACGTAGACACACAGACACGTAGACACACAGACACACAGACACGCAGACACGCAGGCACACAGACACATAGACACACAGACACACAGACACACAGACACACAGACACACAGACACGCAGACACGCAGGCACACAGACACAGACACATAGACACACAGACACACAGACACACAGACACACAGACACACAGACACACAGACACACAGACATGCAGACACGCAGACACGCAGACACGCAGGTACACAGACACACAGACCCACAGACACACAGACACACAGACAAACAGACACGCAGACACGCAGACACACAGACACACAGACACACAGACACACAGACACACCGACAAACAGCCACACAGACACACAGACACACAGACACACAGACACACAGACACACAGACACACAGACACACAGACACACAGACACACAGACACACAGACACACAGACACACATACACACAGACACCCAGACACGCAGCCACACAGCCACACAGCCAAACAGACACACAGACACACAGACACACAGACACACAGACACACAGACACACAGACACACAGACACACAGACAAACAGACACGCAGACACGCAGACACACAGACACCCAGACACGCAGCCACACAGCCACACAGCCAAACAGACACACAGACACACAGACACACAGACACACAGACACACAGACACACAGACACACAGACACACAGACAAACAGACACGCAGACACGCAGACACACAGACACAAAGACATACCGACACACAGACACACAGAAACACAGACACACAGACACACAGAAACATAGACAAACAGACACACAGATACACAGACACTCAGACACACAGACACATAGACACACAGACACACAGACACACAGACACACAGACACACAGACACACAGACACACAGACACACAGACACACAGACACACAGACACACAGACACACAGACACACAGACACACAGACACACAGACACACAGACACACAGACAAACCGACACGCAGACACGCAGACACACAGACACAAAGACATACAGACACACAGACACACAGACACACAGACACACAGACACACAGAAACATAGACAAACAGACACACAGATACACAGACACTCAGACACACAGACACACAGACACATAGAAACATAGACAAACAGACACACAGATACACAGACACTCAGACACACAGACACACAGACACACAGACACACAGACACACAGACACACAGACACACAGACACACAGACACACAGACACACAGACACACAGACACACAGACACACAGACACACAGACACACAGACACACAGACACACAGACACACAGACACACAGACACACAGACACACAGACACGCAGGCACACTGACACAGACACATAGACACACAGCCACACAGACACACAGACACACAGACACACAGACATGCAGACACGCAGACACGCAGGCACACAGACACACAGACACACAGACAAACAGACACGCAGACACGCAGACACACAGACACACAGACACACAGACACACAGACACACCGACAAACAGCCACACAGACACACAGACACACAGACACACAGACACACAGACACACAGACACACAGACACACAGACTCACAGACACACAGACACACAGACAAACAGACACGCAAACACGCAGACACGCAGACACGCAGACACGCAGACACGCAGACACGCAGACACGCAGACACGCAGACACGCAGTCACGCAGACACGCAGACACGCAGACACGCAGACACGGAGACACGCAGACACACAGGCACACACACAAACACGCAGACACACAGACTCACAGACACACAGACACACAGAAACACAGACACGTAGACAAGCAGCCACACAGACACACAGGCACACAGACACTCAGACACTCAGACACACAGACACACAGACACACAGACAAACAGAAACACAGACACACAGAAACACAGACAAACAGCCACACAGATACACAGACACACAGACACACAGACACACAGACACACAGACACACAGACACACATACACACAGACACCCAGACACGCAGCCACACAGCCACACAGCCAAACAGACACACAGACACACAGACACACAGACACACAGACACACAGACACACAGACACACAGACAAACAGACACGCAGACACGCAGACACGCAGACACACAGACACAAAGACATACCGACACACAGACACACAGACACACAGACACACAGACACACAGAAACATAGACAAACAGACACACAGACACACAGACACACAGACACACAGACACACAGACACACAGACAAACAGACACGCAGACACACAGACACAAAGACATACCGACACACATACACACAGAAACACAGACACACAGACACACAGAAACATAGACAAACAGACACACAGATACACAGACACTCAGACACACAGACACATAGACACACAGACACACAGACAAACAGACACGCAAACACGCAGACACGCAGACACGCAGACACGCAGACACGCAGACACGCAGACACGCAGACACGCAGACACGCAGTCACGCAGACACGCAGACACGCAGACACGCAGACACGGAGACACGCAGACACACAGGCACACACACAAACACGCAGACACACAGACTCACAGACACACAGACACACAGAAACACAGACACGTAGGCAAGCAGCCACACAGACACACAGGCACACAGACACTCAGACACTCAGACACACAGACACACAGACACACAGACAAACAGAAACACAGACACACAGAAACACAGACAAACAGCCACACAGATACACAGACACACAGACACACAGACACACAGACACACAGACACACAGACACACATACACACAGAAACCCAGACACGCAGCCACACAGCCACACAGCCAAACAGACACACAGACACACAGACACACAGACACACAGACACACAGACACACAGACACACAGACAAACAGACACGCAGACACGCAGACACAAAGACATACCGACACACAGACACACAGACACACAGACACACAGACACACAGAAACATAGACAAACAGACACACAGATACACAGACACTCAGACACACAGACACATAGACACACAGACACACAGACACACAGACACACAGACACACAGACACACAGACACACAGACACACAGACACACAGACACACAGACACACAGACACACAGACAAACAGACACGCAGACACGCAGACACACAGACACAAAGACATACAGACACACAGACACGCAGACACGCAGACACGGAGACACGCAGACACACAGGCACACACACAAACACGCAGACACACAGACTCACAGACACACAGACACACAGAAACACAGACACGTAGACAAGCAGCCACACAGACACACAGGCACACAGACACTCAGACACTCAGACACACAGACACACAGACACACAGACAAACAGAAACACAGACACACAGAAACACAGACAAACAGCCACACAGATACACAGACACACAGACACACAGACACACAGACACACAGACACACAGACACACAGACACACATACACACAGACACACAGACACACAGCCACACAGCCACACAGCCAAACAGACACACAGACACACAGACACACAGACACACAGACACACAGACACACAGACACACAGACACACAGACAAACAGACACGCAGACACGCAGACACACAGACACAAAGACATACCGACACACAGACACACAGACACACAGACACGCAGACACACAGACACACAGAAACATAGACAAACAGACACACAGATACACAGACACTCAGACACACAGACACACAGACACACAGACACACAGACACACAGACACACAGACACACAGACACACAGACACACAGACACACAGACACACAGACACACAGACACACAGACACACAGACACGCAGACACGCAGGCACAAAGACACAGACACATAGACACACAGACACACAGACACACAGACACACAGACACACAGACACACAGACACACAGACACACAGACACACAGACACACAGACACACAGACACACAGACACACAGACACACAGACACACAGACACACAGACACACAGACACACAGACACACAGACACACAGACACACAGACACACAGACACACAGACACACAGACAAACAGACACGCAGACACGCAGACACACAGACACAAAGACATACAGACACACAGACACACAGACACACAGAAACATAGACAAACAGACACACAGATACACAGACACTCAGACACACAGACACACAGACACACAGACACACAGACACACAGACACACAGACACACAGACACACAGACACACAGACACACAGACACACAGACACACAGACACACAGACATGCAGACACGCAGACATGCAGACACGCAGACACGCAGGCACACAGACACACAGACATACAGACACACAGACACACAGACACACAGACACACAGACACACAGACATACAGACATACAGACACACAGACACACAGCCACACAGACACACAGACACACAGAAGCACAGACACGCAGACACGCAGCCACACAGACACACAGACACACAGACATACAGACACACAGAAACACAGAAACACAGAAACACAGAAACACAGAAACACAGAAACACAGAAACACAGAAACACAGAAACACAGAAACACAAAAACACAGAAATACAGAAACACAGAAACATAGAAACACAGAAACACAGAAACACAGAAACAAAGAAACACAGACACACAGACAAACAGACACACAGAGACACAGACACACAGACACACAGCCACACAGCCACACAGACACACAGACACACATACAAACAGACCCGCAGACACGCGCACTCGCAGACACGCAGGCACGCAGACACGCAGACAAACATACACACACACACACACACACAGATACACAGACACACAGACACACAGACACACAGACACACAGACATACAGACATACAGACACACAGACACACAGCCACACAGACACACAGACACACAGAAGCACAGACACGCAGACACGCAGCCACACAGACACACAGACACACAGACATACAGACACACAGAAACACAGAAACACAGAAACACAGAAACACAGAAACACAGAAACACAGAAACACAGAAACACAGAAACACAGAAACACAGAAACACAGAAACACAGAAACACAAAAACACAGAAATACAGAAACACAGAAACATAGAAACACAGAAACACAGAAACACAGAAACAAAGAAACACAGACACACAGACAAACAGACACACAGAGACACAGACACACAGACACACAGCCACACAGCCACACAGACACACAGACACACATACAAACAGACCCGCAGACACGCGCACTCGCAGACACGCAGGCACGCAGACACGCAGACAAACATACACACACACACACACACACAGATACACAGACACACAGACACACAGACACACAGACACACAGAAACACAGATACGCAGACACGCAGCCACACAGACATACAGACACACAGACACACAGACACACAGACACACAGACACACAGACACACAGACACACAGACACACAGACACACCGACAAACAGCCACACAGACACGCAGACACACAGACACACAGACACACAGACACACAGACATACAGACATACAGATACACAGACACACAGACACACAGACACACAGACACACAGACACACATACACACAGACACACAGCCACACAGACACACAGACACACAGACACACCGACAAACAGACACGCACACACGCAGACATACAGACACACAGACACACAGACACACAGACACACAGACACACAGACACACAGACACACAGACACACAGACACACAGACACACAGACACACAGACACACAGACACACAGACACACAGACACACAGACACACAGACACACAGACACACAGACACACAGACACACAGACACACAGACACGTAGACACACAGACACACAGACACGCAGACACGCAGGCACACAGACACATAGACACACAGACACACAGACACACAGACACACAGACACACAGACACGCAGACACGCAGGCACACAGACACAGACACATAGACACACAGACACACAGACACACAGACACACAGACACACAGACACACAGACACACAGACACACAGACATGCAGACACGCAGACACGCAGACACGCAGGTACACAGACACACAGACCCACAGACACACAGACACACAGACAAACAGACACGCAGACACGCAGACACACAGACACACAGACACACAGACACACAGACACACCGACAAACAGCCACACAGACACACAGACACACAGACACACAGACACACAGACACACAGACACACAGACACACAGACACACAGACACACAGACACACAGACACACATACACACAGACACCCAGACACGCAGCCACACAGCCACACAGCCAAACAGACACACAGACACACAGACACACAGACACACAGACACACAGACACACAGACACACAGACACACAGACACACAGACAAACAGACACGCAGACACGCAGACACACAGACACAAAGACATACCGACACACAGACACACAGACACACAGACACACAGACACACAGAAACATAGACAAACAGACACACAGACACACAGACACACAGACACACAGACACACAGACACACAGACAAACAGACACGCAGACACACAGACACAAAGACATACCGACACACATACACACAGAAACACAGACACACAGACACACAGAAACATAGACAAACAGACACACAGATACACAGACACTCAGACACACAGACACATAGACACACAGACACACAGACACACAGACACACAGACACACAGACACACAGACACACAGACACACAGACACACAGACACACAGACACACAGACACACAGACACACAGACACACAGACACACAGACAAACAGACACGCAGACACGCAGACACACAGACACAAAGACATACAGACACACAGACACACAGACACACAGACACACAGACACACAGACACACAGACACACAGAAACATAGACAAACAGACACACAGATACACAGACACTCAGACACACAGACACACAGACACATAGAAACATAGACAAACAGACACACAGATACACAGACACTCAGACACACAGACACACAGACACACAGACACACAGACACACAGAAACATAGACAAACAGACACACAGATACACAGACACTCAGACACACAGACACATAGACACACAGACACACAGACACACAGACACACAGACACACAGACACACAGACACACAGACACACAGACACACAGACACACAGACACACAGACATACAGACACACAGACACACAGACACACAGACAAACAGACACGCAGACACGCAGACACACAGACACAAAGACATACAGACACACAGACACGCAGACACGCAGACACGGAGACACGCAGACACACAGGCACACACACAAACACGCAGACACACAGACTCACAGACACACAGACACACAGAAACACAGACACGTAGACAAGCAGCCACACAGACACACAGGCACACAGACACTCAGACACTCAGACACACAGACACACAGACACACAGACAAACAGAAACACAGACACACAGAAACACAGACAAACAGCCACACAGATACACAGACACACAGACACACAGACACGCAGACACGCAGACACGCAGACACGCAGACACGCAGACACGCAGTCACGCAGACACGCAGACACGCAGACACGCAGACACGGAGACACGCAGACACACAGGCACACACACAAACACACAGACACACAGA
Source organism: Ephialtes manifestator (assembly GCA_963970395.1). NCBI lineage: Eukaryota > Metazoa > Arthropoda > Insecta > Hymenoptera > Ichneumonidae > Ephialtes > Ephialtes manifestator. Next base: position 3,142,012 of record CAXAOA010000001.1, on the reverse strand, counting down.
CTCACAGACACACAGACACACAGAAACACAGACACGTAGACAAGCAGCCACACAGACACACAGGCACACAGACACTCAGACACTCAGACACACAGACACACAGACACACAGACACGCAGGCACACTGACACAGACACATAGACACACAGCCACACAGACACACAGACACACAGACACACAGACATGCAGACACGCAGACACGCAGGCACACAGACAAGCAGAGACACAGACAAACAGACACGCAGACACGCAGACACACAGACACACAGACACACAGACACACAGACACACCGACAAACAGCCACACAGACACACAGACACACAGACACACAGACACACAGACACACAGACACACAGACTCACAGACACACAGACACACAGACACACAGACACACAGACACACATACACACAGACACCCAGACACGCAGCCACACAGCCACACAGCCAAACAGACACACAGACACACAGACACACAGACACACAGACACACAGACACACAGACAAACAGACACGCAGACACGCAGACACACAGACACAAAGACATACCGACACACATACACACAGAAACACAGACACACAGACACACAGAAACATAGACAAACAGACACACAGATACACAGACACTCAGACACACAGACACATAGACACACAGACACACAGACACACAGACACACAGACACACAGACACACAGACACACAGACACACAGACACACAGACACACAGACACACAGACACACAGACACACAGACACACAGACACACAGACACACAGACACACAGACACACAGACACACAGACAAACAGACACGCAGACACGCAGACACACAGACACAAAGACATACAGACACACAGACACACAGACACACAGACACACAGACACACAGAAACATAGACAAACAGACACACAGATACACAGACACTCAGACACACAGACACACAGACACATAGAAACATAGACAAACAGACACACAGATACACAGACACTCAGACACACAGACACACAGACACACAGACACACAGACACACAGACACACAGACACACAGACACACAGACACACAGACACACAGACACACAGACACACAGACACACAGACACGCAGGCACACTGACACAGACACATAGACACACAGCCACACAGACACACAGACACACAGACACACAGACATGCAGACACGCAGACACGCAGGCACACAGACACACAGACACACAGACAAACAGACACGCAGACACGCAGACACACAGACACACAGACACACAGACACACCGACAAACAGCCACACAGACACACAGACACACAGACACACAGACACACAGACACACAGACACACAGACTCACAGACACACAGACACACAGACAAACAGACACGCAAACACGCAGACACGCAGACACGCAGACACGCAGACACGCAGACACGCAGACACGCAGACACGCAGTCACGCAGACACGCAGACACGCAGACACGCAGACACGGAGACACGCAGACACACAGGCACACACACAAACACACAGACACACAGACTCACAGACACACAGACACACAGAAACACAGACACGTAGACAAGCAGCCACACAGACACACAGGCACACAGACACTCAGACACTCAGACACACAGACACACAGACACACAGAAACACAGACAAACAGCCACACAGATACACAGACACACAGACACACAGACACACAGACACACAGACACACAGACACACATACACACAGACACCCAGACACGCAGCCACACAGCCACACAGCCAAACAGACACACAGACACACAGACACACAGACACACAGACACACAGACACACAGACACACAGACAAACAGACACGCAGACACGCAGACACACAGACACAAAGACATACCGACACACAGACACACAGACACACAGACACACAGACACACAGAAACATAGACAAACAGACACACAGATACACAGACACTCAGACACACAGACACATAGACACACAGACACACAGACACACAGACACACAGACACACAGACACACAGACACACAGACACACAGACACACAGACACACAGACACACAGACACACAGACACACAGACACACAGACACACAGACAAACAGACACGCAGACACGCAGACACACAGACACAAAGACATACAGACACACAGACACGCAGACACGCAGACACGCAGACACGCAGACACACAGGCACACACACAAACACGCAGACACACAGACTCACAGACACACAGACACACAGAAACACAGACACGTAGACAAGCAGCCACACAGACACACAGGCACACAGACACTCAGACACTCAGACACACAGACACACAGACACACAGACAAACAGAAACACAGACACACAGAAACACAGACAAACAGCCACACAGATACACAGACACACAGACACACAGACACACAGACACACAGACACACAGACACACATACACACAGACACACAGACACACAGCCACACAGCCACACAGCCAAACAGACACACAGACACACAGACACACAGACACACAGACACACAGACACACAGACACACAGACAAACAGACACGCAGACACGCAGACACACAGACACAAAGACATACCGACACACAGACACACAGACACACAGACACACAGACACACAGACACACAGAAACATAGACAAACAGACACACAGATACACAGACACTCAGACACACAGACACACAGACACACAGACACACAGACACACAGACACACAGACACACAGACACACAGACACACAGACACACAGACACACAGACACACAGACACACAGACACACAGACACACAGACACGCAGACACGCAGGCACAAAGACACAGACACATAGACACACAGACACACAGACACACAGACACACAGACACACAGACACACAGACACACAGACACACAGACACACAGACACACAGACAAACAGACACACAGACACACAGACACACAGACACACAGACACACAGACACACAGACAAACAGACACGCAGACACGCAGACACACAGACACAAAGACATACAGACACACAGACACACAGACACACAGAAACATAGACAAACAGACACACAGATACACAGACACTCAGACACACAGACACACAGACACACAGACACACAGACACACAGACACACAGACACACAGACACACAGACACACAGACACACAGACACACAGACACACAGACACACAGACACACAGACACACAGACACACAGACACACAGACACACAGACATGCAGACACGCAGACACGCAGGCACACAGACACACAGACACACAGACACACAGACACACAGACACACAGACACACAGACACACAGACACACAGACATACAGACATACAGACACACAGACACACAGCCACACAGACACACAGACACACAGAAGCACAGACACGCAGACACGCAGCCACACAGACACACAGACACACAGACATACAGACACACAGAAACACAGAAACACAGAAACACAGAAACACAGAAACACAGAAACACAGAAACACAGAAACACAGAAACACAGAAACACAAAAACACAGAAATACAGAAACACAGAAACATAGAAACACAGAAACACAGAAACACAGAAACAAAGAAACACAGACACACAGACAAACAGACACACAGAGACACAGACACACAGACACACAGACACACAGACACACAGAAACATAGACAAACAGACACACAGATACACAGACACTCTGACACACAGACACACAGACACACAGACACACAGACACACAGACACACAGACACACAGACACACAGACACACAGACACACAGACACACAGACACACAGACACACAGACACACAGACACACAGACACACAGACACACAGACACACAGACACACAGGCACAAAGACACAGACACATAGACACACAGACACACAGACACACAGACACACAGACACACAGACACACAGACACACAGACACACAGACACACAGACACACAGACACACAGACACACAGACACACAGACACACAGACACACAGACACACAGACACACAGACACACAGACACACAGACACACAGACACCCAGACACACAGACACACAGACACACAGACACACAGACAAACAGACACGCAGACACGCAGACACACAGGCACACAGACACTCAGACACTCAGACACACAGACACACAGACACACAGACACGCAGGCACACTGACACAGACACATAGACACACAGCCACACAGACACACAGACACACAGACACACAGACACATAGACACACAGCCACACAGACACACAGACACACAGACACACAGACACACAGACATGCAGACACGCAGACACGCAGGCACACAGACAAGCAGAGACACAGACAAACAGACACGCAGACACGCAGACACACAGACACACAGACACACAGACACACCGACAAACAGCCACACAGACACACAGACACACAGACACACAGACACACAGACACACAGACACACAGACACACAGACTCACAGACACACAGACACACAGACACACAGACACACAGACACACATACACACAGACACCCAGACACGCAGCCACACAGCCACACAGCCAAACAGACACACAGACACACAGACACACAGACACACAGACACACAGACACACAGACACACAGACACACAGACAAACAGAAACGCAGACACGCAGACACACAGACACAAAGACATACCGACACACAGACACACAGAAACACAGACACACAGACACACAGAAACATAGACAAACAGACACACAGATACACAGACACTCAGACACACAGACACATAGACACACAGACACACAGACACACAGACACACAGACACACAGACACACAGACACACAGACACACAGACACACAGACACACAGACACACAGACACACAGACACACAGACACACAGACACACAGACACACAGACACACAGACACACAGACAAACAGACACGCAGACACGCAGACACACAGACACAAAGACATACAGACACACAGACACACAGACACACAGACACACAGAAACATAGACAAACAGACACACAGATACACAGACACTCAGACACACAGACACACAGACACATAGAAACATAGACAAACAGACACACAGATACACAGACACTCAGACACACAGACACACAGACACACAGACACACAGACACACAGACACACAGACACACAGACACACAGACACACAGACACACAGACACACAGACACACAGACACACAGACACACAGACACACAGACACACAGACACACAGACACACAGACACACAGACACACAGACACACAGACACGCAGGCACACTGACACAGACACATAGACACACAGCCACACAGACACACAGACACACAGACACACAGACATGCAGACACGCAGACACGCAGGCACACAGACACACAGACACACAGACAAACAGACACGCAGACACGCAGACACACAGACACACAGACACACAGACACACAGACACACCGACAAACAGCCACACAGACACACAGACACACAGACACACAGACACACAGACACACAGACACACAGACACACAGACTCACAGACACACAGACACACAGACAAACAGACACGCAAACACGCAGACACGCAGACACGCAGACACGCAGACACGCAGACACGCAGACACGCAGACACGCAGACACGCAGTCACGCAGACACGCAGACACGCAGACACGCAGACACGCAGACACGGAGACACGCAGACACACAGGCACACACACAAACACGCAGACACACAGACTCACAGACACACAGACACACAGAAACACAGACACGTAGACAAGCAGCCACACAGACACACAGGCACACAGACACTCAGACACTCAGACACACAGACACACAGACACACAGACAAACAGAAACACAGACACACAGAAACACAGACAAACAGCCACACAGATACACAGACACACAGACACACAGACACACAGACACACAGACACACAGACACACATACACACAGACACCCAGACACGCAGCCACACAGCCACACAGCCAAACAGACACACAGACACACAGACACACAGACACACAGACACACAGACACACAGACACACAGACAAACAGACACGCAGACACGCAGACACGCAGACACACAGACACAAAGACATACCGACACACAGACACACAGACACACAGACACACAGACACACAGAAACATAGACAAACAGACACACAGACACACAGACACACAGACACACAGACACACAGACACACAGACAAACAGACACGCAGACACACAGACACAAAGACATACCGACACACATACACACAGAAACACAGACACACAGACACACAGAAACATAGACAAACAGACACACAGATACACAGACACTCAGACACACAGACACATAGACACACAGACACACAGACAAACAGACACGCAAACACGCAGACACGCAGACACGCAGACACGCAGACACGCAGACACGCAGACACGCAGACACGCAGACACGCAGTCACGCAGACACGCAGACACGCAGACACGCAGACACGGAGACACGCAGACACACAGGCACACACACAAACACGCAGACACACAGACTCACAGACACACAGACACACAGAAACACAGACACGTAGACAAGCAGCCACACAGACACACAGGCACACAGACACTCAGACACTCAGACACACAGACACACAGACACACAGACAAACAGAAACACAGACACACAGAAACACAGACAAACAGCCACACAGATACACAGACACACAGACACACAGACACACAGACACACAGACACACAGACACACATACACACAGACACCCAGACACGCAGCCACACAGCCACACAGCCAAACAGACACACAGACACACAGACACACAGACACACAGACACACAGACACACAGACACACAGACACACAGACAAACAGACACGCAGACACGCAGACACAAAGACATACCGACACACAGACACACAGACACACAGACACACAGACACACAGAAACATAGACAAACAGACACACAGATACACAGACACTCAGACACACAGACACATAGACACACAGACACACAGACACACAGACACACAGACACACAGACACACAGACACACAGACACACAGACACACAGACACACAGACACACAGACACACAGACAAACAGACACGCAGACACGCAGACACACAGACACAAAGACATACAGACACACAGACACGCAGACACGCAGACACGGAGACACGCAGACACACAGGCACACACACAAACACGCAGACACACAGACTCACAGACACACAGACACACAGAAACACAGACACGTAGACAAGCAGCCACACAGACACACAGGCACACAGACACTCAGACACTCAGACACACAGACACACAGACACACAGACAAACAGAAACACAGACACACAGAAACACAGACAAACAGCCACACAGATACACAGACACACAGACACACAGACACACAGACACACAGACACACAGACACACAGACACACATACACACAGACACACAGACACACAGCCACACAGCCACACAGCCAAACAGACACACAGACACACAGACACACAGACACACAGACACACAGACACACAGACACACAGACACACAGACAAACAGACACGCAGACACGCAGACACACAGACACAAAGACATACCGACACACAGACACACAGACACACAGACACGCAGACACACAGACACACAGAAACATAGACAAACAGACACACAGATACACAGACACTCAGACACACAGACACACAGACACACAGACACACAGACACACAGACACACAGACACACAGACATGCAGACACGCAGACACGCAGGCACACAGACACACAGACACACAGACAAACAGACACGCAGACACGCAGACACACAGACACACAGACACACAGACACCCAGACACACCGACAAACAGCCACACAGACACACAGACACACAGACACACAGACACACAGACACACAGACACACAGACACACAGACACACAGACACACAGACACACAGACACACAGACACACAGACACACAGACACGCAGGCACACTGACACAGACACATAGACACACAGCCACACAGACACACAGACACACAGACACACAGACATGCAGACACGCAGACACGCAGGCACACAGACACACAGACACACAGACAAACAGACACGCAGACACGCAGACACACAGACACACAGACACACAGACACACAGACACACCGACAAACAGCCACACAGACACACAGACACACAGACACACAGACACACAGACACACAGACACACAGACACACAGACTCACAGACACACAGACACACAGACAAACAGACACGCAAACACGCAGACACGCAGACACGCAGACACGCAGACACGCAGACACGCAGACACGCAGACACGCAGACACGCAGTCACGCAGACACGCAGACACGCAGACACGCAGACACGCAGACACGGAGACACGCAGACACACAGGCACACACACAAACACGCAGACACACAGACTCACAGACACACAGACACACAGAAACACAGACACGTAGACAAGCAGCCACACAGACACACAGGCACACAGACACTCAGACACTCAGACACACAGACACACAGACACACAGACAAACAGAAACACAGACACACAGAAACACAGACAAACAGCCACACAGATACACAGACACACAGACACACAGACACACAGACACACAGACACACAGACACACATACACACAGACACCCAGACACGCAGCCACACAGCCACACAGCCAAACAGACACACAGACACACAGACACACAGACACACAGACACACAGACACACAGACACACAGACAAACAGACACGCAGACACGCAGACACGCAGACACACAGACACAAAGACATACCGACACACAGACACACAGACACACAGACACACAGACACACAGAAACATAGACAAACAGACACACAGACACACAGACACACAGACACACAGACACACAGACACACAGACAAACAGACACGCAGACACACAGACACAAAGACATACCGACACACATACACACAGAAACACAGACACACAGACACACAGAAACATAGACAAACAGACACACAGATACACAGACACTCAGACACACAGACACATAGACACACAGACACACAGACAAACAGACACGCAAACACGCAGACACGCAGACACGCAGACACGCAGACACGCAGACACGCAGACACGCAGACACGCAGACACGCAGTCACGCAGACACGCAGACACGCAGACACGCAGACACGGAGACACGCAGACACACAGGCACACACACAAACACGCAGACACACAGACTCACAGACACACAGACACACAGAAACACAGACACGTAGACAAGCAGCCACACAGACACACAGGCACACAGACACTCAGACACTCAGACACACAGACACACAGACACACAGACAAACAGAAACACAGACACACAGAAACACAGACAAACAGCCACACAGATACACAGACACACAGACACACAGACACACAGACACACAGACACACATACACACAGACACCCAGACACGCAGCCACACAGCCACACAGCCAAACAGACACACAGACACACAGACACACAGACACACAGACACACAGACACACAGACACACAGACACACAGACAAACAGACACGCAGACACGCAGACACAAAGACATACCGACACACAGACACACAGACACACAGACACACAGACACACAGAAACATAGACAAACAGACACACAGATACACAGACACTCAGACACACAGACACATAGACACACAGACACACAGACACACAGACACACAGACACACAGACACACAGACACACAGACACACAGACACACAGACACACAGACACACAGACACACAGACAAACAGACACGCAGACACGCAGACACACAGACACAAAGACATACAGACACACAGACACGCAGACACGCAGACACGGAGACACGCAGACACACAGGCACACACACAAACACGCAGACACACAGACTCACAGACACACAGACACACAGAAACACAGACACGTAGACAAGCAGCCACACAGACACACAGGCACACAGACACTCAGACACTCAGACACACAGACACACAGACACACAGACAAACAGAAACACAGACACACAGAAACACAGACAAACAGCCACACAGATACACAGACACACAGACACACAGACACACAGACACACAGACACACAGACACACAGACACACATACACACAGACACACAGACACACAGCCACACAGCCACACAGCCAAACAGACACACAGACACACAGACACACAGACACACAGACACACAGACACACAGACACACAGACACACAGACAAACAGACACGCAGACACGCAGACACACAGACACAAAGACATACCGACACACAGACACACAGACACACAGACACGCAGACACACAGACACACAGAAACATAGACAAACAGACACACAGATACACAGACACTCAGACACACAGACACACAGACACACAGACACACAGACACACAGACACACAGACACACAGACACACAGACACACAGACACACAGACACACAGACACACAGACACACAGACACACAGACACGCAGACACGCAGGCACAAAGACACAGACACATAGACACACAGACACACAGACACACAGACACACAGACACACAGACACACAGACACACAGACACACAGACACACAGACACACAGACACACAGACACACAGACACACAGACACACAGACACACAGACACACAGACACACAGACACACAGACACACAGACACACAGACACACAGACACACAGACACACAGACAAACAGACACGCAGACACGCAGACACACAGACACAAAGACATACAGACACACAGACACACAGACACACAGAAACATAGACAAACAGACACACAGATACACAGACACTCAGACACACAGACACACAGACACACAGACACACAGACACACAGACACACAGACACACAGACACACAGACACACAGACACACAGACACACAGACACACAGACACACAGACATGCAGACACGCAGACATGCAGACACGCAGACACGCAGGCACACAGACACACAGACATACAGACACACAGACACACAGACACACAGACACACAGACACACAGACATACAGACATACAGACACACAGACACACAGCCACACAGACACACAGACACACAGAAGCACAGACACGCAGACACGCAGCCACACAGACACACAGACACACAGACATACAGACACACAGAAACACAGAAACACAGAAACACAGAAACACAGAAACACAGAAACACAGAAACACAGAAACACAGAAACACAGAAACACAAAAACACAGAAATACAGAAACACAGAAACATAGAAACACAGAAACACAGAAACACAGAAACAAAGAAACACAGACACACAGACAAACAGACACACAGAGACACAGACACACAGACACACAGCCACACAGCCACACAGACACACAGACACACATACAAACAGACCCGCAGACACGCGCACTCGCAGACACGCAGGCACGCAGACATGCAGACAAACATACACACACACACACACACACAGATACACAGACACACAGACACACAGACACACAGACACACAGACATACAGACATACAGACACACAGACACACAGCCACACAGACACACAGACACACAGAAGCACAGACACGCAGACACGCAGCCACACAGACACACAGACACACAGACATACAGACACACAGAAACACAGAAACACAGAAACACAGAAACACAGAAACACAGAAACACAGAAACACAGAAACACAGAAACACAGAAACACAGAAACACAGAAACACAAAAACACAGAAATACAGAAACACAGAAACATAGAAACACAGAAACACAGAAACACAGAAACAAAGAAACACAGACACACAGACAAACAGACACACAGAGACACAGACACACAGACACACAGCCACACAGCCACACAGACACACAGACACACATACAAACAGACCCGCAGACACGCGCACTCGCAGACACGCAGGCACGCAGACACGCAGACAAACATACACACACACACACACACACAGATACACAGACACACAGACACACAGACACACAGACACACAGAAACACAGATACGCAGACACGCAGCCACACAGACATACAGACACACAGACACACAGACACACAGACACACAGACACACAGACACACAGACACACAGACACACCGACAAACAGCCACACAGACACGCAGACACACAGACACACAGACACACAGACACACAGACATACAGACATACAGATACACAGACACACAGACACACAGACACACAGACACACAGACACACATACACACAGACACACAGCCACACAGACACACAGACACACAGACACACCGACAAACAGACACGCACACACGCAGACATACAGACACACAGACACACAGACACACAGACACACAGACACACAGACACACAGACACACAGACACACAGACACACAGACACACAGACACACAGACACACAGACACACAGACACACAGACACACAGACACACAGACACACAGACACACAGACACACAGACACGTAGACACACAGACACACAGACACGCAGACACGCAGGCACACAGACACATAGACACACAGACACACAGACACACAGACACACAGACACACAGACACGCAGACACGCAGGCACACAGACACAGACACATAGACACACAGACACACAGACACACAGACACACAGACACACAGACACACAGACACACAGACATGCAGACACGCAGACACGCAGACACGCAGGTACACAGACACACAGACCCACAGACACACAGACACACAGACAAACAGACACGCAGACACGCAGACACACAGACACACAGACACACAGACACACAGACACACCGACAAACAGCCACACAGACACACAGACACACAGACACACAGACACACAGACACACAGACACACAGACACACAGACACACAGACACACAGACACACAGACACACAGACACACATACACACAGACACCCAGACACGCAGCCACACAGCCACACAGCCAAACAGACACACAGACACACAGACACACAGACACACAGACACACAGACACACAGACACACAGACACACAGACAAACAGACACGCAGACACGCAGACACACAGACACCCAGACACGCAGCCACACAGCCACACAGCCAAACAGACACACAGACACACAGACACACAGACACACAGACACACAGACACACAGACACACAGACACACAGACAAACAGACACGCAGACACGCAGACACACAGACACAAAGACATACCGACACACAGACACACAGAAACACAGACACACAGACACACAGAAACATAGACAAACAGACACACAGATACACAGACACTCAGACACACAGACACATAGACACACAGACACACAGACACACAGACACACAGACACACAGACACACAGACACACAGACACACAGACACACAGACACACAGACACACAGACACACAGACACACAGACACACAGACACACAGACACACAGACACACAGACACACAGACAAACAGACACGCAGAAACGCAGACACACAGACACAAAGACATACAGACACACAGACACACAGACACACAGACACACAGAAACATAGACAAACAGACACACAGATACACAGACACTCAGACACACAGACACACAGACACATAGAAACATAGACAAACAGACACACAGATACACAGACACTCAGACACACAGACACACAGACACACAGACACACAGACACACAGACACACAGACACACAGACACACAGACACACAGACACACAGACACACAGACACGCAGGCACACTGACACAGACACATAGACACACAGCCACACAGACACACAGACACACAGACACACAGACATGCAGACACGCAGACACGCAGGCACACAGACACACAGACACACAGACAAACAGACACGCAGACACGCAGACACACAGACACACAGACACACAGACACACAGACACACCGACAAACAGCCACACAGACACACAGACACACAGACACACAGACACACAGACACACAGACACACAGACACACAGACTCACAGACACACAGACACACAGACAAACAGACACGCAAACACGCAGACACGCAGACACGCAGACACGCAGACACGCAGACACGCAGACACGCAGACACGCAGACACGCAGTCACGCAGACACGCAGACACGCAGACACGCAGACACGGAGACACGCAGACACACAGGCACACACACAAACACGCAGACACACAGACTCACAGACACACAGACACACAGAAACACAGACACGTAGACAAGCAGCCACACAGACACACAGGCACACAGACACTCAGACACTCAGACACACAGACACACAGACACACAGACAAACAGAAACACAGACACACAGAAACACAGACAAACAGCCACACAGATACACAGACACACAGACACACAGACACACAGACACACAGACACACAGACACACATACACACAGACACCCAGACACGCAGCCACACAGCCACACAGCCAAACAGACACACAGACACACAGACACACAGACACACAGACACACAGACACACAGACACACAGACAAACAGACACGCAGACACGCAGACACGCAGACACACAGACACAAAGACATACCGACACACAGACACACAGACACACAGACACACAGACACACAGAAACATAGACAAACAGACACACAGACACACAGACACACAGACACACAGACACACAGACACACAGACAAACAGACACGCAGACACACAGACACAAAGACATACCGACACACATACACACAGAAACACAGACACACAGACACACAGAAACATAGACAAACAGACACACAGATACACAGACACTCAGACACACAGACACATAGACACACAGACACACAGACAAACAGACACGCAAACACGCAGACACGCAGACACGCAGACACGCAGACACGCAGACACGCAGACACGCAGACACGCAGACACGCAGTCACGCAGACACGCAGACACGCAGACACGCAGACACGGAGACACGCAGACACACAGGCACACACACAAACACGCAGACACACAGACTCACAGACACACAGACACACAGAAACACAGACACGTAGACAAGCAGCCACACAGACACACAGGCACACAGACACTCAGACACTCAGACACACAGACACACAGACACACAGACAAACAGAAACACAGACACACAGAAACACAGACAAACAGCCACACAGATACATAGACACACAGACACACAGACACACAGACACACAGACACACAGACACACATACACACAGAAACCCAGACACGCAGCCACACAGCCACACAGCCAAACAGACACACAGACACACAGACACACAGACACACAGACACACAGACACACAGACACACAGACAAACAGACACGCAGACACGCAGACACAAAGACATACCGACACACAGACACACAGACACACAGACACACAGACACACAGAAACATAGACAAACAGACACACAGATACACAGACACTCAGACACACAGACACATAGACACACAGACACACAGACACACAGACACACAGACACACAGACACACAGACACACAGACACACAGACACACAGACACACAGACACACAGACACACAGACAAACAGACACGCAGACACGCAGACACACAGACACAAAGACATACAGACACACAGACACGCAGACACGCAGACACGGAGACACGCAGACACACAGGCACACACACAAACACGCAGACACACAGACTCACAGACACACAGACACACAGAAACACAGACACGTAGACAAGCAGCCACACAGACACACAGGCACACAGACACTCAGACACTCAGACACACAGACACACAGACACACAGACACACAGACAAACAGAAACACAGACACACAGAAACACAGACAAACAGCCACACAGATACACAGACACACAGACACACAGACACACAGACACACAGACACACAGACACACAGACACACATACACACAGACACACAGACACACAGCCACACAGCCACACAGCCAAACAGACACACAGACACACAGACACACAGACACACAGACACACAGACACACAGACACACAGACACACAGACAAACAGACACGCAGACACGCAGACACACAGACACAAAGACATACCGACACACAGACACACAGACACACAGACACGCAGACACACAGACACACAGAAACATAGACAAACAGACACACAGATACACAGACACTCAGACACACAGACACACAGACACACAGACACACAGACACACAGACACACAGACACACAGACACACAGACACACAGACACACAGACACACAGACACGCAGACACGCAGGCACAAAGACACAGACACATAGACACACAGACACACAGACACACAGACACACAGACACACAGACACACAGACACACAGACACACAGACACACAGACACACAGACACACAGACACACAGACACACAGACACACAGACACACAGACACACAGACACACAGACACACAGACACACAGACACACAGACACACAGACACACAGACACACAGACACACAGACACACAGACACACAGACACACAGACAAACAGACACGCAGACACGCAGACACACAGACACAAAGACATACAGACACACAGACACACAGACACACAGAAACATAGACAAACAGACACACAGATACACAGACACTCAGACACACAGACACACAGACACACAGACACACAGACACACAGACACACAGACACACAGACACACAGACACACAGACACACAG
This sequence comes from Ephialtes manifestator, assembly GCA_963970395.1. Classification (NCBI taxonomy): domain Eukaryota; kingdom Metazoa; phylum Arthropoda; class Insecta; order Hymenoptera; family Ichneumonidae; genus Ephialtes; species Ephialtes manifestator. Next base: position 3,125,387 of record CAXAOA010000001.1, on the reverse strand, counting down.
ACACACAGACACACAGACACACAGACATGCAGACACGCAGACATGCAGACACGCAGACACGCAGGCACACAGACACACAGACATACAGACACACAGACACACAGACACACAGACACACAGACACACAGACATACAGACATACAGACACACAGACACACAGCCACACAGACACACAGACACACAGAAGCACAGACACGCAGACACGCAGCCACACAGACACACAGACACACAGACATACAGACACACAGAAACACAGAAACACAGAAACACAGAAACACAGAAACACAGAAACACAGAAACACAGAAACACAGAAACACAGAAACACAAAAACACAGAAATACAGAAACACAGAAACATAGAAACACAGAAACACAGAAACACAGAAACAAAGAAACACAGACACACAGACAAACAGACACACAGAGACACAGACACACAGACACACAGCCACACAGCCACACAGACACACAGACACACATACAAACAGACCCGCAGACACGCGCACTCGCAGACACGCAGGCACGCAGACACGCAGACAAACATACACACACACACACACACACAGATACACAGACACACAGACACACAGACACACAGACACACAGACACACAGACATACAGACATACAGACACACAGACACACAGACACACAGAAGCACAGACACGCAGACACGCAGCCACACAGACACACAGACACACAGACATACAGACACACAGAAACACAGAAACACAGAAACACAGAAACACAGAAACACAGAAACACAGAAACACAGAAACACAGAAACACAGAAACACAGAAACACAGAAACACAGAAACACAAAAACACAGAAATACAGAAACACAGAAACATAGAAACACAGAAACACAGAAACACAGAAACAAAGAAACACAGACACACAGACAAACAGACACACAGAGACACAGACACACAGACACACAGCCACACAGCCACACAGACACACATACAAACAGACCCGCAGACACGCGCACTCGCAGACACGCAGGCACGCAGACACGCAGACAAACATACACACACACACACACACACAGATACACAGACACACAGACACACAGACACACAGACACACAGAAACACAGATACGCAGACACGCAGCCACACAGACATACAGACACACAGACACACAGACACACAGACACACAGACACACAGACACACAGACACACAGACACACAGACACACCGACAAACAGCCACACAGACACGCAGACACACAGACACACAGACACACAGACACACAGACATACAGACATACAGATACACAGACACACAGACACACAGACACACAGACACACAGACACACATACACACAGACACACAGCCACACAGACACACAGACACACAGACACACCGACAAACAGACACGCACACACGCAGACATACAGACACACAGACACACAGACACACAGACACACAGACACACAGACACACAGACACACAGACACACAGACACACAGACACACAGACACACAGACACACAGACACACAGACACACAGACACACAGACACACAGACACACAGACACACAGACACACAGACACACAGACACACAGACACGTAGACACACAGACACACAGACACGCAGACACGCAGGCACACAGACACATAGACACACAGACACACAGACACACAGACACACAGACACACAGACACGCAGACACACAGGCACACAGACACAGACACATAGACACACAGACACACAGACACACAGACACACAGACACACAGACACACAGACACACAGACACACAGACACACAGACACACAGACACACAGACACACAGACACACATACACACAGACACCCAGACACGCAGCCACACAGCCACACAGCCAAACAGACACACAGACACACAGACACACAGACACACAGACACACAGACACACAGACACACAGACACACAGACACACAGACAAACAGACACGCAGACACGCAGACACACAGACACAAAGACATACCGACACACAGACACACAGACACACAGACACACAGACACACAGAAACATAGACAAACAGACACACAGACACACAGACACACAGACACACAGACACACAGACACACAGACAAACAGACACGCAGACACACAGACACAAAGACATACCGACACACATACACACAGAAACACAGACACACAGACACACAGAAACATAGACAAACAGACACACAGATACACAGACACTCAGACACACAGACACATAGACACACAGACACACAGACACACAGACACACAGACACACAGACACACAGACACACAGACACACAGACACACAGACACACAGACACACAGACACACAGACACACAGACACACAGACACACAGACAAACAGACACGCAGACACGCAGACACACAGACACAAAGACATACAGACACACAGACACACAGACACACAGACACACAGACACACAGACACACAGAAACATAGACAAACAGACACACAGATACACAGACACTCAGACACACAGACACACAGACACATAGAAACATAGACAAACAGACACACAGATACACAGACACTCAGACACACAGACACACAGACACACAGACACACAGACACACAGAAACATAGACAAACAGACACACAGATACACAGACACTCAGACACACAGACACATAGACACACAGACACACAGACACACAGACACACAGACACACAGACACACAGACACACAGACACACAGACATACAGACACACAGACACACAGACACACAGACAAACAGACACGCAGACACGCAGACACACAGACACAAAGACATACAGACACACAGACACGCAGACACGCAGACACGGAGACACGCAGACACACAGGCACACACACAAACACGCAGACACACAGACTCACAGACACACAGACACACAGAAACACAGACACGTAGACAAGCAGCCACACAGACACACAGGCACACAGACACTCAGACACTCAGACACACAGACACACAGACACACAGACAAACAGAAACACAGACACACAGAAACACAGACAAACAGCCACACAGATACACAGACACACAGACACACAGACACGCAGACACGCAGACACGCAGACACGCAGACACGCAGACACGCAGTCACGCAGACACGCAGACACGCAGACACGCAGACACGGAGACACGCAGACACACAGGCACACACACAAACACACAGACACACAGACTCACAGACACACAGACACACAGAAACACAGACACGTAGACAAGCAGCCACACAGACACACAGGCACACAGACACTCAGACACTCAGACACACAGACACACAGACACACAGACACGCAGGCACACTGACACAGACACATAGACACACAGCCACACAGACACACAGACACACAGACACACAGACACACAGACATGCAGACACGCAGACACGCAGGCACACAGACAAGCAGAGACACAGACAAACAGACACGCAGACACGCAGACACACAGACACACAGACACACAGACACACAGACACACCGACAAACAGCCACACAGACACACAGACACACAGACACACAGACACACAGACACACAGACACACAGACTCACAGACACACAGACACACAGACACACAGACACACAGACACACATACACACAGACACCCAGACACGCAGCCACACAGCCACACAGCCAAACAGACACACAGACACACAGACACACAGACACACAGACACACAGACACACAGACAAACAGACACGCAGACACGCAGACACACAGACACAAAGACATACCGACACACATACACACAGAAACACAGACACACAGACACACAGAAACATAGACAAACAGACACACAGATACACAGACACTCAGACACACAGACACATAGACACACAGACACACAGACACACAGACACACAGACACACAGACACACAGACACACAGACACACAGACATGCAGACACGCAGACACGCAGGCACACAGACACACAGACACACAGACACACAGACACACAGACACACAGACACACAGACACACAGACACACAGACATACAGACATACAGACACACAGACACACAGCCACACAGACACACAGACACACAGAAGCACAGACACGCAGACACGCAGCCACACAGACACACAGACACACAGACATACATACACACAGAAACACAGAAACACAGAAACACAGAAACACAGAAACACAGAAACACAGAAACACAGAAACACAGAAACACAGAAACACAAAAACACAGAAATACAGAAACACAGAAACATAGAAACACAGAAACACAGAAACACAGAAACAAAGAAACACAGACACACAGACAAACAGACACACAGAGACACAGACACACAGACACACAGACACACAGACACACAGAAACATAGACAAACAGACACACAGATACACAGACACTCTGACACACAGACACACAGACACACAGACACACAGACACACAGACACACAGACACACAGACACACAGACACACAGACACACAGACACACAGACACACAGACACACAGACACACAGACACACAGACACACAGACACACAGACACACAGGCACAAAGACACAGACACATAGACACACAGACACACAGACACACAGACACACAGACACACAGACACACAGACACACAGACACACAGACACACAGACACACAGACACACAGACACACAGACACACAGACACACAGACACACAGACACACAGACACACAGACACACAGACACACAGACACACAGACACACAGACACACAGACACACAGACACACAGACACACAGACACACAGACAAACAGACACGCAGACACGCAGACACACAGGCACACAGACACTCAGACACTCAGACACACAGACACACAGACACACAGACACGCAGGCACACTGACACAGACACATAGACACACAGCCACACAGACACACAGACACACAGACACACAGACACACAGACATGCAGACACGCAGACACGCAGGCACACAGACAAGCAGAGACACAGACAAACAGACACGCAGACACGCAGACACACAGACACACAGACACACAGACACACCGACAAACAGCCACACAGACACACAGACACACAGACACACAGACACACAGACACACAGACACACAGACACACAGACTCACAGACACACAGACACACAGACACACAGACACACAGACACACATACACACAGACACCCAGACACGCAGCCACACAGCCACACAGCCAAACAGACACACAGACACACAGACACACAGACACACAGACACACAGACACACAGACACACAGACACACAGACAAACAGACACGCAGACACGCAGACACACAGACACAAAGACATACCGACACACAGACACACAGAAACACAGACACACAGACACACAGAAACATAGACAAACAGACACACAGATACACAGACACTCAGACACACAGACACATAGACACACAGACACACAGACACACAGACACACAGACACACAGACACACAGACACACAGACACACAGACACACAGACACACAGACACACAGACACACAGACACACAGACACACAGACACACAGACACACAGACACACAGACACACAGACAAACAGACACGCAGACACGCAGACACACAGACACAAAGACATACAGACACACAGACACACAGACACACAGAAACATAGACAAACAGACACACAGATACACAGACACTCAGACACACAGACACACAGACACATAGAAACATAGACAAACAGACACACAGATACACAGACACTCAGACACACAGACACACAGACACACAGACACACAGACACACAGACACACAGACACACAGACACACAGACACACAGACACACAGACACACAGACACACAGACACACAGACACACAGACACACAGACACACAGACACACAGACACACAGACACACAGACACACAGACACACAGACGCACAGACACGCAGGCACACTGACACAGACACATAGACACACAGCCACACAGACACACAGACACACAGACACACAGACATGCAGACACGCAGACACGCAGGCACACAGACACACAGACACACAGACAAACAGACACGCAGACACGCAGACACACAGACACACAGACACACAGACACACAGACACACCGACAAACAGCCACACAGACACACAGACACACAGACACACAGACACACAGACACACAGACACACAGACACACAGACTCACAGACACACAGACACACAGACAAACAGACACGCAAACACGCAGACACGCAGACACGCAGACACGCAGACACGCAGACACGCAGACACGCAGACACGCAGACACGCAGTCACGCAGACACGCAGACACGCAGACACGCAGACACGGAGACACGCAGACACACAGGCACACACACAAACACGCAGACACACAGACTCACAGACACACAGACACACAGAAACACAGACACGTAGACAAGCAGCCACACAGACACACAGGCACACAGACACTCAGACACTCAGACACACAGACACACAGACACACAGACAAACAGAAACACAGACACACAGAAACACAGACAAACAGCCACACAGATACACAGACACTCAGACACACAGACACATAGACACACAGACACACAGACACACAGACACACAGACACACAGACACACAGACACACAGACACACAGACACACAGACACACAGACACACAGACACACAGGCACACAGACACTCAGACACTCAGACACACAGACACACAGACACACAGACACACAGACACACAGACACACAGAAACATAGACAAACAGACACACAGATACACAGACACTCAGACACACAGACACATAGACACACAGACACACAGACACACAGACACACAGACACACAGACACACAGACACACAGACACACAGACACACAGACACACAGACACACAGACACACAGACAAACAGACACGCAGACACGCAGACACACAGACACAAAGACATACAGACACACAGACACGCAGACACGCAGACACGGAGACACGCAGACACACAGGCACACACACAAACACGCAGACACACAGACTCACGGACACACAGACACACAGAAACACAGACACGTAGACAAGCAGCCACACAGACACACAGGCACACAGACACTCAGACACACAGACACACAGACACACAGACAAACAGAAACACAGACACACAGAAACACAGACAAACAGCCACACAGATACACAGACACACAGACACACAGACACACAGACACACAGACACACAGACACACAGACACACATACACACAGACACACAGACACACAGCCACACAGCCACACAGCCAAACAGACACACAGACACACAGACACACAGACACACAGACACACAGACACACAGACACACAGACACACAGACAAACAGACACGCAGACACGCAGACACACAGACACAAAGACATACCGACACACAGACACACAGACACACAGACACGCAGACACACAGACACACAGAAACATAGACAAACAGACACACAGATACACAGACACTCAGACACACAGACACACAGACACACAGACACACAGACACACAGACACACAGACACACAGACACACAGACACACAGACACACAGACACACAGACACACAGACACACAGACACACAGACACACAGACACACAGACACACAGACACGCAGACACGCAGGCACAAAGACACAGACACATAGACACACAGACACACAGACACACAGACACACAGACACACAGACACACAGACACACAGACACACAGACACACAGACACACAGACACACAGACACACAGACACACAGACACACAGACACACAGACACACAGACACACAGACACACAGACACACAGACACACAGACACACAGACACACAGACACACAGACACACAGACACACAGACAAACAGACACGCAGACACGCAGACACACAGACACAAAGACATACAGACACACAGACACACAGACACACAGAAACATAGACAAACAGACACACAGATACACAGACACTCAGACACACAGACACACAGACACACAGACACACAGACACACAGACACACAGACACACAGACACACAGACACACAGACACACAGACACACAGACATGCAGACACGCAGACATGCAGACACGCAGACACGCAGGCACACAGACACACAGACATACAGACACACAGACACACAGACACACAGACACACAGACACACAGACATACAGACATACAGACACACAGACACACAGCCACACAGACACACAGACACACAGAAGCACAGACACGCAGACACGCAGCCACACAGACACACAGACACACAGACATACAGACACACAGAAACACAGAAACACAGAAACACAGAAACACAGAAACACAGAAACACAGAAACACAGAAACACAGAAACACAGAAACACAGAAACACAAAAACACAGAAATACAGAAACACAGAAACATAGAAACACAGAAACACAGAAACACAGAAACAAAGAAACACAGACACACAGACAAACAGACACACAGAGACACAGACACACAGACACACAGCCACACAGCCACACAGACACACAGACACACATACAAACAGACCCGCAGACACGCGCACTCGCAGACACGCAGGCACGCAGACACGCAGACAAACATACACACACACACACACACACAGATACACAGACACACAGACACACAGACACACAGACACACAGACATACAGACATACAGACACACAGACACACAGCCACACAGACACACAGACACACAGAAGCACAGACACGCAGACACGCAGCCACACAGACACACAGACACACAGACATACAGACACACAGAAACACAGAAACACAGAAACACAGAAACACAGAAACACAGAAACACAGAAACACAGAAACACAGAAACACAGAAACACAGAAACACAGAAACACAAAAACACAGAAATACAGAAACACAGAAACATAGAAACACAGAAACACAGAAACACAGAAACAAAGAAACACAGACACACAGACAAACAGACACACAGAGACACAGACACACAGACACACAGCCACACAGCCACACAGACACACAGACACACATACAAACAGACCCGCAGACACGCGCACTCGCAGACACGCAGGCACGCAGACACGCAGACAAACATACACACACACACACACACACAGATACACAGACACACAGACACACAGACACACAGACACACAGAAACACAGATACGCAGACACGCAGCCACACAGACATACAGACACACAGACACACAGACACACAGACACACAGACACACAGACACACAGACACACAGACACACCGACAAACAGCCACACAGACACGCAGACACACAGACACACAGACACACAGACACACAGACATACAGACATACAGATACACAGACACACAGACACACAGACACACAGACACACAGACACACATACACACAGACACACAGCCACACAGACACACAGACACACAGACACACCGACAAACAGACACGCACACACGCAGACATACAGACACACAGACACACAGACACACAGACACACAGACACACAGACACACAGACACACAGACACACAGACACACAGACACACAGACACACAGACACACAGACACACAGACACACAGACACACAGACACACAGACACACAGACACACAGACACACAGACACACAGACACACAGACACACAGACACGTAGACACACAGACACACAGACACGCAGACACGCAGGCACACAGACACATAGACACACAGACACACAGACACACAGACACACAGACACACAGACACGCAGACACGCAGGCACACAGACACAGACACATAGACACACAGACACACAGACACACAGACACACAGACACACAGACACACAGACACACAGACATGCAGACACGCAGACACGCAGACACGCAGGTACACAGACACACAGACCCACAGACACACAGACACACAGACAAACAGACACGCAGACACGCAGACACACAGACACACAGACACACAGACACACAGACACACCGACAAACAGCCACACAGACACACAGACACACAGACACACAGACACACAGACACACAGACACACAGACACACAGACACACAGACACACAGACACACAGACACACAGACACACATACACACAGACACCCAGACACGCAGCCACACAGCCACACAGCCAAACAGACACACAGACACACAGACACACAGACACACAGACACACAGACACACAGACACACAGACACACAGACAAACAGACACGCAGACACGCAGACACACAGACACAAAGACATACCGACACACAGACACACAGACACACAGACACACAGACACACAGAAACATAGACAAACAGACACACAGACACACAGACACACAGACACACAGACACACAGACACACAGACAAACAGACACGCAGACACACAGACACAAAGACATACCGACACACATACACACAGAAACACAGACACACAGACACACAGAAACATAGACAAACAGACACACAGATACACAGACACTCAGACACACAGACACATAGACACACAGACACACAGACACACAGACACACAGACACACAGACACACAGACACACAGACACACAGACACACAGACACACAGACACACAGACACACAGACACACAGACACACAGACACACAGACACACAGACAAACAGACACGCAGACACGCAGACACACAGACACAAAGACATACAGACACACAGACACACAGACACACAGACACACAGACACACAGACACACAGAAACATAGACAAACAGACACACAGATACACAGACACTCAGACACACAGACACACAGACACATAGAAACATAGACAAACAGACACACAGATACACAGACACTCAGACACACAGACACACAGACACACAGACACACAGACACACAGAAACATAGACAAACAGACACACAGATACACAGACACTCAGACACACAGACACATAGACACACAGACACACAGACACACAGACACACAGACACACAGACACACAGACACACAGACACACAGACACACAGACACACAGACATACAGACACACAGACACACAGACACACAGACAAACAGACACGCAGACACGCAGACACACAGACACAAAGACATACAGACACACAGACACGCAGACACGCAGACACGGAGACACGCAGACACACAGGCACACACACAAACACGCAGACACACAGACTCACAGACACACAGACACACAGAAACACAGACACGTAGACAAGCAGCCACACAGACACACAGGCACACAGACACTCAGACACTCAGACACACAGACACACAGACACACAGACAAACAGAAACACAGACACACAGAAACACAGACAAACAGCCACACAGATACACAGACACACAGACACACAGACACGCAGACACGCAGACACGCAGACACGCAGACACGCAGACACGCAGTCACGCAGACACGCAGACACGCAGACACGCAGACACGGAGACACGCAGACACACAGGCACACACACAAACACACAGACACACAGACTCACAGACACACAGACACACAGAAACACAGACACGTAGACAAGCAGCCACACAGACACACAGGCACACAGACACTCAGACACTCAGACACACAGACACACAGACACACAGACACGCAGGCACACTGACACAGACACATAGACACACAGCCACACAGACACACAGACACACAGACACACAGACACACAGACATGCAGACACGCAGACACGCAGGCACACAGACAAGCAGAGACACAGACAAACAGACACGCAGACACGCAGACACACAGACACACAGACACACAGACACACAGACACACCGACAAACAGCCACACAGACACACAGACACACAGACACACAGACACACAGACACACAGACACACAGACTCACAGACACACAGACACACAGACACACAGACACACAGACACACATACACACAGACACCCAGACACGCAGCCACACAGCCACACAGCCAAACAGACACACAGACACACAGACACACAGACACACAGACACACAGACACACAGACACACAGACACACAGACAAACAGACACGCAGACACGCAGACACACAGACACAAAGACATACCGACACACATACACACAGAAACACAGACACACAGACACACAGAAACATAGACAAACAGACACACAGATACACAGACACTCAGACACACAGACACATAGACACACAGACACACAGACACACAGACACACAGACACACAGACACACAGACACACAGACACACAGACACACAGACACACAGACACACAGACACACAGACACACAGACACACAGACACACAGACACACAGACACACAGACACACAGACACACAGACAAACAGACACGCAGACACGCAGACACACAGACACAAAGACATACAGACACACAGACACACAGACACACAGACACACAGACACACAGACACACAGAAACATAGACAAACAGACACACAGATACACAGACACTCAGACACACAGACACACAGACACATAGAAACATAGACAAACAGACACACAGATACACAGACACTCAGACACACAGACACACAGACACACAGACACACAGACACACAGACACACAGACACACAGACACACAGACACACAGACACACAGACACACAGACACACAGACACACAGACACACAGACACACAGACACACAGACACGCAGGCACACTGACACAGACACATAGACACACAGCCACACAGACACACAGACACACAGACACACAGACATGCAGACACGCAGACACGCAGGCACACAGACACACAGACACACAGACAAACAGACACGCAGACACGCAGACACACAGACACACAGACACACAGACACACCGACAAACAGCCACACAGACACACAGACACACAGACACACAGACACACAGACACACAGACTCACAGACACACAGACACACAGACAAACAGACACGCAAACACGCAGACACGCAGACACGCAGACACGCAGACACGCAGACACGCAGACACGCAGACACGCAGTCACGCAGACACGCAGACACGCAGACACGCAGACACGGAGACACGCAGACACACAGGCACACACACAAACACACAGACACACAGACTCACAGACACACAGACACACAGAAACACAGACACGTAGACAAGCAGCCACACAGACACACAGGCACACAGACACTCAGACACTCAGACACACAGACACACAGACACACAGACAAACAGAAACACAGACACACAGAAACACAGACAAACAGCCACACAGATACACAGACACACAGACACACAGACACACAGACACACAGACACACAGACACACATACACACAGACACCCAGACACGCAGCCACACAGCCACACAGCCAAACAGACACACAGACACACAGACACACAGACACACAGACACACAGACACACAGACACACAGACAAACAGACACGCAGACACGCAGACACACAGACACAAAGACATACCGACACACAGACACACAGACACACAGACACACAGACACACAGAAACATAGACAAACAGACACACAGATACACAGACACTCAGACACACAGACACATAGACACACAGACACACAGACACACAGACACACAGACACACAGACACACAGACACACAGACACACAGACACACAGACACACAGACACACAGACACACAGACACACAGACACACAGACACACAGACACACAGACACACAGACAAACAGACACGCAGACACGCAGACACACAGACACAAAGACATACAGACACACAGACACGCAGACACGCAGACACGGAGACACGCAGACACACAGGCACACACACAAACACGCAGACACACAGACTCACAGACACACAGACACACAGAAACACAGACACGTAGACAAGCAGCCACACAGACACACAGGCACACAGACACTCAGACACTCAGACACACAGACACACAGACACACAGACAAACAGAAACACAGACACACAGAAACACAGACAAACAGCCACACAGATACACAGACACACAGACACACAGACACACAGACACACAGACACACAGACACACATACACACAGACACACAGACACACAGCCACACAGCCACACAGCCAAACAGACACACAGACACACAGACACACAGACACACAGACACACAGACACACAGACACACAGACAAACAGACACGCAGATACACAGACACTCAGACACACAGACACATAGACACACAGACACACAGACACACAGACACACAGACACACAGACACACAGACACACAGACACACAGACACACAGACACACAGACACACAGACACACAGACATACAGACACACAGACACACAGACACACAGACAAACAGACACGCAGACACGCAGACACACAGACACAAAGACATACAGACACACAGACACGCAGACACGCAGACACGGAGACACGCAGACACACAGGCACACACACAAACACGCAGACACACAGACTCACAGACACACAGACACACAGAAACACAGACACGTAGACAAGCAGCCACACAGACACACAGGCACACAGACACTCAGACACTCAGACACACAGACACACAGACACACAGACAAACAGAAACACAGACACACAGAAACACAGACAAACAGCCACACAGATACACAGACACACAGACACACAGACACGCAGACACGCAGACACGCAGACACGCAGACACGCAGACACGCAGTCACGCAGACACGCAGACACGCAGACACGCAGACACGGAGACACGCAGACACACAGGCACACACACAAACACACAGACACACAGACTCACAGACACACAGACACACAGAAACACAGACACGTAGACAAGCAGCCACACAGACACACAGGCACACAGACACTCAGACACTCAGACACACAGACACACAGACACACAGACACGCAGGCACACTGACACAGACACATAGACACACAGCCACACAGACACACAGACACACAGACACACAGACATGCAGACACGCAGACACGCAGGCACACAGACAAGCAGAGACACAGACAAACAGACACGCAGACACGCAGACACACAGACACACAGACACACAGACACACAGACACACCGACAAACAGCCACACAGACACACAGACACACAGACACACAGACACACAGACACACAGACACACAGACTCACAGACACACAGACACACAGACACACAGACACACAGACACACATACACACAGACACCCAGACACGCAGCCACACAGCCACACAGCCAAACAGACACACAGACACACAGACACACAGACACACAGACACACAGACAAACAGACACGCAGACACGCAGACACACAGACACAAAGACATACCGACACACATACACACAGAAACACAGACACACAGACACACAGAAACATAGACAAACAGACACACAGATACACAGACACTCAGACACACAGACACATAGACACACAGACACACAGACACACAGACACACAGACACACAGACACACAGACACACAGACACACAGACACACAGACACACAGACACACAGACACACAGACACACAGACACACAGACACACAGACACACAGACACACAGACAAACAGACACGCAGACACGCAGACACACAGACACAAAGACATACAGACACACAGACACACAGACACACAGACACACAGACACACAGAAACATAGACAAACAGACACACAGATACACAGACACTCAGACACACAGACACATAGAAACATAGACAAACAGACACACAGATACACAGACACTCAGACACACAGACACACAGACACACAGACACACAGACACACAGACACACAGACACACAGACACACAGACACACAGACACACAGACACACAGACACACAGACACACAGACACACAGACACACAGACACACAGACACACAGACACACAGACACACAGACACGCAGGCACACTGACACAGACACATAGACACACAGCCACACAGACACACAGACACACAGACACACAGACATGCAGACACGCAGACACGCAGGCACACAGACACACAGACACACAGACAAACAGACACGCAGACACGCAGACACACAGACACACAGACACACAGACACACCGACAAACAGCCACACAGACACACAGACACACAGACACACAGACACACAGACACACAGACACGCAAACACGCAGACACGCAGACACGCAGACACGCAGACACGCAGACACGCAGACACGCAGACACGCAGTCACGCAGACACGCAGACACGCAGACACGCAGACACGGAGACACGCAGACACACAGGCACACACACAAACACACAGACACACAGACTCACAGACACACAGACACACAGAAACACAGACACGTAGACAAGCAGCCACACAGACACACAGGCACACAGACACTCAGACACTCAGACACACAGACACACAGACACACAGACAAACAGAAACACAGACACACAGAAACACAGACAAACAGCCACACAGATACACAGACACACAGACACACAGACACACAGACACACAGACACACACACACACATACACACAGACACCCAGACACGCAGCCACACAGCCACACAGCCAAACAGACACACAGACACACAGACACACAGACACACAGACACACAGACACACAGACACACAGACAAACAGACACGCAGACACGCAGACACACAGACACAAAGACATACCGACACACAGACACACAGACACACAGACACACAGACACACAGAAACATAGACAAACAGACACACAGATACACAGACACTCAGACACACAGACACATAGACACACAGACACACAGACACACAGACACACAGACACACAGACACACAGACACACAGACACACAGACACACAGACACACAGACACACAGACACACAGACACACAGACACACAGACACACAGACAAACAGACACGCAGACACGCAGAGACACAGACACAAAGACATACAGACACACAGACACGCAGACACGCAGACACGGAGACACGCAGACACACAGGCACACACACAAACACGCAGACACACAGACTCACAGACACACAGACACACAGAAACACAGACACGTAGACAAGCAGCCACACAGACACACAGGCACACAGACACTCAGACACTCAGACACACAGACACACAGACACACAGACAAACAGAAACACAGACACACAGAAACACAGACAAACAGCCACACAGATACACAGACACACAGACACACAGACACACAGACACACAGACACACAGACACACATACACACAGACACACAGACACACAGCCACACAGCCACACAGCCAAACAGACACACAGACACACAGACACACAGACACACAGACACACAGACACACAGACACACAGACACACAGACACACAGACAAACAGACACGCAGACACGCAGACACACAGACACAAAGACATACCGACACACAGACACACAGACACACAGACACACAGACACACAGACACACAGAAACATAGACAAACAGACACACAGATACACAGACACTCAGACACACAGACACACAGACACACAGACACACAGACACACAGACACACAGACACACAGACACACAGACACACAGACACACAGACACACAGACACACAGACACACAGACACACAGACACACAGACACGCAGACACGCAGGCACAAAGACACAGACACATAGACACACAGACACACAGACACACAGACACACAGACACACAGACACACAGACACACAGACACACAGACACACAGACATACAGACACACAGACAAACAGACACACAGACACACAGACACACAGACACACAGACACACAGACACACAGACAAACAGACACGCAGACACGCAGACACACAGACACAAAGACATACAGACACACAGACACACAGACACACAGAAACATAGACAAACAGACACACAGATACACAGACACTCAGACACACAGACACACAGACACACAGACACACAGACACACAGACACACAGACACACAGACACACAGACACACAGACACACAGACACACAGACACACAGACACACAGACACACAGACACACAGACACACAGACACACAGACACACAGACACACAGACACACAGACATGCAGACACGCAGACACGCAGGCACACAGACACACAGACACACAGACACACAGACACACAGACACACAGACACACAGACACACAGACACACAGACATACAGACATACAGACACACAGACACACAGCCACACAGACACACAGACACACAGAAGCACAGACACGCAGACACGCAGCCACACAGACACACAGACACACAGACATACAGACACACAGAAACACAGAAACACAGAAACACAGAAACACAGAAACACAGAAACACAGAAACACAGAAACACAGAAATACAGAAACACAAAAACACAGAAATACAGAAACACAGAAACATAGAAACACAGAAACACAGAAACACAGAAACAAAGAAACACAGACACACAGACAAACAGACACACAGAGACACAGACACACAGACACACAGACACACAGACACACAGAAACATAGACAAACAGACACACAGATACACAGACACTCTGACACACAGACACACAGACACACAGACACACAGACACACAGACACACAGACACACAGACACACAGACACACAGACACACAGACACACAGACACACAGACACACAGACACGCAGACACGCAGGCACAAAGACACAGACACATAGACACACAGACACACAGACACACAGACACACAGACACACAGACACACAGACACACAGACACACAGACACACAGACACACAGACACACAGACACACAGACACACAGACACACAGACACACAGACACACAGACACACAGACACACAGACACACAGACACACAGACAAACAGACACGCAGACACGCAGACACACAGGCACACAGACACTCAGACACTCAGACACACAGACACACAGACACACAGACACGCAGGCACACTGACACAGACACATAGACACACAGACACACAGACACACAGACACACAGACACACAGACACACAGACATGCAGACACGCAGACACGCAGGCACACAGACAAGCAGAGACACAGACAAACAGACACGCAGACACGCAGACACACAGACACACAGACACACAGACACACCGACAAACAGCCACACAGACACACAGACACACAGACACACAGACACACAGACACACAGACACACAGACACACAGACTCACAGACACACAGACACACAGACACACAGACACACAGACACACATACACACAGACACCCAGACACGCAGCCACACAGCCACACAGCCAAACAGACACACAGACACACAGACACACAGACACACAGACACACAGACACACAGACACACAGACACACAGACAAACAGACACGCAGACACGCAGACACACAGACACAAAGACATACCGACACACAGACACACAGAAACACAGACACACAGACACACAGAAACATAGACAAACAGACACACAGATACACAGACACTCAGACACACAGACACATAGACACACAGACACACAGACACACAGACACACAGACACACAGACACACAGACACACAGACACACAGACACACAGACACACAGACACACAGACACACAGACACACAGACACACAGACACACAGACACACAGACACACAGACACACAGACACACAGACAAACAGACACGCAGACACGCAGACACACAGACACAAAGACATACAGACACACAGACACACAGACACACAGACACACAGAAACATAGACAAACAGACACACAGATACACAGACACTCAGACACACAGACACACAGACACATAGAAACATAGACAAACAGACACACAGATACACAGACACTAAGACACACAGACACACAGACACACAGACACACAGACACACAGACACACAGACACACAGACACACAGACACACAGACACACAGACACACAGACACACAGACACACAGACACACAGACACACAGACACACAGACACACAGACACACAGACAAACAGACACGCAGACACGCAGACACACAGACACAAAGACATACAGACACACAGACACACAGACACACAGACACACAGACATACAGAAACATAGACAAACAGACACACAGATACACAGACACTCAGACACACAGACACATAGAAACATAGACAAACAGACACACAGATACACAGACACTCAGACACACAGACACACAGACACACAGACACACAGACACACAGACACACAGACACACAGACACACAGACACACAGACACACAGACACACAGACACACAGACACACAGACACACAGACACACAGACACACAGACACACAGACACACAGACACACAGACACACAGACACGCAGGCACACTGACACAGACACATAGACACACAGCCACACAGACACACAGACACACAGACACACAGACATGCAGACACGCAGACACGCAGGCACACAGACACACAGACACACAGACAAACAGACACGCAGACACGCAGACACACAGACACACAGACACACAGACACACCGACAAACAGCCACACAGACACACAGACACACAGACACACAGACACACAGACACACAGACACGCAAACACGCAGACACGCAGACACGCAGACACGCAGACACGCAGACACGCAGACACGCAGACACGCAGTCACGCAGACACGCAGACACGCAGACACGCAGACACGGAGACACGCAGACACACAGGCACACACACAAACACACAGACACACAGACTCACAGACACACAGACACACAGAAACACAGACACGTAGACAAGCAGCCACACAGACACACAGGCACACAGACACTCAGACACTCAGACACACAGACACACAGACACACAGACAAACAGAAACACAGACACACAGAAACACAGACAAACAGCCACACAGATACACAGACACACAGACACACAGACACACAGACACACAGACACACACACACACATACACACAGACACCCAGACACGCAGCCACACAGCCACACAGCCAAACAGACACACAGACACACAGACACACAGACACACAGACACACAGACACACAGACACACAGACAAACAGACACACAGACACACAGACACACAGACAAACAGACACGCAGACACGCAGACACACAGACACAAAGACATACCGACACACAGACACACAGACACACAGACACACAGACACACAGAAACATAGACAAACAGACACACAGATACACAGACACTCAGACACACAGACACATAGACACACAGACACACAGACACACAGACACACAGACACACAGACACACAGACACACAGACACACAGACACACAGACACACAGACACACAGACACACAGACACACAGACACACAGACACACAGACACACAGACAAACAGACACGCAGACACGCAGACACACAGACACAAAGACATACAGACACACAGACACGCAGACACGCAGACACGGAGACACGCAGACACACAGGCACACACACAAACACGCAGACACACAGACTCACAGACACACAGACACACAGAAACACAGACACGTAGACAAGCAGCCACACAGACACACAGGCACACAGACACTCAGACACTCAGACACACAGACACACAGACACACAGACAAACAGAAACACAGACACACAGAAACACAGACAAACAGCCACACAGATACACAGACACACAGACACACAGACACACAGACACACAGACACACAGACACACATACACACAGACACACAGACACACAGCCACACAGCCACACAGCCAAACAGACACACAGACACACAGACACACAGACACACAGACACACAGACACACAGACACACAGACAAACAGACACGCAGATACACAGACACTCAGACACACAGACACATAGACACACAGACACACAGACACACAGACACACAGACACACAGACACACAGACACACAGACACACAGACACACAGACACACAGACACACAGACATACAGACACACAGACACACAGACACACAGACAAACAGACACGCAGACACGCAGACACACAGACACAAAGACATACAGACACACAGACACGCAGACACGCAGACACGGAGACACGCAGACACACAGGCACACACACAAACACGCAGACACACAGACTCACAGACACACAGACACACAGAAACACAGACACGTAGACAAGCAGCCACACAGACACACAGGCACACAGACACTCAGACACTCAGACACACAGACACACAGACACACAGACAAACAGAAACACAGACACACAGAAACACAGACAAACAGCCACACAGATACACAGACACACAGACACACAGACACGCAGACACGCAGACACGCAGACACGCAGACACGCAGACACGCAGTCACGCAGACACGCAGACACGCAGACACGCAGACACGGAGACACGCAGACACACAGGCACACACACAAACACACAGACACACAGACTCACAGACACACAGACACACAGAAACACAGACACGTAGACAAGCAGCCACACAGACACACAGGCACACAGACACTCAGACACTCAGACACACAGACACACAGACACACAGACACGCAGGCACACTGACACAGACACATAGACACACAGCCACACAGACACACAGACACACAGACACACAGACATGCAGACACGCAGACACGCAGGCACACAGACAAGCAGAGACACAGACAAACAGACACGCAGACACGCAGACACACAGACACACAGACACACAGACACACAGACACACCGACAAACAGCCACACAGACACACAGACACACAGACACACAGACACACAGACACACAGACACACAGACTCACAGACACACAGACACACAGACACACAGACACACAGACACACATACACACAGACACCCAGACACGCAGCCACACAGCCACACAGCCAAACAGACACACAGACACACAGACACACAGACACACAGACACACAGACAAACAGACACGCAGACACGCAGACACACAGACACAAAGACATACCGACACACATACACACAGAAACACAGACACACAGACACACAGAAACATAGACAAACAGACACACAGATACACAGACACTCAGACACACAGACACATAGACACACAGACACACAGACACACAGACACACAGACACACAGACACACAGACACACAGACACACAGACACACAGACACACAGACACACAGACACACAGACACACAGACACACAGACACACAGACACACAGACACACAGACAAACAGACACGCAGACACGCAGACACACAGACACAAAGACATACAGACACACAGACACACAGACACACAGACACACAGACACACAGAAACATAGACAAACAGACACACAGATACACAGACACTCAGACACACAGACACATAGAAACATAGACAAACAGACACACAGATACACAGACACTCAGACACACAGACACACAGACACACAGACACACAGACACACAGACACACAGACACACAGACACACAGACACACAGACACACAGACACACAGACACACAGACACACAGACACACAGACACACAGACACACAGACACACAGACACACAGACACACAGACACGCAGGCACACTGACACAGACACATAGACACACAGCCACACAGACACACAGACACACAGACACACAGACATGCAGACACGCAGACACGCAGGCACACAGACACACAGACACACAGACAAACAGACACGCAGACACGCAGACACACAGACACACAGACACACAGACACACCGACAAACAGCCACACAGACACACAGACACACAGACACACAGACACACAGACACACAGACACGCAAACACGCAGACACGCAGACACGCAGACACGCAGACACGCAGACACGCAGACACGCAGACACGCAGTCACGCAGACACGCAGACACGCAGACACGCAGACACGGAGACACGCAGACACACAGGCACACACACAAACACACAGACACACAGACTCACAGACACACAGACACACAGAAACACAGACACGTAGACAAGCAGCCACACAGACACACAGGCACACAGACACTCAGACACTCAGACACACAGACACACAGACACACAGACAAACAGAAACACAGACACACAGAAACACAGACAAACAGCCACACAGATACACAGACACACAGACACACAGACACACAGACACACAGACACACACACACACATACACACAGACACCCAGACACGCAGCCACACAGCCACACAGCCAAACAGACACACAGACACACAGACACACAGACACACAGACACACAGACACACAGACACACAGACAAACAGACACGCAGACACGCAGACACACAGACACAAAGACATACCGACACACAGACACACAGACACACAGACACACAGACACACAGAAACATAGACAAACAGACACACAGATACACAGACACTCAGACACACAGACACATAGACACACAGACACACAGACACACAGACACACAGACACACAGACACACAGACACACAGACACACAGACACACAGACACACAGACACACAGACACACAGACACACAGACACACAGACACACAGACAAACAGACACGCAGACACGCAGAGACACAGACACAAAGACATACAGACACACAGACACGCAGACACGCAGACACGGAGACACGCAGACACACAGGCACACACACAAACACGCAGACACACAGACTCACAGACACACAGACACACAGAAACACAGACACGTAGACAAGCAGCCACACAGACACACAGGCACACAGACACTCAGACACTCAGACACACAGACACACAGACACACAGACAAACAGAAACACAGACACACAGAAACACAGACAAACAGCCACACAGATACACAGACACACAGACACACAGACACACAGACACACAGACACACAGACACACATACACACAGACACACAGACACACAGCCACACAGCCACACAGCCAAACAGACACACAGACACACAGACACACAGACACACAGACACACAGACACACAGACACACAGACACACAGACAAACAGACACGCAGACACGCAGACACACAGACACAAAGACATACCGACACACAGACACACAGACACACAGACACACAGACACACAGACACACAGAAACATAGACAAACAGACACACAGATACACAGACACTCAGACACACAGACACACAGACACACAGACACACAGACACACAGACACACAGACACACAGACACACAGACACACAGACACACAGACACACAGACACACAGACACACAGACACACAGACACACAGACACGCAGACACGCAGGCACAAAGACACAGACACATAGACACACAGACACACAGACACACAGACACACAGACACACAGACACACAGACACACAGACACACAGACACACAGACATACAGACACACAGACAAACAGACACACAGACACACAGACACACAGACACACAGACACACAGACACACAGACAAACAGACACGCAGACACGCAGACACACAGACACAAAGACATACAGACACACAGACACACAGACACACAGAAACATAGACAAACAGACACACAGATACACAGACACTCAGACACACAGACACACAGACACACAGACACACAGACACACAGACACACAGACACACAGACACACAGACACACAGACACACAGACACACAGACACACAGACACACAGACACACAGACACACAGACACACAGACACACAGACACACAGACACACAGACACACAGACATGCAGACACGCAGACACGCAGGCACACAGACACACAGACACACAGACACACAGACACACAGACACACAGACACACAGACACACAGACACACAGACATACAGACATACAGACACACAGACACACAGCCACACAGACACACAGACACACAGAAGCACAGACACGCAGACACGCAGCCACACAGACACACAGACACACAGACATACAGACACACAGAAACACAGAAACACAGAAACACAGAAACACAGAAACACAGAAACACAGAAACACAGAAACACAGAAATACAGAAACACAAAAACACAGAAATACAGAAACACAGAAACATAGAAACACAGAAACACAGAAACACAGAAACAAAGAAACACAGACACACAGACAAACAGACACACAGAGACACAGACACACAGACACACAGACACACAGACACACAGAAACATAGACAAACAGACACACAGATACACAGACACTCTGACACACAGACACACAGACACACAGACACACAGACACACAGACACACAGACACACAGACACACAGACACACAGACACACAGACACACAGACACACAGACACACAGACACGCAGACACGCAGGCACAAAGACACAGACACATAGACACACAGACACACAGACACACAGACACACAGACACACAGACACACAGACACACAGACACACAGACACACAGACACACAGACACACAGACACACAGACACACAGACACACAGACACACAGACACACAGACACACAGACACACAGACACACAGACACACAGACACACAGACAAACAGACACGCAGACACGCAGACACACAGGCACACAGACACTCAGACACTCAGACACACAGACACACAGACACACAGACACGCAGGCACACTGACACAGACACATAGACACACAGACACACAGACACACAGACACACAGACACACAGACACACAGACATGCAGACACGCAGACACGCAGGCACACAGACAAGCAGAGACACAGACAAACAGACACGCAGACACGCAGACACACAGACACACAGACACACAGACACACCGACAAACAGCCACACAGACACACAGACACACAGACACACAGACACACAGACACACAGACACACAGACACACAGACTCACAGACACACAGACACACAGACACACAGACACACAGACACACATACACACAGACACCCAGACACGCAGCCACACAGCCACACAGCCAAACAGACACACAGACACACAGACACACAGACACACAGACACACAGACACACAGACACACAGACACACAGACACACAGACAAACAGACACGCAGACACGCAGACACACAGACACAAAGACATACCGACACACAGACACACAGAAACACAGACACACAGACACACAGAAACATAGACAAACAGACACACAGATACACAGACACTCAGACACACAGACACATAGACACACAGACACACAGACACACAGACACACAGACACACAGACACACAGACACACAGACACACAGACACACAGACACACAGACACACAGACACACAGACACACAGACACACAGACACACAGACACACAGACACACAGACACACAGACACACAGACAAACAGACACGCAGACACGCAGACACACAGACACAAAGACATACAGACACACAGACACACAGACACACAGACACACAGAAACATAGACAAACAGACACACAGATACACAGACACTCAGACACACAGACACACAGACACATAGAAACATAGACAAACAGACACACAGATACACAGACACTAAGACACACAGACACACAGACACACAGACACACAGACACACAGACACACAGACACACAGACACACAGACACACAGACACACAGACACACAGACACACAGACACACAGACACACAGACACACAGACACACAGACACACAGACACACAGACAAACAGACACGCAGACACGCAGACACACAGACACAAAGACATACAGACACACAGACACACAGACACACAGACACACAGACATACAGAAACATAGACAAACAGACACACAGATACACAGACACTCAGACACACAGACACATAGAAACATAGACAAACAGACACACAGATACACAGACACTCAGACACACAGACACACAGACACACAGACACACAGACACACAGACACACAGACACACAGACACACAGACACACAGACACACAGACACACAGACACACAGACACACAGACACACAGACACACAGACACACAGACACACAGACACACAGACACACAGACACACAGACACGCAGGCACACTGACACAGACACATAGACACACAGCCACACAGACACACAGACACACAGACACACAGACATGCAGACACGCAGACACGCAGGCACACAGACACACAGACACACAGACAAACAGACACGCAGACACGCAGACACACAGACACACAGACACACAGACACACCGACAAACAGCCACACAGACACACAGACACACAGACACACAGACACACAGACACACAGACACGCAAACACGCAGACACGCAGACACGCAGACACGCAGACACGCAGACACGCAGACACGCAGACACGCAGTCACGCAGACACGCAGACACGCAGACACGCAGACACGGAGACACGCAGACACACAGGCACACACACAAACACACAGACACACAGACTCACAGACACACAGACACACAGAAACACAGACACGTAGACAAGCAGCCACACAGACACACAGGCACACAGACACTCAGACACTCAGACACACAGACACACAGACACACAGACAAACAGAAACACAGACACACAGAAACACAGACAAACAGCCACACAGATACACAGACACACAGACACACAGACACACAGACACACAGACACACACACACACATACACACAGACACCCAGACACGCAGCCACACAGCCACACAGCCAAACAGACACACAGACACACAGACACACAGACACACAGACACACAGACACACAGACACACAGACAAACAGACACGCAGACACGCAGACACACAGACACAAAGACATACCGACACACAGACACACAGACACATAGACACACAGACACACAGAAACATAGACAAACAGACACACAGATACACAGACACTCAGACACACAGACACATAGACACACAGACACACAGACACACAGACACACAGACACACAGACACACAGACACACAGACACACAGACACACAGACACACAGACACACAGACACACAGACACACAGACACACAGACACACAGACAAACAGACACGCAGACACGCAGAGACACAGACACAAAGACATACAGACACACAGACACGCAGACACGCAGACACGGAGACACGCAGACACACAGGCACACACACAAACACGCAGACACACAGACTCACAGACACACAGACACACAGAAACACAGACACGTAGACAAGCAGCCACACAGACACACAGGCACACAGACACTCAGACACTCAGACACACAGACACACAGACACACAGACAAACAGAAACACAGACACACAGAAACACAGACAAACAGCCACACAGATACACAGACACACAGACACACAGACACACAGACACACAGACACACAGACACACATACACACAGACACACAGACACACAGCCACACAGCCACACAGCCAAACAGACACACAGACACACAGACACACAGACACACAGACACACAGACACACAGACACACAGACACACAGACAAACAGACACGCAGACACGCAGACACACAGACACAAAGACATACCGACACACAGACACACAGACACACAGACACACAGACACACAGACACACAGAAACATAGACAAACAGACACACAGATACACAGACACTCAGACACACAGACACACAGACACACAGACACACAGACACACAGACACACAGACACACAGACACACAGACACACAGACACACAGACACACAGACACACAGACACACAGACACACAGACACACAGACACACAGACACACAGACACGCAGACACGCAGGCACAAAGACACAGACACATAGACACACAGACACACAGACACACAGACACACAGACACACAGACACACAGACACACAGACACACAGACACACAGACACACAGACATACAGACACACAGACAAACAGACACACAGACACACAGACACACAGACACACAGACACACAGACACACAGACAAACAGACACGCAGACACGCAGACACACAGACACAAAGACATACAGACACACAGACACACAGACACACAGAAACATAGACAAACAGACACACAGATACACAGACACTCAGACACACAGACACACAGACACACAGACACACAGACACACAGACACACAGACACACAGACACACAGACACACAGACACACAGACACACAGACACACAGACACACAGACACACAGACACACAGACACACAGACACACAGACACACAGACACACAGACATGCAGACACGCAGACACGCAGGCACACAGACACACAGACACACAGACACACAGACACACAGACACACAGACACACAGACACACAGACACACAGACATACAGACATACAGACACACAGACACACAGCCACACAGACACACAGACACACAGAAGCACAGACACGCAGACACGCAGCCACACAGACACACAGACACACAGACATACAGACACACAGAAACACAGAAACACAGAAACACAGAAACACAGAAACACAGAAACACAGAAACACAGAAACACAGAAATACAGAAACACAAAAACACAGAAATACAGAAACACAGAAACATAGAAACACAGAAACACAGAAACACAGAAACAAAGAAACACAGACACACAGACAAACAGACACACAGAGACACAGACACACAGACACACAGACACACAGACACACAGAAACATAGACAAACAGACACACAGATACACAGACACTCTGACACACAGACACACAGACACACAGACACACAGACACACAGACACACAGCCACACAGACACACAGACACACAGACACACAGACACACAGACACACAGACACACAGACACGCAGACACGCAGGCACAAAGACACAGACACATAGACACACAGACACACAGACACACAGACACACAGACACACAGACACACAGACACACAGACACACAGACACACAGACACACAGACACACAGACACACAGACACACAGACACACAGACACACAGACACACAGACACACAGACACACAGACACACAGACACACAGACACACAGACACACAGACACACAGACACACAGACAAACAGACACGCAGACACGCAGACACACAGGCACACAGACACTCAGACACTCAGACACACAGACACACAGACACACAGACACGCAGGCACACTGACACAGACACATAGACACACAGCCACACAGACACACAGACACACAGACACACAGACACACAGACATGCAGACACGCAGACACGCAGGCACACAGACAAGCAGAGACACAGACAAACAGACACGCAGACACGCAGACACACAGACACACAGACACACAGACACACCGACAAACAGCCACACAGACACACAGACACACAGACACACAGACACACAGACACACAGACACACAGACTCACAGACACACAGACACACAGACACACAGACACACAGACACACATACACACAGACACCCAGACACGCAGCCACACAGCCACACAGCCAAACAGACACACAGACACACAGACACACAGACACACAGACACACAGACACACAGACACACAGACACACAGACAAACAGACACGCAGACACGCAGACACACAGACACAAAGACATACCGACACACAGACACACAGAAACACAGACACACAGACACACAGAAACATAGACAAACAGACACACAGATACACAGACACTCAGACACACAGACACATAGACACACAGACACACAGACACACAGACACACAGACACACAGACACACAGACACACAGACACACAGACACACAGACACACAGACACACAGACACACAGACACACAGACACACAGACACACAGACACACAGACACACAGACACACAGACACACAGACACACAGACAAACAGACACGCAGACACGCAGACACACAGACACAAAGACATACAGACACACAGACACACAGACACACAGACACACAGAAACATAGACAAACAGACACACAGATACACAGACACTCAGACACACAGACACACAGACACATAGAAACATAGACAAACAGACACACAGATACACAGACACTAAGACACACAGACACACAGACACACAGACACACAGACACACAGACACACAGACACACAGACACACAGACACACAGACACACAGACACACAGACACACAGACACACAGACACACAGACACACAGACACACAGACACACAGACACACAGACACACAGACACACAGACACACAGACACGCAGGCACACTGACACAGACACATAGACACACAGCCATACAGACACACAGACACACAGACACACAGACATGCAGACACGCAGACACGCAGGCACACAGACACACAGACACACAGACAAACAGACACGCAGACACGCAGACACACAGACACACAGACACACAGACACACAGACACACCGACAAACAGCCACACAGACACACAGACACACAGACACACAGACACACAGACACACAGACACACAGACACACAGACTCACAGACACACAGACACACAGACAAACAGACACGCAAACACGCAGACACGCAGACACGCAGACACGCAGACACGCAGACACGCAGACACGCAGACACGCAGACACGCAGTCACGCAGACACGCAGACACGCAGACACGCAGACACGGAGACACGCAGACACACAGGCACACACACAAACACGCAGACACACAGACTCACAGACACACAGACACACAGAAACACAGACACGTAGACAAGCAGCCACACAGACACACAGGCACACAGACACTCAGACACTCAGACACACAGACACACAGACACACAGACAAACAGAAACACAAACACACAGAAACACAGACAAACAGCCACACAGATACACAGACACACAGACACACAGACACACAGACACACAGACACACAGACACACATACACACAGACACCCAGACACGCAGCCACACAGCCACACAGCCAAACAGACACACAGACACACAGACACACAGACACACAGACACACAGACACACAGACACACAGACAAACAGACACGCAGACACGCAGACACACAGACACAAAGACATACCGACACACAGACACACAGACACACAGACACACAGACACACAGAAACATAGACAAACAGACACACAGATACACAGACACTCAGACACACAGACACATAGACACACAGACACACAGACACACAGACACACAGACACACAGACACACAGACACACAGACACACAGACACACAGACACACAGACACACAGACACACAGACACACAGACAAACAGACACGCAGACACGCAGACACACAGACACAAAGACATACAGACACACAGACACGCAGACACGCAGACACGGAGACACGCAGACACACAGGCACACACACAAACACGCAGACACACAGACTCACAGACACACAGACACACAGAAACACAGACACGTAGACAAGCAGCCACACAGACACACAGGCACACAGACACTCAGACACTCAGACACACAGACACACAGACACACAGACAAACAGAAACACAGACACACAGAAACACAGACAAACAGCCACACAGATACACAGACACACAGACACACAGACACACAGACACACAGACACACAGACACACATACACACAGACACACAGACACACAGCCACACAGCCACACAGCCAAACAGACACACAGACACACAGACACACAGACACACAGACACACAGACACACAGACACACAGACACACAGACACACAGACACACAGACAAACAGACACGCAGACACGCAGACACACAGACACAAAGACATACCGACACACAGACACACAGACACACAGACACACAGACACACAGACACACAGAAACATAGACAAACAGACACACAGATACACAGACACTCAGACACACAGACACACAGACACACAGACACACAGACACACAGACACACAGACACACAGACACACAGACACACAGACACACAGACACACAGACACACAGACACACAGACACACAGACACGCAGACACGCAGGCACAAAGACACAGACACATAGACACACAGACACACAGACACACAGACACACAGACACACAGACACACAGACACACAGACACACAGACACACAGACACACAGACACACAGACACACAGACACACAGACACACAGACACACAGACACACAGACAAACAGAAACACAGACACACAGAAACACAGACAAACAGCCACACAGATACACAGACACACAGACACACAGACACACAGACACACAGACACACAGACACACATACACACAGACACACAGACACACAGCCACACAGCCACACAGCCAAACAGACACACAGACACACAGACACACAGACACACAGACACACAGACACACAGACACACAGACACACAGACAAACAGACACGCAGACACGCAGACACACAGACACAAAGACATACAGACACACAGACACACAGACACACAGAAACATAGACAAACAGAAACACAGATACACAGACACTCAGACACACAGACACACAGACACACAGACACACAGACACACAGACACACAGACACACAGACACACAGACACACAGACACACAGACACACAGACACACAGACACACAGACACACAGACACACAGACACACAGACATGCAGACACGCAGACACGCAGGCACACAGACACACAGACATACAGACACACAGACACACAGACACACAGACACACAGACACACAGACATACAGACATACAGACACACAGACACACAGCCACACAGACACACAGACACACAGAAGCACAGACACGCAGACACGCAGCCACACAGACACACAGACACACAGACATACAGACACACAGAAACACAGAAACACAGAAACACAGAAACACAGAAACACAGAAACACAGAAACACAGAAACACAGAAACACAGAAACACAGAAACACAGAAACACAGAAACACAGAAACACAGAAACACAAAAACACAGAAATACAGAAACACAGAAACATAGAAACACAGAAACACAGAAACACAGAAACAAAGAAACACAGACACACAGACAAACAGACACACAGAGACACAGACACACAGACACACAGCCACACAGCCACACAGACACACAGACACACATACAAACAGACCCGCAGACACGCGCACTCGCAGACACGCAGGCACGCAGACACGCAGACAAACATACACACACACACACACACAGATACACAGACACACAGACACACAGACACACAGACACACAGACATACAGACATACAGACACACAGACACACAGCCACACAGACACACAGACACACAGAAGCACAGACACGCAGACACGCAGCCACACAGACACACAGACACACAGACATACAGACACACAGAAACACAGAAACACAGAAACACAGAAACACAGAAACACAGAAACACAGAAACACAGAAACACAGAAACACAGAAACACAGAAACACAGAAACACAGAAACACAAAAACACAGAAATACAGAAACACAGAAACATAGAAACACAGAAACACAGAAACACAGAAACAAAGAAACACAGACACACAGACAAACAGACACACAGAGACACAGACACACAGACACACAGTCACACAGCCACACAGACACACAGACACACATACAAACAGACCCGCAGACACGCGCACTCGCAGACACGCAGGCACGCAGACACGCAGACAAACATACACACACACACACACACACAGATACACAGACACACAGACACACAGACACACAGACACACAGAAACACAGATACGCAGACACGCAGCCACACAGACATACAGACACACAGACACACAGACACACAGACACACAGACACACAGACACACAGACACACAGACACACAGACACACAGACACACAGACACACAGACACACAGACACACCGACAAACAGCCACACAGACACGCAGACACACAGACACACAGACACACAGACACACAGACATACAGACATACAGATACACAGACACACAGACACACAGACACACAGACACACAGACACACATACACACAGACACACAGCCACACAGACACACAGACACACAGACACACCGACAAACAGACACGCACACACGCAGACATACAGACACACAGACACACAGACACACAGACACACAGACACACAGACACACAGACACACAGACACACAGACACACAGACACACAGACACACAGACACACAGACACACAGACACACAGACACA
Organism: Ephialtes manifestator; assembly: GCA_963970395.1. Taxonomy (NCBI): domain Eukaryota; kingdom Metazoa; phylum Arthropoda; class Insecta; order Hymenoptera; family Ichneumonidae; genus Ephialtes; species Ephialtes manifestator. Next base: position 3,089,728 of record CAXAOA010000001.1, on the reverse strand, counting down.
CAGACACACAGACACACAGACACACAGACACACAGACACACAGACACACAGACACACAGACACGTAGACACACAGACACACAGACACGCAGACACGCAGGCACACAGACACATAGACACACAGACACACAGACACACAGACACACAGACACACAGACACGCAGACACGCAGGCACACAGACACAGACACATAGACACACAGACACACAGACACACAGACACACAGACACACAGACACACAGACACACAGACACACAGACATGCAGACACGCAGACACGCAGACACGCAGGTACACAGACACACAGACCCACAGACACACAGACACACAGACAAACAGACACGCAGACACGCAGACACACAGACACACAGACACACAGACACACAGACACACCGACAAACAGCCACACAGACACACAGACACACAGACACACAGACACACAGACACACAGACACACAGACATACAGCCACACAGCCACACAGCCAAACAGACACACAGACACACAGACACGAAGACACACAGACACACCGAAAAACAGCCACACAGACACACAGACACACAGACACACAGACACCCAGCCACACAGCCACACAGCCAAACAGCCAAACAGACACACAGACACACAGACACACAGACACACAGACACACAGACACATAGAAACATAGACAAACAGACACACAGATACACAGACACTCAGACACACAGACACACAGACACACAGACACACAGACACACAGACACACAGACACACAGACACACAGACACACAGACACACAGCCAAACAGCCAAACAGACACACAGACACACAGACACACAGACACACAGACACACAGACACAGAGACACATAGAAACATAGACAAACAGACACACAGATACACAGACACTCAGACACACAGACACACAGACACACAGACACACAGACACACAGACACACAGACACACAGACACACAGACACACAGACACACGGACACACAGACACACAGACACACAGACACACAGACACACAGACACACAGACACACAGACATACAGACACGCAGACACGCAGGCACACAGACATGCAGACACGCAGACACGCAGGCACACAGACACACAGACACACAGACACACAGACACACAGACACACAGACATACAGACATACAGACACACAGACACACAGACACACAGACACACAGACACACAGAAGCACAGACACACAGACACACAGACACACAGACACACAGACACACAGACACACAGACACACAGACACACAGACACACAGACAAACAGACACGCAGACACGCAGACACACAGACACAAAGACATACAGACACACAGACACACAGACACACAGAAACATAGACAAACAGACACACAGATACACAGACACTCAGACACACAGACACACAGACACACAGACACACAGACACACAGACACACAGACACACAGACACACAGACACACAGACACACAGACACACAGACACACAGACACACAGACACACAGACACACAGACACACAGACATGCAGACACGCAGACACGCAGGCACACAGACACACAGACATACAGACACACAGACACACAGACACACAGACACACAGACACACAGACATACAGACATACAGACATACAGACACACAGACACACAGCCACACAGACACACAGACACACAGAAGCACAGACACGCAGACACGCAGCCACACAGACACACAGACACACAGACATACAGACACACAGAAACACAGAAACACAGAAACACAGAAACACAGAAACACAGAAACACAGAAACACAGAAACACAGAAACACAGAAACACAGAAACACAGAAACACAGAAACACAGAAACACAGAAATACAGAAACACAGAAACATAGAAACACAGAAACACAGAAACACAGAAACAAAGAAACACAGACACACAGACAAACAGACACACAGAGACACAGACACACAGACACACAGCCACACAGCCACACAGACACACAGACACACATACAAACAGACCCGCAGACACGCGCACTCGCAGACACGCAGGCACGCAGACACGCAGACAAACATACACACACACACACACACACAGATACACAGACACACAGACACACAGACACACAGACACACAGAAACACAGATACGCAGACACGCAGCCACACAGACATACAGACACACAGACACACAGACACACAGACACACAGACAAACAGACACAAAGACACACAGCCACACAGCCACACAAACACACAGACACACACACAAACAGACCCGCAGACACGCACACTCGCAGACACGCAGGCACGCAGACACGCAGACAAACATACACACACACACACACACACAGATACACAGACACACAGACACACAGACACACAGACACACAGACACACAGAAACACAGACACACAGAAACACAGATACGAAGACACGCAGCCACGCAGACATACAGACACACAGACACACAGACACACAGACACACAGACACACAGACACACAGACACACAGACACACAGACACACAGACACACCGACAAACAGCCACACAGACACACAGACACACAGACACACAGACACACAGACACACAGACATACAGACATACAGACACACAGACACACAGACACACAGACACACAGACACACAGACACACAGACACACATACACACAGACACACAGCCACACAGAAACACAGACACACAGACACACCGACAAACAGACACACCGACAAACAGACACGCAGACACGCAGACACACAGACATACAGACACACAGACACACAGACACACAGACACACAGACACACAGACACACAGACACACAGACACACAGACACACAGACACATAGAAACATAGACAAACAGACACACAGATACACAGACACTCAGACACACAGACACACAGACACACAGACACACAGACACACAGACACACAGACACACAGACACACAGACACACAGACACACGGACACACAGACACACAGACACACAGACACACAGACACACAGACACACAGACACACAGACACACAGACACGCAGACACGCAGGCACACTGACACAGACACATAGACACACAGCCACACAGACACACAGACACACAGACACACAGACACACAGACATGCAGACACGCAGACACGCAGGCACACAGACACACAGACACACAGACACACAGACACACAGACACACAGACATACAGACATACAGACACACAGACACACAGACACACAGACACACAGACACACAGAAGCACAGACACGCAGACACGCAGCCACACAGACACACAGACACACAGACATACGGACACACAGAAACACAGAAACACAGAAACACAGAAACACAGAAACACAGAAACACAGAAACACAGAAACACAGAAACACAAAAATACAGAAATACAGAAACACAGAAACATAGAAACACAGAAACACAGAAACACAGAAACAAAGAAACACAGACACACAGACAAACAGACACACAGACACACAGCCACACAGCCACACAGACACACAGACACACATACAAACAGACCCGCAGACACGCACACTCGCAGACACGCAGGCACGCAGACACGCAGACACACAGACACACAGACACACAGACACACAGACACACAGACACACAGACACACAGACATACAGACACACAGACACACAGACACACAGACACACAGACACACAGACACACAGACACACAGACACACAGACACACAGACACACAGACACACAGACACACAGACACACAGACACACAGACACACAGACACACAGACACGCAGACACGCAGGCACAAAGACACAGACACATAGACACACAGACACACAGACACACAGACACACAGACACACAGACACACAGACACACAGACACACAGACACACAGACACACAGACACACAGACACACAGACACACAGACACACAGACACACAGACACACAGACACACAGACACACAGACACACAGACACACAGACACACAGACAAACAGACACGCAGACACGCAGACACACAGACACAAAGACATACAGACACACAGACACACAGACACACAGAAACATAGACAAACAGAAACACAGATACACAGACACTCAGACACACAGACACACAGACACACAGACACACAGACACACAGACACACAGACACACAGACACACAGACACACAGACACACAGACACACAGACACACAGACACACAGACACACAGACACACAGACATGCAGACACGCAGACACGCAGGCACACAGACACACAGACATACAGACACACAGACACACAGACACACAGACACACAGACACACAGACATACAGACATACAGACACACAGACACACAGCCACACAGACACACAGACACACAGAAGCACAGACACGCAGACACGCAGCCACACAGACACACAGACACACAGACATACAGACACACAGAAACACAGAAACACAGAAACACAGAAACACAGAAACACAGAAACACAGAAACACAGAAACACAGAAACACAGAAACACAGAAACACAGAAACACAGAAACACAGAAACACAGAAACACAAAAACACAGAAATACAGAAACACAGAAACATAGAAACACAGAAACACAGAAACACAGAAACAAAGAAACACAGACACACAGACAAACAGACACACAGAGACACAGACACACAGACACACAGCCACACAGCCACACAGACACACAGACACACATACAAACAGACCCGCAGACACGCGCACTCGCAGACACGCAGGCACGCAGACACGCAGACAAACATACACACACACACACACACACAGATACACAGACACACAGACACACAGACACACAGACACACAGACATACAGACATACAGACACACAGACACACAGCCACACAGACACACAGACACACAGAAGCACAGACACGCAGACACGCAGCCACACAGACACACAGACACACAGACATACAGACACACAGAAACACAGAAACACAGAAACACAGAAACACAGAAACACAGAAACACAGAAACACAGAAACACAGAAACACAGAAACACAGAAACACAGAAACACAGAAACACAGAAACACAAAAACACAGAAATACAGAAACACAGAAACATAGAAACACAGAAACACAGAAACACAGAAACAAAGAAACACAGACACACAGACAAACAGACACACAGAGACACAGACACACAGACACACAGCCACACAGCCACACAGACACACAGACACACATACAAACAGACCCGCAGACACGCGCACTCGCAGACACGCAGGCACGCAGACACGCAGACAAACATACACACACACACACACACACAGATACACAGACACACAGACACACAGACACACAGACACACAGAAACACAGATACGCAGACACGCAGCCACACAGACATACAGACACACAGACACACAGACACACAGACACACAGACACACAGACACACAGACACACAGACACACAGACACACAGACACACAGACACACAGACACACCGACAAACAGCCACACAGACACGCAGACACACAGACACACAGACACACAGACACACAGACATACAGACATACAGATACACAGACACACAGACACACAGACACACAGACACACAGACACACATACACACAGACACACAGCCACACAGACACACAGACACACAGACACACCGACAAACAGACACGCACACACGCAGACATACAGACACACAGACACACAGACACACAGACACACAGACACACAGACACACAGACACACAGACACACAGACACACAGACACACAGACACACAGACACACAGACACACAGACACACAGACACACAGACACACAGACACACAGACACGTAGACACACAGACACACAGACACGCAGACACACAGACACACAGACACACGGACACACAGACACACAGACACACAGACACACAGACACACAGACACACAGACACACAGACATACAGACACGCAGACACGCAGGCACACAGACATGCAGACACGCAGACACGCAGGCACACAGACACACAGACACACAGACACACAGACACACAGACACACAGACATACAGACATACAGACACACAGACACACAGACACACAGACACACAGACACACAGAAGCACAGACACACAGACACACAGACACACAGACACACAGACACACAGACACACAGACACACAGACACACAGACACACAGACAAACAGACACGCAGACACGCAGACACACAGACACAAAGACATACAGACACACAGACACACAGACACACAGAAACATAGACAAACAGACACACAGATACACAGACACTCAGACACACAGACACACAGACACACAGACACACAGACACACAGACACACAGACACACAGACACACAGACACACAGACACACAGACACACAGACACACAGACACACAGACACACAGACACACAGACACACAGACACACAGACATGCAGACACGCAGACACGCAGGCACACAGACACACAGACATACAGACACACAGACACACAGACACACAGACACACAGACACACAGACATACAGACATACAGACATACAGACACACAGACACACAGCCACACAGACACACAGACACACAGAAGCACAGACACGCAGACACGCAGCCACACAGACACACAGACACACAGACATACAGACACACAGAAACACAGAAACACAGAAACACAGAAACACAGAAACACAGAAACACAGAAACACAGAAACACAGAAACACAGAAACACAGAAACACAGAAACACAGAAACACAGAAACACAGAAATACAGAAACACAGAAACATAGAAACACAGAAACACAGAAACACAGAAACAAAGAAACACAGACACACAGACAAACAGACACACAGAGACACAGACACACAGACACACAGCCACACAGCCACACAGACACACAGACACACATACAAACAGACCCGCAGACACGCGCACTCGCAGACACGCAGGCACGCAGACACGCAGACAAACATACACACACACACACACACACAGATACACAGACACACAGACACACAGACACACAGACACACAGAAACACAGATACGCAGACACGCAGCCACACAGACATACAGACACACAGACACACAGACACACAGACACACAGACAAACAGACACAAAGACACACAGCCACACAGCCACACAAACACACAGACACACACACAAACAGACCCGCAGACACGCACACTCGCAGACACGCAGGCACGCAGACACGCAGACAAACATACACACACACACACACACACAGATACACAGACACACAGACACACAGACACACAGACACACAGACACACAGAAACACAGACACACAGAAACACAGATACGAAGACACGCAGCCACGCAGACATACAGACACACAGACACACAGACACACAGACACACAGACACACAGACACACAGACACACAGACACACAGACACACAGACACACCGACAAACAGCCACACAGACACACAGACACACAGACACACAGACACACAGACACACAGACATACAGACATACAGACACACAGACACACAGACACACAGACACACAGACACACAGACACACAGACACACATACACACAGACACACAGCCACACAGAAACACAGACACACAGACACACCGACAAACAGACACACCGACAAACAGACACGCAGACACGCAGACACACAGACATACAGACACACAGACACACAGACACACAGACACACAGACACACAGACACACAGACACACAGACACACAGACACATAGAAACATAGACAAACAGACACACAGATACACAGACACTCAGACACACAGACACACAGACACACAGACACACAGACACACAGACACACAGACACACAGACACACAGACACACAGACACACGGACACACAGACACACAGACACACAGACACACAGACACACAGACACACAGACACACAGACACACAGACACGCAGACACGCAGGCACACTGACACAGACACATAGACACACAGCCACACAGACACACAGACACACAGACACACAGACACACAGACATGCAGACACGCAGACACGCAGGCACACAGACACACAGACACACAGACACACAGACACACAGACACACAGACATACAGACATACAGACACACAGACACACAGACACACAGACACACAGACACACAGAAGCACAGACACGCAGACACGCAGCCACACAGACACACAGACACACAGACATACGGACACACAGAAACACAGAAACACAGAAACACAGAAACACAGAAACACAGAAACACAGAAACACAGAAACACAGAAACACAAAAATACAGAAATACAGAAACACAGAAACATAGAAACACAGAAACACAGAAACACAGAAACAAAGAAACACAGACACACAGACAAACAGACACACAGACACACAGCCACACAGCCACACAGACACACAGACACACATACAAACAGACCCGCAGACACGCACACTCGCAGACACGCAGGCACGCAGACACGCAGACACACAGACACACAGACACACAGACACACAGACACACAGACACACAGACACACAGACATACAGACACACAGACACACAGACACACAGACACACAGACACACAGACACACAGACACACAGACACACAGACACACAGACACACAGACACACAGACACACAGACACACAGACACACAGACACACAGACACACAGACACGCAGACACGCAGGCACAAAGACACAGACACATAGACACACAGACACACAGACACACAGACACACAGACACACAGACACACAGACTCACAGACACACAGACACACAGACACACAGACACACAGACACACAGACACACAGACACACAGACACACAGACACACAGACACACAGACACACAGACACACAGACACACAGACACACAGACACACAGACAAACAGACACGCAGACACGCAGACACACAGACACAAAGACATACAGACACACAGACACACAGACACACAGAAACATAGACAAACAGAAACACAGATACACAGACACTCAGACACACAGACACACAGACACACAGACACACAGACACACAGACACACAGACACACAGACACACAGACACACAGACACACAGACACACAGACACACAGACACACAGACACACAGACACACAGACATGCAGACACGCAGACACGCAGGCACACAGACACACAGACATACAGACACACAGACACACAGACACACAGACACACAGACACACAGACATACAGACATACAGACACACAGACACACAGCCACACAGACACACAGACACACAGAAGCACAGACACGCAGACACGCAGCCACACAGACACACAGACACACAGACATACAGACACACAGAAACACAGAAACACAGAAACACAGAAACACAGAAACACAGAAACACAGAAACACAGAAACACAGAAACACAGAAACACAGAAACACAGAAACACAGAAACACAGAAACACAGAAACACAAAAACACAGAAATACAGAAACACAGAAACATAGAAACACAGAAACACAGAAACACAGAAACAAAGAAACACAGACACACAGACAAACAGACACACAGAGACACAGACACACAGACACACAGCCACACAGCCACACAGACACACAGACACACATACAAACAGACCCGCAGACACGCGCACTCGCAGACACGCAGGCACGCAGACACGCAGACAAACATACACACACACACACACACACAGATACACAGACACACAGACACACAGACACACAGACACACAGACATACAGACATACAGACACACAGACACACAGCCACACAGACACACAGACACACAGAAGCACAGACACGCAGACACGCAGCCACACAGACACACAGACACACAGACATACAGACACACAGAAACACAGAAACACAGAAACACAGAAACACAGAAACACAGAAACACAGAAACACAGAAACACAGAAACACAGAAACACAGAAACACAGAAACACAGAAACACAGAAACACAAAAACACAGAAATACAGAAACACAGAAACATAGAAACACAGAAACACAGAAACACAGAAACAAAGAAACACAGACACACAGACAAACAGACACACAGAGACACAGACACACAGACACACAGCCACACAGCCACACAGACACACAGACACACATACAAACAGACCCGCAGACACGCGCACTCGCAGACACGCAGGCACGCAGACACGCAGACAAACATACACACACACACACACACACAGATACACAGACACACAGACACACAGACACACAGACACACAGAAACACAGATACGCAGACACGCAGCCACACAGACATACAGACACACAGACACACAGACACACAGACACACAGACACACAGACACACAGACACACAGACACACAGACACACAGACACACAGACACACAGACACACCGACAAACAGCCACACAGACACGCAGACACACAGACACACAGACACACAGACACACAGACATACAGACATACAGATACACAGACACACAGACACACAGACACACAGACACACAGACACACATACACACAGACACACAGCCACACAGACACACAGACACACAGACACACCGACAAACAGACACGCACACACGCAGACATACAGACACACAGACACACAGACACACAGACACACAGACACACAGACACACAGACACACAGACACACAGACACACAGACACACAGACACACAGACACACAGACACACAGACACACAGACACACAGACACACAGACACACAGACACGTAGACACACAGACACACAGACACGCAGACACGCAGGCACACAGACACATAGACACACAGACACACAGACACACAGACACACAGACACACAGACACGCAGACACGCAGGCACACAGACACAGACACATAGACACACAGACACACAGACACACAGACACACAGACACACAGACACACAGACACACAGACATGCAGACACGCAGACACGCAGACACGCAGGTACACAGACACACAGACCCACAGACACACAGACACACAGACAAACAGACACGCAGACACGCAGACACACAGACACACAGACACACAGACACACAGACACACCGACAAACAGCCACACAGACACACAGACACACAGACACACAGACACACAGACACACAGACACACAGACATACAGCCACACAGCCACACAGCCAAACAGACACACAGACACACAGACACGAAGACACACAGACACACCGAAAAACAGCCACACAGACACACAGACACACAGACACACAGACACCCAGCCACACAGCCACACAGCCAAACAGCCAAACAGACACACAGACACACAGACACACAGACACACAGACACACAGACACATAGAAACATAGACAAACAGACACACAGATACACAGACACTCAGACACACAGACACACAGACACACAGACACACAGACACACAGACACACAGACACACAGACACACAGACACACAGACACACAGCCAAACAGCCAAACAGACACACAGACACACAGACACACAGACACACAGACACACAGACACAGAGACACATAGAAACATAGACAAACAGACACACAGATACACAGACACTCAGACACACAGACACACAGACACACAGACACACAGACACACAGACACACAGACACACAGACACACAGACACACAGACACACGGACACACAGACACACAGACACACAGACACACAGACACACAGACACACAGACACACAGACATACAGACACGCAGACACGCAGGCACACAGACATGCAGACACGCAGACACGCAGGCACACAGACACACAGACACACAGACACACAGACACACAGACACACAGACATACAGACATACAGACACACAGACACACAGACACACAGACACACAGACACACAGAAGCACAGACACACAGACACACAGACACACAGACACACAGACACACAGACACACAGACACACAGACACACAGACACACAGACACACAGACAAACAGACACGCAGACACGCAGACACACAGACACAAAGACATACAGACACACAGACACACAGACACACAGAAACATAGACAAACAGACACACAGATACACAGACACTCAGACACACAGACACACAGACACACAGACACACAGACACACAGACACACAGACACACAGACACACAGACACACAGACACACAGACACACAGACACACAGACACACAGACACACAGACACACAGACACACAGACATGCAGACACGCAGACACGCAGGCACACAGACACACAGACATACAGACACACAGACACACAGACACACAGACACACAGACACACAGACATACAGACATACAGACATACAGACACACAGACACACAGCCACACAGACACACAGACACACAGAAGCACAGACACGCAGACACGCAGCCACACAGACACACAGACACACAGACATACAGACACACAGAAACACAGAAACACAGAAACACAGAAACACAGAAACACAGAAACACAGAAACACAGAAACACAGAAACACAGAAACACAGAAACACAGAAACACAGAAACACAAAAACACAGAAATACAGAAACACAGAAACATAGAAACACAGAAACACAGAAACACAGAAACAAAGAAACACAGACACACAGACAAACAGACACACAGAGACACAGACACACAGACACACAGCCACACAGCCACACAGACACACAGACACACATACAAACAGACCCGCAGACACGCGCACTCGCAGACACGCAGGCACGCAGACACGCAGACAAACATACACACACACACACACACACAGATACACAGACACACAGACACACAGACACACAGACACACAGAAACACAGATACGCAGACACGCAGCCACACAGACATACAGACACACAGACACACAGACACACAGACACACAGACAAACAGACACAAAGACACACAGCCACACAGCCACACAGACACACAGACACACACACAAACAGACCCGCAGACACGCACACTCGCAGACACGCAGGCACGCAGACACGCAGACAAACATACACACACACACACACACACAGATACACAGACACACAGACACACAGACACACAGACACACAGACACACAGAAACACAGATACGCAGACACGCAGCCACGCAGACATACAGACACACAGACACACAGACACACAGACACACAGACACACAGACACACAGACACACAGACACACAGACACACAGACACACAGACACACAGACACACCGACAAACAGCCACACAGACACACAGACACACAGACACACAGACACACAGACACACACACATACAGACATACAGACACACAGACACACAGACACACAGACACACAGACACACAGACACACATACACACAGACACACGGCCACACAGAAACACAGACACACAGACACACCGACAAACAGACACACCGACAAACAGACACGCAGACACGCAGACACACAGACATACAGACACACAGACACACAGACACACAGACACACAGACACACAGACACACAGACACACAGACACACAGACACATAGAAACATAGACAAACAGACACACAGATACACAGACACTCAGACACACAGACACACAGACACACAGACACACAGACACACAGACACACAGACACACAGACACACAGACACACAGACACACGGACACACAGACACACAGACACACAGACACACAGACACACAGACACACAGACACACAGACACACAGACACGCAGACACGCAGGCACACTGACACAGACACATAGACACACAGCCACACAGACACACAGACACACAGACACACAGACATGCAGACACGCAGACACGCAGGCACACAGACACACAGACACACAGACACACAGACACACAGACACACAGACACACAGACATACAGACATACAGACACACAGACACACAGACACACAGACACACAGACACACAGAAGCACAGACACGCAGACACGCAGCCACACAGACACACAGACACACAGACATACGGACACACAGAAACACAGAAACACAGAAACACAGAAACACAGAAACACAGAAACACAGAAACACAGAAACACAGAAACACAAAAATACAGAAATACAGAAACACAGAAACATAGAAACACAGAAACACAGAAACACAGAAACAAAGAAACACAGACACACAGCCAAACAGACACACAGACACACAGCCACACAGCCACACAGACACACAGACACACATACAAACAGACCCGCAGACACGCACACTCGCAGACACGCAGGCACGCAGACACGCAGACAAACATACACACACACACACACACACACAGATACACAGACACACAGACACACAGACACACAGACACACAGACACACAGAAACACAGATACGCAGACACGCAGCCACACAGACATACAGACACACAGACACACAGACACACAGACACACAGACACACAGACACACAGACACACAGACACACCGACAAACAGCCACACAGACACACAGACACACAGACACACAGACACACAGACACACAGACATACAGACATACAGACACACAGACACACAGACACACAGACACACAGACACACAGACACACATACACACAGACACACAGCCACACAGAAACACAGACACACAGACACACCGACAAACAGACACACCGACAAACAGACACGCAGACACGCAGACACACAGACATACAGACACACAGACACACAGACACACAGACACACAGACACACAGACACACAGACACACAGACACACAGACACAAAGACACACAGACACACAGACACACAGACACACAGACACGTAGACACACAGACACACAGACACGCAGCCACGCAGGCACACAGACACATAGACACACAGACACACAGACACACAGACACACAGACACACAGACACACAGACACACAGACACACAGACACACAGACACACAGACACGCAGACACGCAGGCACACAGACACACAGACACACAGACAACCAGACACGCAGACACGCAGACACACAGACACACAGACACACAGACACACCGACAAACAGCCACACAGACACACAGACACACAGACACACAGACACACAGTCACACAGACACACAGCCACACAGCCACACAGCCAAACAGCCAAACAGACACACAGACACACAGACACACAGACACACAGACACACAGACACACAGACACATAGAAACATAGACAAACAGACACACAGATACACAGACACTCAGACACACAGACACATAGACACACAGACACACAGACACACAGACACACAGACACACAGACACACAGACACACAGAAACATAGACAAACAGACACACAGATACACAGACACTCAGACACACAGACACACAGACACATAGAAACATAGACAAACAGACACACAGATACACAGACACTCAGACACACAGACACACAGACACACAGACACACAGACACACAGACACACAGAAACATAGACAAACAGACACACAGATACACAGACACTCAGACACACAGACACATAGACACACAGACACACAGACACACAGACACACAGACACACAGACACACAGACACACAGACACACAGACACACAGACACACAGACATACAGACACACAGACACACAGACACACAGACAAACCGACACGCAGACACGCAGACACACAGACACAAAGACATACAGACACACAGACACGCAGACACGCAGACACGGAGACACGCAGACACACAGGCACACACACAAACACGCAGACACACAGACTCACAGACACACAGACACACAGAAACACAGACACTCAGACACACAGACACACAGACACACAGACAAACAGAAACACAGACACACAGAAACACAGACAAACAGCCACACAGATACACAGACACACAGACACACAGACACGCAGACACGCAGACACGCAGACACGCAGACACGCAGACACGCAGTCACGCAGACACGCAGACACTCAGACACGCAGACACGGAGACACGCAGACACACAGGCACACACACAAACACACAGACACACAGACTCACAGACACACAGACACACAGAAACACAGACACGTAGACAAGCAGCCACACAGACACACAGGCACACAGACACTCAGACACTCAGACACACAGACACACAGACACACAGACACGCAGGCACACTGACACAGACACATAGACACACAGCCACACAGACACACAGACACACAGACACACAGACATGCAGACACGCAGACACGCAGGCACACAGACAAGCAGAGACACAGACAAACAGACACGCAGACACGCAGACACACAGACACACAGACACACAGACACACCGACAAACAGCCACACAGACACACAGACACACAGACACACAGACACACAGACACACAGACACACAGACTCACAGACACACAGACACACAGACACACAGACACACAGACACACATACACACAGACACCCAGACACGCAGCCACACAGCCACACAGCCAAACAGACACACAGACACACAGACACACAGACACACAGACACACAGACACACAGACACACAGACAAACAGACACGCAGACACGCAGACACACAGACACAAAGACATACCGACACACAGACACACAGACATGCAGACACGCAGACACGCAGGCACACAGACACACAGACATACAGACACACAGACACACAGACACACAGACACACAGACACACAGACACACAGACATACAGACATACAGACATACAGACACACAGACACACAGCCACACAGACACACAGACACACAGAAGCACAGACACGCAGACACGCAGCCACACAGACACACAGACACACAGACATACAGACACACAGAAACACAGAAACACAGAAACACAGAAACACAGAAACACAGAAACACAGAAACACAGAAACACAGAAACACAGAAACACAGAAACACAGAAACACAGAAACACAGAAACACAAAAACACAGAAATACAGAAACACAGAAACATAGAAACACAGAAACACAGAAACACAGAAACAAAGAAACACAGACACACAGACAAACAGACACACAGAGACACAGACACACAGACACACAGCCACACAGCCACACAGACACACAGACACACATACAAACAGACCCGCAGACACGCGCACTCGCAGACACGCAGGCACGCAGACACGCAGACAAACATACACACACACACACACACACAGATACACAGACACACAGACACACAGACACACAGACACACAGAAACACAGATACGCAGACACGCAGCCACACAGACATACAGACACACAGACACACAGACACACAGACACACAGACACACAGACACACAGACACACAGACACACAGACACACAGACACACAGACACACAGACACACCGACAAACAGCCACACAGTCACGCAGACACACAGACACACAGACACACAGACACACAGACATACAGACATACAGATACACAGACACACAGACACACAGACACACAGACACACAGACACACATACACACAGACACACAGCCACACAGACACACAGACACACAGACACACCGACAAACAGACACACCGACAAACAGACACGCAGACACGCAGACATACAGACACACAGACACACAGACACACAGACACACAGACACACAGACACACAGACACACAGACACACAGACACACAGACACACAGACACACAGACACACAGACACACAGACACACAGACACACAGACACACAGACACACAGACACACAGACACACAGACACACAGACACACAGACACACAGACACGTAGACACACAGACACACAGACACGCAGACACGCAGGCACACAGACACATAGACACACAGACACACAGACACACAGACACACAGACACACAGACACACAGACACGCAGACACGCAGGCACACAGACACAGACACATAGACACACAGACACACAGACACACAGACACACAGACACACAGACACACAGACACACAGACACACAGACATGCAGACACGCAGACACGCAGACACGAAGGTACACAGACACACAGACCCACAGACACACAGACACACAGACACACAGACACACAGACACACAGACACACAGACACACAGACACATAGAAACATAGACAAACAGACACACAGATACACAGACACTCAGACACACAGACACACAGACACACAGACACACAGACACACAGACACACAGACACACAGACACACAGACACACAGACACACGGACACACAGACACACAGACACACAGACACACAGACACACAGACACACAGACACACAGACACACAGACACACAGACACGCAGACACGCAGGCACACTGACACAGACACATAGACACACAGCCACACAGACACACAGACACACAGACATGCAGACACGCAGACACGCAGGCACACAGACACACAGACACACAGACACACAGACACACAGACACACAGACATACAGACATACAGACACACAGACACACAGACACACAGACACACAGACACACAGAAGCACAGACACGCAGACACGCAGCCACACAGACACACAGACACGCAGACACGCAGCCACACAGACACACAGACACACAGACATACGGACACACAGAAACACAGAAACACAGAAACACAGAAACACAGAAACACAGAAACACAGAAACACAGAAACACAGAAACACAGAAACACAAAAATACAGAAATACAGAAACACAGAAACATAGAAACACAGAAACACAGAAACACAGAAACAAAGAAACACAGACACACAGACAAACAGACACACAGACACACAGCCACACAGCCACACAGACACACAGACACACATACAAACAGACCCGCAGACACGCACACTCGCAGACACGCAGGCACGCAGACACGCAGACAAACATACACACACACACACACACACACAGATACACAGACACACAGACACACAGACACACAGACACACAGACACACAGAAACACAGATACGCAGACACGCAGCCACACAGACATACAGACACACAGACACACAGACACACAGACACACAGACACACAGACACACAGACACACAGACACACCGACAAACAGCCACACAGACACACAGACACACAGACACACAGACACACAGACATACAGACATACAGACACACAGACACACAGACACACAGACACACAGACACACAGACACACATACACACAGACACACAGCCACACAGAAACACAGACACACAGACACACCGACAAACAGACACACCGACAAACAGACACGCAGACACGCAGACACACAGACATACAGACACACAGACACACAGACACACAGACACACAGACACACAGACACACATACACACAGACACACAGACACAAAGACACACAGACACACAGACACACAGACACACAGACACGTAGACACACAGACACACAGACACGCAGCCACGCAGGCACACAGACACATAGACACACAGACACACAGACACACAGACACACAGACACACAGACACACAGACACACAGACACACAGACACACAGACACACAGACACACAGACACGCAGACACGCAGGCACACAGACACACAGACACACAGACAACCAGACACGCAGACACGCAGACACACAGACACACAGACACACAGACACACCGACAAACAGCCACACAGACACACAGACACACAGACACACAGACACACAGTCACACAGACACACAGCCACACAGCCACACAGCCAAACAGCCAAACAGACACACAGACACACAGACACACAGACACACAGACACACAGACACACAGACACACAGACACACAGACACATAGAAACATAGACAAACAGACACACAGATACACAGACACTCAGACACACAGACACATAGACACACAGACACACAGACACACAGACACACAGACACACAGACACACAGACACACAGAAACATAGACAAACAGACACACAGATACACAGACACTCAGACACACAGACACACAGACACATAGAAACATAGACAAACAGACACACAGATACACAGACACTCAGACACACAGACACACAGACACACAGACACACAGACACACAGACACACAGAAACATAGACAAACAGACACACAGATACACAGACACTCAGACACACAGACACATAGACACACAGACACACAGACACACAGACACACAGACACACAGACACACAGACACACAGACACACAGACACACAGACACACAGACATACAGACACACAGACACACAGACACACAGACAAACAGACACGCAGACACGCAGACACACAGACACAAAGACATACAGACACACAGACACGCAGACACGCAGACACGGAGACACGCAGACACACAGGCACACACACAAACACGCAGACACACAGACTCACAGACACACAGACACACAGAAACACAGACACTCAGACACACAGACACACAGACACACAGACACACCGACAAACAGCCACACAGACACACAGACACACAGACACACAGACACACAGACACACAGACACACAGACTCACAGACACACAGACACACAGACACACAGACACACAGACACACATACACACAGACACCCAGACACGCAGCCACACAGCCACACAGCCAAACAGACACACAGACACACAGACACACAGACACACAGACACACAGACACACAGACACACAGACAAACAGACACGCAGACACGCAGACACACAGACACAAAGACATACCGACACACAGACACACAGACATGCAGACACGCAGACACGCAGGCACACAGACACACAGACATACAGACACACAGACACACAGACACACAGACACACAGACACACAGACACACAGACATACAGACATACACACATACAGACACACAGACACACAGCCACACAGACACACAGACACACAGAAGCACAGACACGCAGACACGCAGCCACACAGACACACAGACACACAGACACACAGACACACAGACACACAGACACACAGACACACAGACACACAGACACACAGACACACAGCCAAACAGCCAAACAGACACACAGACACACAGACACACAGACACACAGACACAGAGACACATAGAAACATAGACAAACAGACACACAGATACACAGACACTCAGACACACAGACACACAGACACACAGACACACAGACACACAGACACACAGACACACAGACACACAGACACACAGACACACGGACACACAGACACACAGACACACAGACACACAGACACACAGACACACAGACACACAGACACACAGACACACAGACACGCAGACACGCAGGCACACTGACACAGACACATAGACACAGCCACACAGACACACAGACACACAGACACACAGAAGCAGAGACACGCAGACACGGAGCCACACAGACACACAGACACACAGACATACGGACACACAGAAACACAGAAACACAGAAACACAGAAACACAGAAACACAGAAACACAGAAACACAGAAACACAGAAACACAGAAACACAAAAATACAGAAATACAGAAACACAGAAACATAGAAACACAGAAACACAGAAACACAGAAACAAAGAAACACAGACACACAGACAAACAGACACAAAGACACACAGCCACACAGCCACACAGACACACAGACACACATACAAACAGACCCGCAGACACGCACACTCGCAGACACGCAGGCACGCAGACACGCAGACAAACATACACACACACACACACACACAGATACACAGACACACAGACACACAGACACACAGACACACAGACACACAGAAACACAGATACGCAGACACGCAGCCACACAGACATACAGACACACAGACACACAGACACACAGACACACAGACACACAGACACACAGACACACAGACACACAGACACACAGACACACCGACAAACAGCCACACAGACACACAGACACACAGACACACAGACACACAGACACACAGACATACAGACATACAGACACACAGACACACAGACACACAGACACACAGACACACAGACACACATACACACAGACACACAGCCACACAGAAACACAGACACACAGACACACCGACAAACAGACACACCGACAAACAGACACGCAGACACGCAGACACACAGACATACAGACACACAGACACACAGACACACAGACACACAGACACACAGACACACAGACACACAGACACATAGAAACATAGACAAACAGACACACAGATACACAGACACTCAGACACACAGACACACAGACACACAGACACACAGACACACAGACACACAGACACACAGACACACAGACACACAGACACACGGACACACAGACACACAGACACACAGACACACAGACACACAGACACACAGACACACAGACACGCAGACACGCAGGCACACTGACACAGACACATAGACACACAGCCACACAGACACACAGACACACAGACACACAGACATGCAGACACGCAGACACGCAGGCACACAGACACACAGACACACAGACACACAGACACACAGACACACAGACATACAGACATACAGACACACAGACACACAGACACACAGACACACAGACACACAGAAGCACAGACACGCAGACACGCAGCCACACAGACACACAGACACACAGACATACGGACACACAGAAACACAGAAACACAGAAACACAGAAACACAGAAACACAGAAACACAGAAACACAGAAACACAGAAACACAAAAATACAGAAATACAGAAACACAGAAACATAGAAACACAGAAACACAGAAACACAGAAACAAAGAAACACAGCCACACAGACACACAGACACACATACAAACAGACCCGCAGACACGCACACTCGCAGACACGCAGGCACGCAGACACGCAGACAAACATACACACACACACACACACACACAGATACACAGACACACAGACACACAGACACACAGACACACAGACACACAGACACACAGACACACAGACACACAGACATACAGACACACAGACACACAGACACACAGACACACAGACACACAGACACACAGACACACAGACACACAGACACACCGACAAACAGCCACACAGACACACAGACACACAGACACACAGACACACAGACATACAGACATACAGACACACAGACACACAGACACACAGACACACAGACACACAGACACACATACACACAGACACACAGCCACACAGAAACACAGACACACAGACACACCGACAAACAGACACACCGACAAACAGACACGCAGACACGCAGACACACAGACATACAGACACACAGACACACAGACACACAGACACACAGACACACAGACACACATACACACAGACACACAGACACAAAGACACACAGACACACAGACACACAGACACACAGACACGTAGACACACAGACACACAGACACGCAGCCACGCAGGCACACAGACACATAGACACACAGACACACAGACACACAGACACACAGACACACAGACACACAGACACACAGACACACAGACACACAGACACACAGACACACAGACACGCAGACACGCAGGCACACAGACACACAGACACACAGACAACCAGACACGCAGACACGCAGACACACAGACACACAGACACACAGACACACCGACAAACAGCCACACAGACACACAGACACACAGACACACAGACACACAGTCACACAGACACACAGCCACACAGCCACACAGCCAAACAGCCAAACAGACACACAGACACACAGACACACAGACACACAGACACACAGACACACAGACACACAGACACACAGACACATAGAAACATAGACAAACAGACACACAGATACACAGACACTCAGACACACAGACACATAGACACACAGACACACAGACACACAGACACACAGACACACAGACACACAGACACACAGAAACATAGACAAACAGACACACAGATACACAGACACTCAGACACACAGACACACAGACACATAGAAACATAGACAAACAGACACACAGATACACAGACACTCAGACACACAGACACACAGACACACAGACACACAGACACACAGACACACAGAAACATAGACAAACAGACACACAGATACACAGACACTCAGACACACAGACACATAGACACACAGACACACAGACACACAGACACACAGACACACAGACACACAGACACACAGACACACAGACACACAGACACACAGACATACAGACACACAGACACACAGACACACAGACAAACAGACACGCAGACACGCAGACACACAGACACAAAGACATACAGACACACAGACACGCAGACACGCAGACACGGAGACACGCAGACACACAGGCACACACACAAACACGCAGACACACAGACTCACAGACACACAGACACACAGAAACACAGACACTCAGACACACAGACACACAGACACACAGACACACCGACAAACAGCCACACAGACACACAGACACACAGACACACAGACACACAGACACACAGACACACAGACTCACAGACACACAGACACACAGACACACAGACACACAGACACACATACACACAGACACCCAGACACGCAGCCACACAGCCACACAGCCAAACAGACACACAGACACACAGACACACAGACACACAGACACACAGACACACAGACACACAGACAAACAGACACGCAGACACGCAGACACACAGACACAAAGACATACCGACACACAGACACACAGACATGCAGACACGCAGACACGCAGGCACACAGACACACAGACATACAGACACACAGACACACAGACACACAGACACACAGACACACAGACACACAGACATACAGACATACAGACATACAGACACACAGACACACAGCCACACAGACACACAGACACACAGAAGCACAGACACGCAGACACGCAGCCACACAGACACACAGACACACAGACACACAGACACACAGACACACAGACACACAGACACACAGACACACAGACACACAGCCAAACAGCCAAACAGACACACAGACACACAGACACACAGACACACAGACACAGAGACACATAGAAACATAGACAAACAGACACACAGATACACAGACACTCAGACACACAGACACACAGACACACAGACACACAGACACACAGACACACAGACACACAGACACACAGACACACAGACACACGGACACACAGACACACAGACACACAGACACACAGACACACAGACACACAGACACACAGACACACAGACACACAGACACACAGACACGCAGACACGCAGGCACACTGACACAGACACATAGACACAGCCACACAGACACACAGACACACAGACACACAGACATGCAGACACGCAGACACGCAGGCACACAGACACACAGACACACAGTCACACAGACACACAGACACACAGACATACAGACATACAGACACACAGACACACAGACACACAGACACACAGACACACAGAAGCAGAGACACGCAGACACGGAGCCACACAGACACACAGACACACAGACATACGGACACACAGAAACACAGAAACACAGAAACACAGAAACACAGAAACACAGAAACACAGAAACACAGAAACACAGAAACACAGAAACACAAAAATACAGAAATACAGAAACACAGAAACATAGAAACACAGAAACACAGAAACACAGAAACAAAGAAACACAGACACACAGACAAACAGACACAAAGACACACAGCCACACAGCCACACAGACACACAGACACACATACAAACAGACCCGCAGACACGCACACTCGCAGACACGCAGGCACGCAGACACGCAGACAAACATACACACACACACACACACACAGATACACAGACACACAGACACACAGACACACAGACACACAGACACACAGAAACACAGATACGCAGACACGCAGCCACACAGACATACAGACACACAGACACACAGACACACAGACACACAGACACACAGACACACAGACACACAGACACACAGACACACAGACACACCGACAAACAGCCACACAGACACACAGACACACAGACACACAGACACACAGACACACAGACATACAGACATACAGACACACAGACACACAGACACACAGACACACAGACACACAGACACACATACACACAGACACACAGCCACACAGAAACACAGACACACAGACACACCGACAAACAGACACACCGACAAACAGACACGCAGACACGCAGACACACAGACATACAGACACACAGACACACAGACACACAGACACACAGACACACAGACACACAGACACACAGACACACAGACACATAGAAACATAGACAAACAGACACACAGATACACAGACACTCAGACACACAGACACACAGACACACAGACACACAGACACACAGACACACAGACACACAGACACACAGACACACAGACACACGGACACACAGACACACAGACACACAGACACACAGACACACAGACACACAGACACACAGACACGCAGACACGCAGGCACACTGACACAGACACATAGACACACAGCCACACAGACACACAGACACACAGACACACAGACATGCAGACACGCAGACACGCAGGCACGCAGACACACAGACACACAGACACACAGACACACAGACACACAGACATACAGACATACAGACACACAGACACACAGACACACAGACACACAGACACACAGAAGCACAGACACGCAGACACGCAGCCACACAGACACACAGACACACAGACATACGGACACACAGAAACACAGAAACACAGAAACACAGAAACACAGAAACACAGAAACACAGAAACACAGAAACACAAAAATACAGAAATACAGAAACACAGAAACATAGAAACACAGAAACACAGAAACACAGAAACAAAGAAACACAGCCACACAGACACACAGAAACAAAGAAACACAGCCACACAGACACACAGACACACATACAAACAGACCCGCAGACACGCACACTCGCAGACACGCAGGCACGCAGACACGCAGACAAACATACACACACACACACACACACACAGATACACAGACACACAGACACACAGACACACAGACACACAGACACACAGAAACACAGATACGCAGACACGCAGCCACACAGACATACAGACACACAGACACACAGACACACAGACACACAGACACACAGACACACAGACACACAGACACACAGACACACAGACACACCGACAAACAGCCACACAGACACACAGACACACAGACACACAGACACACAGACACACAGACATACAGACATACAGACACACAGACACACAGACACACAGACACACAGACACACAGACACACATACACACAGACACACAGCCACACAGAAACACAGACACACAGACACACCGACAAACAGACACACCGACAAACAGACACGCAGACACGCAGACACACAGACATACAGACACACAGACACACAGACACACAGACACACAGACACACAGACACACAGACACACAGACACACAGACACACAGACACACAGACACAAAGACACACAGACACACAGACACACAGACACACAGACACGTAGACACACAGACACACAGACACGCAGCCACGCAGGCACACAGACACATAGACACACAGACACACAGACACACAGACACACAGACACACAGACACACAGACACACAGACACACAGACACACAGACACACAGACACGCAGACACGCAGGCACACAGACACACAGACACACAGACAACCAGACACGCAGACACGCAGACACACAGACACACAGACACACAGACACACCGACAAACAGCCACACAGACACACAGACACACAGACACACAGACACACAGTCACACAGACACACAGCCACACAGCCACACAGCCAAACAGCCAAACAGACACACAGACACACAGACACACAGACACACAGACACACAGACACACAGACACACAGACACACAGACACATAGAAACATAGACAAACAGACACACAGATACACAGACACTCAGACACACAGACACATAGACACACAGACACACAGACACACAGACACACAGACACACAGACACACAGACACACAGAAACATAGACAAACAGACACACAGATACACAGACACTCAGACACACAGACACACAGACACATAGAAACATAGACAAACAGACACACAGATACACAGACACTCAGACACACAGACACACAGACACACAGACACACAGACACACAGACACACAGACACACAGAAACATAGACAAACAGACACACAGATACACAGACACTCAGACACACAGACACATAGACACACAGACACACAGACACACAGACACACAGACACACAGACACACAGACACACAGACACACAGACACACAGACACACAGACATACAGACACACAGACACACAGACACACAGACAAACAGACACGCAGACACGCAGACACACAGACACAAAGACATACAGACACACAGACACGCAGACACGCAGACACGGAGACACGCAGACACACAGGCACACACACAAACACGCAGACACACAGACTCACAGACACACAGACACACAGAAACACAGACACGTAGACAAGCAGCCACACAGACACACAGGCACACAGACACTCAGACACTCAGACACACAGACACACAGACACACAGACAAACAGAAACACAGACACACAGAAACACAGACAAACAGCCACACAGATACACAGACACACAGACACACAGACACGCAGACACGCAGACACGCAGACACGCAGACACGCAGACACGCAGTCACGCAGACACGCAGACACGCAGACACGCAGACACGGAGACACGCATACACACAGGCACACACACAAACACACAGACACACAGACTCACAGACACACAGACACACAGAAACACAGACACGTAGACAAGCAGCCACACAGACACACAGGCACACAGACACTCAGACACTCAGACACACAGACACACAGACACACAGACACGCAGGCACACTGACACAGACACATAGACACACAGCCACACAGACACACAGACACACAGACACACAGACATGCAGACACGCAGACACGCAGGCACACAGACAAGCAGAGACACAGACAAACAGACACGCAGACACGCAGACACACAGACACACAGACACACAGACACACCGACAAACAGCCACACAGACACACAGACACACAGACACACAGACACACAGACACACAGACACACAGACTCACAGACACACAGACACACAGACACACAGACACACAGACACACATACACACAGACACCCAGACACGCAGCCACACAGCCACACAGCCAAACAGACACACAGACACACAGACACACAGACACACAGACACACAGACACACAGACACACAGACAAACAGACACGCAGACACGCAGACACACAGACACAAAGACATACCGACACACATACACACAGAAACACAGACACACAGACACACAGAAACATAGACAAACAGACACACAGATACACAGACACTCAGACACACAGACACATAGACACACAGACACACAGACACACAGACACACAGACACACAGACACACAGACACACAGACACACAGACACACAGACACACAGACACACAGACACACAGACACACAGACACACAGACACACAGACAAACAGACACGCAGACACGCAGACACACTGACACAAAGACATACAGACACACAGACACACAGACACACAGACACACAGAAACATAGACAAACAGACACACAGATACACAGACACTCAGACACACAGACACACAGACACATAGAAACATAGACAAACAGACACACAGATACACAGACACTCAGACACACAGACACACAGACACACAGACACACAGACACACAGACACACAGACACACAGACACACAGACACACAGACACACAGACACACAGACACACAGACACACAGACACACAGACACACAGACACACAGACACACAGACACACAGACACACAGACACGCAGGCACACTGACACAGACACATAGACACACAGCCACACAGACACACAGACACACAGACACACAGACATGCAGACACGCAGACACGCAGGCACACAGACACACAGACACACAGACAAACAGACACGCAGACACGCAGACACACAGACACACAGACACACAGACACACCGACAAACAGCCACACAGACACACAGACACACAGACACACAGACACACAGACACACAGACACACAGACACACAGACACACAGACACACAGACTCACAGACACACAGACACACAGACAAACAGACACGCAAACACGCAGACACGCAGACACGCAGACACGCAGACACGCAGACACGCAGACACGCAGACACGCAGACACGCAGTCACGCAGACACGCAGACACGCAGACACGCAGACACGGAGACACGCAGACACACAGGCACACACACAAACACACAGACACACAGACTCACAGACACACAGACACACAGAAACACAGACACGTAGACAAGCAGCCACACAGACACACAGGCACACAGACACTCAGACACTCAGACACACAGACACACAGACACACAGACAAACAGAAACACAGACACACAGAAACACAGACAAACAGCCACACAGATACACAGACACACAGACACACAGACACACAGACACACAGACACACAGACACACATACACACAGACACCCAGACACGCAGCCACACAGCCACACAGCCAAACAGACACACAGACACACAGACACACAGACACACAGACACACAGACACACAGACACACAGACAAACAGACACGCAGACACGCAGACACACAGACACAAAGACATACCGACACACAGACACACAGACACACAGACACACAGACACACAGACACACAGAAACATAGACAAACAGACACACAGATACACAGACACTCAGACACACAGACACATAGACACACAGACACACAGACACACAGACACACAGACACACAGACACACAGACACACAGACACACAGACACACAGACACACAGCCACACAGACACACAGACACACAGACACACAGACATGCAGACACGCAGACACGCAGGCACACAGACACACAGACACACAGACAAACAGACACGCAGACACGCAGACACACAGACACACAGACACACAGACACACCGACAAACAGCCACACAGACACACAGACACACAGACACACAGACACACAGACACACAGACACACAGACACACAGACACACAGACTCACAGACACACAGACACACAGCAAACAGACACGCAAACACGCAGACACGCAGACACGCAGACACGCAGACACGCAGACACGCAGACACGCAGACACGCAGACACGCAGTCACGCAGACACGCAGACACGCAGACACGCAGACACGGAGACACGCAGACACACAGGCACACACACAAACACACAGACACACAGACTCACAGACACACAGACACACAGAAACACAGACACGTAGACAAGCAGCCACACAGACACACAGGCACACAGACACTCAGACACTCAGACACACAGACACACAGACACACAGACAAACAGAAACACAGACACACAGAAACACAGACAAACAGCCACACAGATACACAGACACACAGACACACAGACACACAGACACACAGACACACAGACACACATACACACAGACACCCAGACACGCAGCCACACAGCCACACAGCCAAACAGACACACAGACACACAGACACACAGACACACAGACACACAGACACACAGACACACAGACAAACAGACACGCAGACACGCAGACACACAGACACAAAGACATACCGACACACAGACACACAGACACACAGACACACAGACACACAGACACACAGAAACATAGACAAACAGACACACAGATACACAGACACTCAGACACACAGACACATAGACACACAGACACACAGACACACAGACACACAGACACACAGACACACAGACACACAGACACACAGACACACAGACACACAGACACACAGACACATAGACACACAGACACACAGACACACAGACACACAGACACACAGACAAACAGACACGCAGACACGCAGACACACAGACACAAAGACATACAGACACACAGACACGCAGACACGCAGACACGGAGACACGCAGACACACAGGCACACACACAAACACACAGACACACAGACTCACAGACACACAGACACACAGAAACACAGACACGTAGACAAGCAGCCACACAGACACACAGGCACACAGACACTCAGACACTCAGACACACAGACACACAGACACACAGACACGCAGGCACACTGACACAGACACATAGACACACAGCCACACAGACACACAGACACACAGACACACAGACATGCAGACACGCAGACACGCAGGCACACAGACAAGCAGAGACACAGACAAACAGACACGCAGACACGCAGACACACAGACACACAGACACACAGACACACCGACAAACAGCCACACAGACACACAGACACACAGACACACAGACACACAGACACACAGACACACAGACTCACAGACACACAGACACACAGACACACAGACACACAGACACACATACACACAGACACCCAGACACGCAGCCACACAGCCACACAGCCAAACAGACACACAGACACACAGACACACAGACACACAGACACACAGACACACAGACACACAGACAAACAGACACGCAGACACGCAGACACACAGACACAAAGACATACCGACACACAGACACACAGACATGCAGACACGCAGACACGCAGGCACACAGACACACAGACATACAGACACACAGACACACAGACACACAGACACACAGACACACAGACACACAGACATACAGACATACAGACATACAGACACACAGACACACAGCCACACAGACACACAGACACACAGAAGCACAGACACGCAGACACGCAGCCACACAGACACACAGACACACAGACATACAGACACACAGAAACACAGAAACACAGAAACACAGAAACACAGAAACACAGAAACACAGAAACACAGAAACACAGAAACACAGAAACACAGAAACACAGAAACACAAAAACACAGAAATACAGAAACACAGAAACATAGAAACACAGAAACACAGAAACACAGAAACAAAGAAACACAGACACACAGACAAACAGACACACAGAGACACAGACACACAGACACACAGCCACACAGCCACACAGACACACAGACACACATACAAACAGACCCGCAGACACGCGCACTCGCAGACACGCAGGCACGCAGACACGCAGACAAACATACACACACACACACACACAGATACACAGACACACAGACACACAGACACACAGACACACAGAAACACAGATACGCAGACACGCAGCCACACAGACATACAGACACACAGACACACAGACACACAGACACACAGACACACAGACACACAGACACACAGACACACAGACACACAGACACACAGACACACAGACACACAGACACACCGACAAACAGCCACACAGACACGCAGACACACAGACACACAGACACACAGACACACAGACACACAGACATACAGACATACAGATACACAGACACACAGACACACAGACACACAGACACACAGACACACATACACACAGACACACAGCCACACAGACACACAGACACACAGACACACCGACAAACAGACACACCGACAAACAGACACGCAGACACGCAGACATACAGACACACAGACACACAGACACACAGACACACAGACACACAGACACACAGACACACAGACACACAGACACACAGACACACAGACACACAGACACACAGACACACAGACACACAGACACACAGACACACAGACACACAGACACACAGACACGTAGACACACAGACACACAGACACGCAGACACGCAGGCACACAGACACATAGACACACAGACACACAGACACACAGACACACAGACACACAGACACACAGACACGCAGACACGCAGGCACACAGACACAGACACATAGACACACAGACACACAGACACACAGACACACAGACACACAGACACACAGACACACAGACACACAGACACACAGACATGCAGACACGCAGACACGCAGACACGAAGGTACACAGACACACAGACCCACAGACACACAGACACACAGACACACAGACACACAGACACACAGACACACAGACACACAGACACACAGACACATAGAAACATAGACAAACAGACACACAGATACACAGACACTCAGACACACAGACACACAGACACACAGACACACAGACACACAGACACACAGACACACAGACACACAGACACACAGACACACGGACACACAGACACACAGACACACAGACACACAGACACACAGACACACAGACACACAGACACACAGACACACAGACACGCAGACACGCAGGCACACTGACACAGACACATAGACACACAGCCACACAGACACACAGACACACAGACACACAGACATGCAGACACGCAGACACGCAGGCACACAGACACACAGACACACAGACACACAGACACACAGACACACAGACATACAGACATACAGACACACAGACACACAGACACACAGACACACAGACACACAGAAGCACAGACACGCAGACACGCAGCCACACAGACACACAGACACGCAGACACGCAGCCACACAGACACACAGACACACAGACATACGGACACACAGAAACACAGAAACACAGAAACACAGAAACACAGAAACACAGAAACACAGAAACACAGAAACACAGAAACACAGAAACACAAAAATACAGAAATACAGAAACACAGAAACATAGAAACACAGAAACACAGAAACACAGAAACAAAGAAACACAGACACACAGACAAACAGACACACAGACACACAGCCACACAGCCACACAGACACACAGACACACATACAAACAGACCCGCAGACACGCACACTCGCAGACACGCAGGCACGCAGACACGCAGACAAACATACACACACACACACACACACACAGATACACAGACACACAGACACACAGACACACAGACACACAGACACACAGAAACACAGATACGCAGACACGCAGCCACACAGACATACAGACACACAGACACACAGACACACAGACACACAGACACACAGACACACAGACACACAGACACACCGACAAACAGCCACACAGACACACAGACACACAGACACACAGACACACAGACATACAGACATACAGACACACAGACACACAGACACACAGACACACAGACACACAGACACACATACACACAGACACACAGCCACACAGAAACACAGACACACAGACACACCGACAAACAGACACACCGACAAACAGACACGCAGACACGCAGACACACAGACATACAGACACACAGACACACAGACACACAGACACACAGACACACAGACACACAGACACACAGACACACAGACACAAAGACACACAGACACACAGACACACAGACACACAGACACGTAGACACACAGACACACAGACACGCAGCCACGCAGGCACACAGACACATAGACACACAGACACACAGACACACAGACACACAGACACACAGACACACAGACACACAGACACACAGACACACAGACACACAGACACGCAGACACGCAGGCACACAGACACACAGACACACAGACAACCAGACACGCAGACACGCAGACACACAGACACACAGACACACAGACACACCGACAAACAGCCACACAGACACACAGACACACAGACACACAGACACACAATCACACAGACACACAGCCACACAGCCACACAGCCAAACAGCCAAACAGACACACAGACACACAGACACACAGACACACAGACACACAGACACACAGACACACAGACACACAGACACATAGAAACATAGACAAACAGACACACAGATACACAGACACTCAGACACACAGACACATAGACACACAGACACACAGACACACAGACACACAGACACACAGACACACAGACACACAGAAACATAGACAAACAGACACACAGATACACAGACACTCAGACACACAGACACACAGACACATAGAAACATAGACAAACAGACACACAGATACACAGACACTCAGACACACAGACACACAGACACACAGACACACAGACACACAGACACACAGAAACATAGACAAACAGACACACAGATACACAGACACTCAGACACACAGACACATAGACACACAGACACACAGACACACAGACACACAGACACACAGACACACAGACACACAGACACACAGACACACAGACATACAGACACACAGACACACAGACACACAGACAAACAGACACGCAGACACGCAGACACACAGACACAAAGACATACAGACACACAGACACGCAGACACGCAGACACGGAGACACGCAGACACACAGGCACACACACAAACACGCAGACACACAGACTCACAGACACACAGACACACAGAAACACAGACACTCAGACACACAGACACACAGACACACAGACACACCGACAAACAGCCACACAGACACACAGACACACAGACACACAGACACACAGACACACAGACACACAGACTCACAGACACACAGACACACAGACACACAGACACACAGACACACATACACACAGACACCCAGACACGCAGCCACACAGCCACACAGCCAAACAGACACACAGACACACAGACACACAGACACACAGACACACAGACACACAGACACACAGACAAACAGACACGCAGACACGCAGACACACAGACACAAAGACATACCGACACACAGACACACAGACATGCAGA
The DNA here is from genome assembly GCA_963970395.1 of Ephialtes manifestator. NCBI lineage: Eukaryota > Metazoa > Arthropoda > Insecta > Hymenoptera > Ichneumonidae > Ephialtes > Ephialtes manifestator. The sequence goes on along the minus strand of CAXAOA010000001.1, from coordinate 3,053,477 downwards.
CACGCAGACACGCAGGCACACAGACACACAGACATACAGACACACAGACACACAGACACACAGACACACAGACACACAGACACACAGACATACAGACATACAGACATACAGACACACAGACACACAGCCACACAGACACACAGACACACAGAAGCACAGACACGCAGACACGCAGCCACACAGACACACAGACACACAGACACACAGACACACAGACACACAGACACACAGACACACAGACACACAGACACACAGCCAAACAGCCAAACAGACACACAGACACACAGACACACAGACACACAGACACAGAGACACATAGAAACATAGACAAACAGACACACAGATACACAGACACTCAGACACACAGACACACAGACACACAGACACACAGACACACAGACACACAGACACACAGACACACAGACACACAGACACACGGACACACAGACACACAGACACACAGACACACAGACACACAGACACACAGACACCCAGACACACAGACACACAGACACACAGACACGCAGACACGCAGGCACACTGACACAGACACATAGACACAGCCACACAGACACACAGACACACAGACACACAGACATGCAGACACGCAGACACGCAGGCACACAGACACACAGACACACAGACACACAGACACACAGACACACAGACATACAGACATACAGACACACAGACACACAGACACACAGACACACAGACACACAGAAGCACAGACACGCAGACACGCAGCCACACAGACACACAGACACACAGACATACGGACACACAGAAACACAGAAACACAGAAACACAGAAACACAGAAACACAGAAACACAGAAACACAGAAACACAGAAACACAGAAACACAAAAATACAGAAATACAGAAACACAGAAACATAGAAACACAGAAACACAGAAACACAGAAACAAAGAAACACAGACACACAGACAAACAGACACAAAGACACACAGCCACACAGCCACACAGACACACAGACACACATACAAACAGACCCGCAGACACGCACACTCGCAGACACGCAGGCACGCAGACACGCAGACAAACATACACACACACACACACACACAGATACACAGACACACAGACACACAGACACACAGACACACAGACACACAGAAACACAGATACGCAGACACGCAGCCACACAGACATACAGACACACAGACACACAGACACACAGACACACAGACACACAGACACACAGACACACAGACACACAGACACACAGACACACCGACAAACAGCCACACAGACACACAGACACACAGACACACAGACACACAGACACACAGACATACAGACATACAGACACACAGACACACAGACACACAGACACACAGACACACAGACACACATACACACAGACACACAGCCACACAGAAACACAGACACACAGACACACCGACAAACAGACACACCGACAAACAGACACGCAGACACGCAGACACACAGACATACAGACACACAGACACACAGACACACAGACACACAGACACACAGACACACAGACACACAGACACATAGAAACATAGACAAACAGACACACAGATACACAGACACTCAGACACACAGACACACAGACACACAGACACACAGACACACAGACACACAGACACACAGACACACAGACACACAGACACACGGACACACAGACACACAGACACACAGACACACAGACACACAGACACACAGACACACAGACACACAGACACGCAGACACGCAGGCACACTGACACAGACACATAGACACACAGCCACACAGACACACAGACACACAGACACACAGACATGCAGACACGCAGACACGCAGGCACACAGACACACAGACACACAGACACACAGACACACAGACACACAGACATACAGACATACAGACACACAGACACACAGACACACAGACACACAGACACACAGAAGCACAGACACGCAGACACGCAGCCACACAGACACACAGACACACAGACATACGGACACACAGAAACACAGAAACACAGAAACACAGAAACACAGAAACACAGAAACACAGAAACACAGAAACACAGAAACACAAAAATACAGAAATACAGAAACACAGAAACATAGAAACACAGAAACACAGAAACACAGAAACAAAGAAACACAGCCACACAGACACACAGACACACATACAAACAGACCCGCAGACACGCACACTCGCAGACACGCAGGCACGCAGACACGCAGACAAACATACACACACACACACACACACACAGATACACAGACACACAGACACACAGACACACAGACACACAGACACACAGAAACACAGATACGCAGACACGCAGCCACACAGACATACAGACACACAGACACACAGACACACAGACACACAGACACACAGACACACAGACACACAGACACACAGACACACAGACACACCGACAAACAGCCACACAGACACACAGACACACAGACACACAGACACACAGACACACAGACATACAGACATACAGACACACAGACACACAGACACACAGACACACAGACACACAGACACACATACACACAGACACACAGCCACACAGAAACACAGACACACAGACACACCGACAAACAGACACACCGACAAACAGACACGCAGACACGCAGACACACAGACATACAGACACACAGACACACAGACACACAGACACACAGACACACAGACACACAGACACACAGACACACAGACACACAGACACAAAGACACACAGACACACAGACACACAGACACACAGACACGTAGACACACAGACACACAGACACGCAGCCACGCAGGCACACAGACACATAGACACACAGACACACAGACACACAGACACACAGACACACAGACACACAGACACACAGACACACAGACACACAGACACACAGACACGCAGACACGCAGGCACACAGACACACAGACACACAGACAACCAGACACTCAGACACGCAGACACACAGACACACAGACACACAGACACACCGACAAACAGCCACACAGACACACAGACACACAGACACACAGACACACAGCCACACAGACACACAGACACACAGAAGCACAGACACGCAGACACGCAGCCACACAGACACACAGACACACAGACACACAGACACACAGACACACAGACACACAGACACACAGACACACAGACACACAGCCAAACAGCCAAACAGACACACAGACACACAGACACACAGACACACAGACACAGAGACACATAGAAACATAGACAAACAGACACACAGATACACAGACACTCAGACACACAGACACACAGACACACAGACACACAGACACACAGACACACAGACACACAGACACACAGACACACAGACACACGGACACACAGACACACAGACACACAGACACACAGACACACAGACACACAGACACCCAGACACACAGACACACAGACACACAGACACGCAGACACGCAGGCACACTGACACAGACACATAGACACAGCCACACAGACACACAGACACACAGACACACAGACATGCAGACACGCAGACACGCAGGCACACAGACACACAGACACACAGACACACAGACACACAGACACACAGACATACAGACATACAGACACACAGACACACAGACACACAGACACACAGACACACAGAAGCACAGACACGCAGACACGCAGCCACACAGACACACAGACACACAGACATACGGACACACAGAAACACAGAAACACAGAAACACAGAAACACAGAAACACAGAAACACAGAAACACAGAAACACAGAAACACAGAAACACAAAAATACAGAAATACAGAAACACAGAAACATAGAAACACAGAAACACAGAAACACAGAAACAAAGAAACACAGACACACAGACAAACAGACACAAAGACACACAGCCACACAGCCACACAGACACACAGACACACATACAAACAGACCCGCAGACACGCACACTCGCAGACACGCAGGCACGCAGACACGCAGACAAACATACACACACACACACACACACAGATACACAGACACACAGACACACAGACACACAGACACACAGACACACAGACACACAGAAACACAGATACGCAGACACGCAGCCACACAGACATACAGACACACAGACACACAGACACACAGACACACAGACACACAGACACACAGACACACAGACACACAGACACACAGACACACCGACAAACAGCCACACAGACACACAGACACACAGACACACAGACACACAGACACACAGACATACAGACATACAGACACACAGACACACAGACACACAGACACACAGACACACAGACACACATACACACAGACACACAGCCACACAGAAACACAGACACACAGACACACCGACAAACAGACACACCGACAAACAGACACGCAGACACGCAGACACACAGACATACAGACACACAGACACACAGACACACAGACACACAGACACACAGACACACAGACACATAGAAACATAGACAAACAGACACACAGATACACAGCCACTCAGACACACAGACACACAGACACACAGACACACAGACACACAGACACACAGACACACAGACACACAGACACACAGACACACGGACACACAGACACACAGACACACAGACACACAGACACACAGACACACAGACACACAGACACACAGACACGCAGACACGCAGGCACACTGACACAGACACATAGACACACAGCCACACAGACACACAGACACACAGACACACAGACATGCAGACACGCAGACACGCAGGCACACAGACACACAGACACACAGACACACAGACACACAGACACACAGACATACAGACATACAGACACACAGACACACAGACACACAGACACACAGACACACAGAAGCACAGACACGCAGACACGCAGCCACACAGACACACAGACACACAGACATACGGACACACAGAAACACAGAAACACAGAAACACAGAAACACAGAAACACAGAAACACAGAAACACAGAAACACAGAAACACAAAAATACAGAAATACAGAAACACAGAAACATAGAAACACAGAAACACAGAAACACAGAAACAAAGAAACACAGCCACACAGACACACAGACACACATACAAACAGACCCGCAGACACGCACACTCGCAGACACGCAGGCACGCAGACACGCAGACAAACATACACACACACACACACACACACAGATACACAGACACACAGACACACAGACACACAGACACACAGACACACAGAAACACAGATACGCAGACACGCAGCCACACAGACATACAGACACACAGACACACAGACACACAGACACACAGACACACAGACACACAGACACACAGACACACAGACACACAGACACACCGACAAACAGCCACACAGACACACAGACACACAGACACACAGACACACAGACACACAGACATACAGACATACAGACACACAGACACACAGACACACAGACACACAGACACACAGACACACATACACACAGACACACAGCCACACAGAAACACAGACACACAGACACACCGACAAACAGACACACCGACAAACAGACACGCAGACACGCAGACACACAGACATACAGACACACAGACACACAGACACACAGACACACAGACACACAGACACACAGACACACAGACACACAGACACAAAGACACACAGACACACAGACACACAGACACACAGACACGTAGACACACAGACACACAGACACGCAGCCACGCAGGCACACAGACACATAGACACACAGACACACAGACACACAGACACACAGACACACAGACACACAGACACACAGACACACAGACACACAGACACACAGACACGCAGACACGCAGGCACACAGACACACAGACACACAGACAACCAGACACTCAGACACGCAGACACACAGACACACAGACACACAGACACACCGACAAACAGCCACACAGACACACAGACACACAGACACACAGACACACAGTCACACAGACACACAGCCACACAGCCACACAGCCAAACAGCCAAACAGACACACAGACACACAGACACACAGACACACAGACACACAGACACACAGACACACAGACACACAGACACATAGAAACATAGACAAACAGACACACAGATACACAGACACTCAGACACACAGACACATAGACACACAGACACACAGACACACAGACACACAGACACACAGACACACAGACACACAGAAACATAGACAAACAGACACACAGATACACAGACACTCAGACACACAGACACACAGACACATAGAAACATAGACAAACAGACACACAGATACACAGACACTCAGACACACAGACACACAGACACACAGACACACAGACACACAGACACACAGACACACAGAAACATAGACAAACAGACACACAGATACACAGACACTCAGACACACAGACACATAGACACACAGACACACAGACACACAGACACACAGACACACAGACACACAGACACACAGACACACAGACACACAGACACACAGACATACAGACACACAGACACACAGACACACAGACAAACAGACACGCAGACACGCAGACACACAGACACAAAGACATACAGACACACAGACACGCAGACACGCAGACACGGAGACACGCAGACACACAGGCACACACACAAACACGCAGACACACAGACTCACAGACACACAGACACACAGAAACACAGACACGTAGACAAGCAGCCACACAGACACACAGGCACACAGACACTCAGACACTCAGACACACAGACACACAGACACACAGACAAACAGAAACACAGACACACAGAAACACAGACAAACAGCCACACAGATACACAGACACACAGACACACAGACACGCAGACACGCAGACACGCAGACACGCAGACACGCAGACACGCAGTCACGCAGACACGCAGACACGCAGACACGCAGACACGGAGACACGCAGACACACAGGCACACACACAAACACACAGACACACAGACTCACAGACACACAGACACACAGAAACACAGACACGTAGACAAGCAGCCACACAGACACACAGGCACACAGACACTCAGACACTCAGACACACAGACACACAGACACACAGACACGCAGGCACACTGACACAGACACATAGACACACAGCCACACAGCCACACAGACACACAGACACACAGACACACAGACATGCAGACACGCAGACACGCAGGCACACAGACAAGCAGAGACACAGACAAACAGACACGCAGACACGCAGACACACAGACACACAGACACACAGACACACCGACAAACAGCCACACAGTCACACAGACACACAGACACACAGACACACAGACACACAGACACACAGACACACAGACTCACAGACACACAGACACACAGACACACAGACACACAGACACACATACACACAGACACCCAGACACGCAGCCACACAGCCACACAGCCAAACAGACACACAGACACACAGACACACAGACACACAGACACACAGACACACAGACACACAGACAAACAGACACGCAGACACGCAGACACACAGACACAAAGACATACCGACACACATACACACAGAAACACAGACACACAGACACACAGAAACATAGACAAACAGACACACAGATACACAGACACTCAGACACACAGACACATAGACACACAGACACACAGACACACAGACACACAGACACACAGACACACAGACACACAGACACACAGACACACAGACACACAGACACACAGACACACAGACACACAGACACACAGACACACAGACAAACAGACACGCAGACACGCAGACACACTGACACAAAGACATACAGACACACAGACACACAGACACACAGACACACAGAAACATAGACAAACAGACACACAGATACACAGACACTCAGACACACAGACACACAGACACATAGAAACATAGACAAACAGACACACAGATACACAGACACTCAGACACACAGACACACAGACACACAGACACACAGACACACAGACACACAGACACACAGACACACAGACACACAGACACACAGACACACAGACACACAGACACACAGACACACAGACACACAGACACACAGACACACAGACACACAGACACACAGACACGCAGGCACACTGACACAGACACATAGACACACAGCCACACAGACACACAGACACACAGACACACAGACATGCAGACACGCAGACACGCAGGCACACAGACACACAGACACACAGACAAACAGACACGCAGACACGCAGACACACAGACACACAGACACACAGACACACCGACAAACAGCCACACAGACACACAGACACACAGACACACAGACACACAGACACACAGACACACAGACACACAGACACACAGACTCACAGACACACAGACACACAGACAAACAGACACGCAAACACGCAGACACGCAGACACGCAGACACGCAGACACGCAGACACGCAGACACGCAGACACGCAGACACGCAGTCACGCAGACACGCAGACACGCAGACACGCAGACACGGAGACACGCAGACACACAGGCACACACACAAACACACAGACACACAGACTCACAGACACACAGACACACAGAAACACAGACACGTAGACAAGCAGCCACACAGACACACAGGCACACAGACACTCAGACACTCAGACACACAGACACACAGACACACAGACAAACAGAAACACAGACACACAGAAACACAGACAAACAGCCACACAGATACACAGACACACAGACACACAGACACACAGACACACAGACACACAGACACACATACACACAGACACCCAGACACGCAGCCACACAGCCACACAGCCAAACAGACACACAGACACACAGACACACAGACACACAGACACACAGACACACAGACAAACAGACACGCAGACACGCAGACACACAGACACAAAGACATACCGACACACAGACACACAGACACACAGACACACAGACACACAGACACACAGAAACATAGACAAACAGACACACAGATACACAGACACTCAGACACACAGACACATAGACACACAGACACACAGACACACAGACACACAGACACACAGACACACAGACACACAGACACACAGACACACAGACACACAGACACACAGACACACAGACACACAGACACACAGACACACAGACACACAGACACACAGACACACAGACAAACAGACACGCAGACACGCAGACACACAGACACAAAGACATACAGACACACAGACACGCAGACACGCAGACACGGAGACACGCAGACACACAGGCACACACACAAACACGCAGACACACAGACTCACAGACACACAGACACACAGAAACACAGACACGTAGACAAGCAGCCACACAGACACACAGGCACACAGACACTCAGACACTCAGACACACAGACACACAGACACACAGACAAACAGAAACACAGACACACAGAAACACAGACAAACAGCCACACAGATACACAGACACACAGACACACAGACACACAGACACACAGACACACAGACACACATACACACAGACACACAGACACACAGCCACACAGCCACACAGCCAAACAGACACACAGACACACAGACACACAGACACACAGACACACAGACACACAGACACACAGACACACAGACAAACAGACACGCAGACACGCAGACACACAGACACAAAGACATACCGACACACAGACACACAGACACACAGACACACAGACACACAGACACACAGAAACATAGACAAACAGACACACAGATACACAGACACTCAGACACACAGACACACAGACACACAGACACACAGACACACAGACACACAGACACACAGACACACAGACACACAGACACACAGACACACAGACACACAGACACACAGACACACAGACACGCAGACACGCAGGCACAAAGACACAGACACATAGACACACAGACACACAGACACACAGACACACAGACACACAGACACACAGACACACAGACACACAGACACACAGACACACAGACACACAGACACACAGACAAACAGACACACAGACACACAGACACACAGACACACAGACAAACAGACACGCAGACACGCAGACACACAGACACAAACACATACAGACACACAGACACACAGACACACAGAAACATAGACAAACAGACACACAGATACACAGACACTCAGACACACAGACACACAGACACACAGACACACAGACACACAGACACACAGACACACAGACACACAGACACACAGACACACAGACACACAGACACACAGACACACAGACACACAGACACACAGACACACAGACACACAGACACACAGACATGCAGACACGCAGACACGCAGGCACACAGACACACAGACACACAGACACACAGACACACAGACACACAGACACACAGACACACAGACATACAGACATACAGACACACAGACACACAGCCACACAGACACACAGACACACAGAAGCACAGACACGCAGACACGCAGCCACACAGACACACAGACATACAGACACACAGAAACACAGAAACACAGAAACACAGAAACACAGAAACACAGAAACACAGAAACACAGAAACACAGAAACACAGAAACACAAAAACACAGAAATACAGAAACACAGAAACATAGAAACACAGAAACACAGAAACACAGAAACAAAGAAACACAGACACACAGACAAACAGACACACAGAGACACAGACACACAGACACACAGACACACAGACACACAGAAACATAGACAAACAGACACACAGATACACAGACACTCTGACACACAGACACACAAACACACAGACACACAGACACACAGACACACAGACACACAGACACACAGACACACAGACACACAGACACACAGACACACAGACACACAGACACACAGACACACAGACACACAGACACACAGACACGCAGACACGCAGGCACAAAGACACAGACACATAGACACACAGACACACAGACACACAGACACACAGACACACAGACACACAGACACACAGACACACAGACACACAGACACACAGACACACAGACACACAGACACACAGACACACAGACACACAGACACACAGACACACAGACACACAGACACACAGACACACAGACACACAGACACACAGACACACAGACAAACAGACACGCAGACACGCAGACACACAGGCACACAGACACTCAGACACTCAGACACACAGACACACAGACACACAGACACGCAGGCACACTGACACAGACACATAGACACACAGCCACACAGACACACAGACACACAGACACACAGACACACAGACATGCAGACACGCAGACACGCAGGCACACAGACAAGCAGAGACACAGACAAACAGACACCCAGACACGCAGCCACACAGCCACACAGCCAAACAGACACACAGACACACAGACACACAGACACACAGACACACAGACACACAGACACACAGACAAACAGACACGCAGACACGCAGACACACAGACACAAAGACATACCGACACACAGACACACAGAAACACAGACACACAGACACACAGAAACATAGACAAACAGACACACAGATACACAGACACTCAGACACACAGACACATAGACACACAGACACACAGACACACAGACACACAGACACACAGACACACAGACACACAGACACACAGACACACAGACACACAGACACACAGACACACAGACACACAGACACACAGACACACAGACACACAGACACACAGACACACAGACACACAGACACACAGACACACAGACACACAGACACACAGACACACAGACACACAGACACACAGACACACAGACAAACAGACACGCAGACACGCAGACACACAGACACAAAGACATACAGACACACAGACACACAGACACACAGACACACAGACACACAGAAACATAGACAAACAGACACACAGATACACAGACACTCAGACACACAGACACACAGACACATAGAAACATAGACAAACAGACACACAGATACACAGACACTCAGACACACAGACACACAGACACACAGACACACAGACACACAGACACACAGACACACAGACACACAGACACACAGACACACAGACACACAGACACACAGACACACAGACACACAGACACACAGACACACAGACACACAGACACACAGACACACAGACACACAGACACGCAGGCACACTGACACAGACACATAGACACACAGCCACACAGACACACAGACACACAGACACACAGACATGCAGACACGCAGACACGCAGGCACACAGACACACAGACACACAGACAAACAGACACGCAGACACGCAGACACACAGACACACAGACACACAGACACACCGACAAACAGCCACACAGACACACAGACACACAGACACACAGACACACAGACACACAGACACACAGACACACAGACTCACAGACACACAGACACACAGACAAACAGACACGCAAACACGCAGACACGCAGACACGCAGACACGCAGACACGCAGACACGCAGACACGCAGACACGCAGACACGCAGTCACGCAGACACGCAGACACGCAGACACGCAGACACGGAGACACGCAGACACACAGGCACACACACAAACACGCAGACACACAGACTCACAGACACACAGACACACAGAAACACAGACACGTAGACAAGCAGCCACACAGACACACAGGCACACAGACACTCAGACACTCAGACACACAGACACACAGACACACAGACAAACAGAAACACAGACACACAGAAACACAGACAAACAGCCACACAGATACACAGACACACAGACACACAGACACACAGACACACAGACACACAGACACACATACACACAGACACCCAGACACGCAGCCACACAGCCACACAGCCAAACAGACACACAGACACACAGACACACAGACACACAGACACACAGACACACAGACACACAGACAAACAGACACGCAGACACGCAGACACACAGACACAAAGACATACCGACACACAGACACACAGACACACAGACACACAGAAACATAGACAAACAGACACACAGATACACAGACACTCAGACACACAGACACATAGACACACAGACACACAGACACACAGACACACAGACACACAGACACACAGACACACAGACACACAGACACACAGACACACAGACACACAGACACACAGACACACAGACACACAGACAAACAGACACGCAGACACGCAGACACACAGACACAAAGACATACAGACACACAGACACGCAGACACGCAGACACGGAGACACGCAGACACACAGGCACACACACAAACACGCAGACACACAGACTCACAGACACACAGACACACAGAAACACAGACACGTAGACAAGCAGCCACACAGACACACAGGCACACAGACACTCAGACACTCAGACACACAGACACACAGACAGACAGACAAACAGAAACACAGACACACAGAAACACAGACAAACAGCCACACAGATACACAGACACACAGACACACAGACACACAGACACACAGACACACAGACACACATACACACAGACACACAGACACACAGCCACACAGCCAAACAGACACACAGACACACAGACACACAGACACACAGACACACAGACACACAGACACACAGACAAACAGACACGCAGACACGCAGACACACAGACACAAAGACATACCGACACACAGACACACAGACACACAGACACACAGACACACAGAAACATAGACAAACAGACACACAGATACACAGACACTCAGACACACAGACACACAGACACACAGACACACAGACACACAGACACACAGACACACAGACACACAGACACACAGACACACAGACACACAGACACACAGACACACAGACACACAGACACACAGACACACAGACACACAGACACACAGACACGCAGACACGCAGGCACAAAGACACAGACACATAGACACACAGACACACAGACACACAGACACACAGACACACAGACACACAGACACACAGACACACAGACACACAGACACACAGACACACAGACACACAGACACACAGACACACAGACACACAGACACACAGACACACAGACACACAGACACACAGACACACAGACACACAGACACACAGACAAACAGACACGCAGACACGCAGACACACAGACACAAAGACATACAGACACACAGACACACAGACACACAGAAACATAGACAAACAGACACACAGATACACAGACACTCAGACACACAGACACACAGACACACAGACACACAGACACACAGACACACAGACACACAGACACACAGACACACAGACACACAGACACACAGACACACAGACACACAGACACACAGACACACAGACACACAGACACACAGACACACAGACACACAGACATGCAGACACGCAGACACGCAGGCACACAGACACACAGACATACAGACACACAGACACACAGACACACAGACACACAGACACACAGACACACAGACATACAGACATACAGACACACAGACACACAGCCACACAGACACACAGACACACAGAAGCACAGACACGCAGACACGCAGCCACACAGACACACAGACACACAGACATACAGACACACAGAAACACAGAAACACAGAAACACAGAAACACAGAAACACAGAAACACAGAAACACAGAAACACAGAAACACAGAAACACAGAAACACAGAAACACAGAAACACAAAAACACAGAAATACAGAAACACAGAAACATAGAAACACAGAAACACAGAAACACAGAAACACAGAAACAAAGAAACACAGACACACAGACAAACAGACACACAGAGTCACAGACACACAGACACACAGCCACACAGCCACACAGACACACAGACACACATACAAACAGACCCGCAGACACGCGCACTCGCAGACACGCAGGCACGCAGACACGCAGACAAACATACACACACACACACACACACAGATACACAGACACACAGACACACAGACACACAGACACACAGAAACACAGATACGCAGACACGCAGCCACACAGACATACAGACACACAGACACACAGACACACAGACACACAGACACACAGACACACAGACACACAGACACACAGACACACAGACACACAGACACACAGACACACAGACACACAGACACACCGACAAACAGCCACACAGACACGCAGACACACAGACACACAGACACACAGACACACAGACATACAGACATACAGATACACAGACACACAGACACACAGACACACAGACACACAGACACACATACACACAGACACACAGCCACACAGACACACAGACACACAGACACACCGACAAACAGACACGCACACACGCAGACATACAGACACACAGACACACAGACACACAGACACACAGACACACAGACACACAGACACACAGACACACAGACACACAGACACACAGACACACAGACACACAGACACACAGACACACAGACACACAGACACACAGACACACAGACACACAGACACACAGACACACAGACACGTAGACACACAGACACACAGACACGCAGACACGCAGGCACACAGACACATAGACACACAGACACACAGACACACAGACACACAGACACACAGACACACAGACACACAGACACACAGACACGCAGACACGCAGGCACACAGACACAGACACATAGACACACAGACACACAGACACACAGACACACAGACACACAGACACACAGACACACAGACACACAGACATGCAGACACGCAGACACGCAGACACGCAGGTACACAGACACACAGACCCACAGACACACAGACACACAGACAAACAGACACGCAGACACGCAGACACACAGACACACAGACACACAGACACACAGACACACCGACAAACAGCCACACAGACACACAGACACACAGACACACAGACATACAGCCACACAGCCACACAGCCAAACAGACACACAGACACACAGACACGAAGACACACAGACACACCGAAAAACAGCCACACAGACACACAGACACACAGACACACAGACACCCAGCCACACAGCCACACAGCCAAACAGCCAAACAGACACACAGACACACAGACACACAGACACACAGACACACAGACACATAGAAACATAGACAAACAGACACACAGATACACAGACACTCAGACACACAGACACACAGACACACAGACACACAGACACACAGACACACAGACACACAGACACACAGACACACAGACACACAGACACACAGCCAAACAGCCAAACAGACACACAGACACACAGACACACAGACACACAGACACACAGACACAGAGACACATAGAAACATAGACAAACAGACACACAGATACACAGACACTCAGACACACAGACACTCAGACACACAGACACACAGACACACAGACACACAGACACACAGACACACAGACACACAGACACACGGACACACAGACACACAGACACACAGACACACAGACACACAGACACACAGACACACAGACATACAGACACGCAGACACGCAGGCACACTGACACAGACACATAGACACACAGCCACACAGACACACAGACACACAGACACACAGACATGCAGACACGCAGACACGCAGGCACACAGACACACAGGCACACAGACACACAGACACACAGACACACAGACATACAGACATACAGACACACAGACACACAGACACACAGACACACAGACACACAGAAGCACAGACACACAGACACACAGACACACAGACACACAGACACACAGACACACAGACACACAGACACACAGACACACAGACACGCAGACACGCAGGCACAAAGACACAGACACATAGACACACAGACACACAGACACACAGACACACAGACACACAGACACACAGACACACAGACACACAGACACACAGACACACAGACACACAGACACACAGACACACAGACACACAGACACACAGACACACAGACACACAGACACACAGACACACAGACACACAGACACACAGACACACAGACAAACAGACACGCAGACACGCAGACACACAGACACAAAGACATACAGACACACAGACACACAGACACACAGAAACATAGACAAACAGACACACAGATACACAGACACTCAGACACACAGACACACAGACACACAGACACACAGACACACAGACACACAGACACACAGACACACAGACACACAGACACACAGACACACAGACACACAGACACACAGACACACAGACACACAGTCACACAGACACACAGACACACAGACACACAGACATGCAGACACGCAGACACGCAGGCACACAGACACACAGACATACAGACACACAGACACACAGACACACAGACACACAGACACACAGACATACAGACATACAGACATACAGACACACAGACACACAGACACACAGAAGCACAGACACGCAGACACGCAGCCACACAGACACACAGACACACAGACATACAGACACACAGAAACACAGAAACACAGAAACACAGAAACACAGAAACACAGAAACACAGAAACACAGAAACACAGAAACACAGAAACACAGAAACACAGAAACACAAAAACACAGAAATACAGAAACACAGAAACATAGAAACACAGAAACACAGAAACACAGAAACACAGAAACAAAGAAACACAGACACACAGACAAACAGACACACAGAGTCACAGACACACAGACACACAGCCACACAGACACACAGACACACAGACACACAGACACACAGACACACCGACAAACAGCCACACAGACACGCAGACACACAGACACACAGACACACAGACACACAGACATACAGACATACAGATACACAGACACACAGACACACAGACACACAGACACACAGACACACATACACACAGACACACAGCCACACAGACACACAGACACACAGACACACCGACAAACAGACACGCACACACGCAGACATACAGACACACAGACACACAGACACACAGACACACAGACACACAGACACACAGACACACAGACACACAGACACACAGACACACAGACACACAGACACACAGACACACAGACACACAGACACACAGACACACAGACACACAGACACACAGACACACAGACACACAGACACACAGACACACAGACACACAGACACACAGACACACAGACACACAGACACGTAGACACACAGACACACAGACACGCAGACACGCAGGCACACAGACACATAGACACACAGACACACAGACACACAGACACACAGACACACAGACACACAGACACACAGACACACAGACACGCAGACACGCAGGCACACAGACACACAGACACACAGACACACCGACAAACAGACACGCACACACGCAGACATACAGACACACAGACACACAGACACACAGACACACAGACACACAGACACACAGACACACAGACACACAGACACACAGACACACAGACACACAGACACACAGACACACAGACACACAGACACACAGACACACAGACACACAGACACACAGACACACAGACACGTAGACACACAGACACACAGACACGCAGACACGCAGGCACACAGACACATAGACACACAGACACACAGACACACAGACACACAGACACACAGACACACAGACACACAGACACACAGACACGCAGACACGCAGGCACACAGACACAGACACATAGACACACAGACACACAGACACACAGACACACAGACACACAGACACACAGACACACAGACACACAGACATGCAGACACGCAGACACGCAGACACGCAGGTACACAGACACACAGACCCACAGACACACAGACACACAGACAAACAGACACGCAGACACGCAGACACACAGACACACAGACACACAGACACACAGACACACCGACAAACAGCCACACAGACACACAGACACACAGACACACAGACATACAGCCACACAGCCACACAGCCAAACAGACACACAGACACACAGACACGAAGACACACAGACACACCGAAAAACAGCCACACAGACACACAGACACACAGACACACAGACACCCAGCCACACAGCCACACAGCCAAACAGCCAAACAGACACACAGACACACAGACACACAGACACACAGACACACAGACACATAGAAACATAGACAAACAGACACACAGATACACAGACACTCAGACACACAGACACACAGACACACAGACACACAGACACACAGACACACAGACACACAGACACACAGACACACAGACACACAGACACACAGACACACAGCCAAACAGCCAAACAGACACACAGACACACAGACACACAGACACACAGACACACAGACACAGAGACACATAGAAACATAGACAAACAGACACACAGATACACAGACACTCAGACACACAGACACTCAGACACACAGACACACAGACACACAGACACACAGACACACAGACACACAGACACACAGACACACGGACACACAGACACACAGACACACAGACACACAGACACACAGACACACAGACACACAGACATACAGACACGCAGACACGCAGGCACACTGACACAGACACATAGACACACAGCCACACAGACACACAGACACACAGACACACAGACATGCAGACACGCAGACACGCAGGCACACAGACACACAGGCACACAGACACACAGACACACAGACACACAGACATACAGACATACAGACACACAGACACACAGACACACAGACACACAGACACACAGAAGCACAGACACACAGACACACAGACACACAGACACACAGACACACAGACACACAGACACACAGACACACAGACACACAGACACGCAGACACGCAGGCACAAAGACACAGACACATAGACACACAGACACACAGACACACAGACACACAGACACACAGACACACAGACACACAGACACACAGACACACAGACACACAGACACACAGACACACAGACACACAGACACACAGACACACAGACACACAGACACACAGACACACAGACACACAGACACACAGACACACAGACACACAGACAAACAGACACGCAGACACGCAGACACACAGACACAAAGACATACAGACACACAGACACACAGACACACAGAAACATAGACAAACAGACACACAGATACACAGACACTCAGACACACAGACACACAGACACACAGACACACAGACACACAGACACACAGACACACAGACACACAGACACACAGACACACAGACACACAGACACACAGACACACAGACACACAGACACACAGACACACAGACACACAGACACACAGACACACAGACATGCAGACACGCAGACACGCAGGCACACAGACACACAGACATACAGACACACAGACACACAGACACACAGACACACAGACACACAGACATACAGACATACAGACACACAGACACACAGCCACACAGACACACAGACACACAGAAGCACAGACACGCAGACACGCAGCCACACAGACACACAGACACACAGACATACAGACACACAGAAACACAGAAACACAGAAACACAGAAACACAGAAACACAGAAACACAGAAACACAGAAACACAGAAACACAGAAACACAGAAACACAGAAACACAGAAACACAAAAACACAGAAATACAGAAACACAGAAACATAGAAACACAGAAACACAGAAACACAGAAACACAGAAACAAAGAAACACAGACACACAGACAAACAGACACACAGAGTCACAGACACACAGACACACAGCCACACAGCCACACAGACACACAGACACACATACAAACAGACCCGCAGACACGCGCACTCGCAGACACGCAGGCACGCAGACACGCAGACAAACATACACACACACACACACACACAGATACACAGACACACAGACACACAGACACACAGACACACAGAAACACAGATACGCAGACACGCAGCCACACAGACATACAGACACACAGACACACAGACACACAGACACACAGACACACAGACACACAGACACACAGACACACAGACACACAGACACACAGACACACAGACAAACAGACACGCAGACACGCAGACACACAGACACAAAGACATACAGACACACAGACACACAGACACACAGAAACATAGACAAACAGACACACAGATACACAGACACTCAGACACACAGACACACAGACACACAGACACACAGACACACAGACACACAGACACACAGACACACAGACACACAGACACACAGACACACAGACACACAGACACACAGACACACAGACACACAGACACACAGACACACAGACACACAGACACACAGACATGCAGACACGCAGACACGCAGGCACACAGACACACAGACATACAGACACACAGACACACAGACACACAGACACACAGACACACAGACATACAGACATACAGACACACAGACACACAGCCACACAGACACACAGACACACAGAAGCACAGACACGCAGACACGCAGCCACACAGACACACAGACACACAGACATACAGACACACAGAAACACAGAAACACAGAAACACAGAAACACAGAAACACAGAAACACAGAAACACAGAAACACAGAAACACAGAAACACAGAAACACAGAAACACAGAAACACAAAAACACAGAAATACAGAAACACAGAAACATAGAAACACAGAAACACAGAAACACAGAAACACAGAAACAAAGAAACACAGACACACAGACAAACAGACACACAGAGTCACAGACACACAGACACACAGCCACACAGCCACACAGACACACAGACACACATACAAACAGACCCGCAGACACGCGCACTCGCAGACACGCAGGCACGCAGACACGCAGACAAACATACACACACACACACACACACAGATACACAGACACACAGACACACAGACACACAGACACACAGAAGCACAGATACGCAGACACGCAGCCACACAGACATACAGACACACAGACACACAGACACACAGACACACAGACACACAGACACACAGACACACAGACACACAGACACACAGACACACAGACACACAGACACACCGACAAACAGCCACACAGACACGCAGACACACAGACACACAGACACACAGACACACAGACATACAGACATACAGATACACAGACACACAGACACACAGACACACAGACACACAGACACACATACACACAGACACACAGCCACACAGACACACAGACACACAGACACACCGACAAACAGACACGCACACACGCAGACATACAGACACACAGACACACAGACACACAGACACACAGACACACAGACACACAGACACACAGACACACAGACACACAGACACACAGACACACAGACACACAGACACACAGACACACAGACACACAGACACACAGACACACAGACACACAGACACACAGACACACAGACACACAGACACACAGACACACAGACACACAGACACACAGACACACAGACACACAGACACACAGACACACAGACACGTAGACACACAGACACACAGACACGCAGACACGCAGGCACACAGACACATAGACACACAGACACACAGACACACAGACACACAGACACACAGACACACAGACACACAGACACACAGACACGCAGACACGCAGGCACACAGACACAGACACATAGACACACAGACACACAGACACACAGACACACAGACACACAGACACACAGACACACAGACACACAGACATGCAGACACGCAGACACGCAGACACGCAGGTACACAGACACACAGACCCACAGACACACAGACACACAGACAAACAGACACGCAGACACGCAGACACACAGACACACAGACACACAGACACACAGACACACCGACAAACAGCCACACAGACACACAGACACACAGACACACAGACATACAGCCACACAGCCACACAGCCAAACAGACACACAGACACACAGACACGAAGACACACAGACACACCGAAAAACAGCCACACAGACACACAGACACACAGACACACAGACACCCAGCCACACAGCCACACAGCCAAACAGCCAAACAGACACACAGACACACAGACACACAGACACACAGACACACAGACACATAGAAACATAGACAAACAGACACACAGATACACAGACACTCAGACACACAGACACACAGACACACAGACACACAGACACACAGACACACAGACACACAGACACACAGACACACAGCCAAACAGCCAAACAGACACACAGACACACAGACACACAGACACACAGACACACAGACACAGAGACACTTAGAAACATAGACAAACAGACACACAGATACACAGACACTCAGACACACAGACACTCAGACACACAGACACACAGACACACAGACACACAGACACACAGACACACAGACACACAGACACACGGACACACAGACACACAGACACACAGACACACAGACACACAGACACACAGACACACAGACATACAGACACGCAGACACGCAGGCACACTGACACAGACACATAGACACACAGCCACACAGACACACAGACACACAGACACACAGACATGCAGACACGCAGACACGCAGGCACACAGACACACAGGCACACAGACACACAGACACACAGACACACAGACATACAGACATACAGACACACAGACACACAGACACACAGACACACAGACACACAGAAGCACAGACACACAGACACACAGACACACAGACACACAGACACACAGACACACAGACACACAGACACACAGACACACAGACAAACAGACACGCAGACACGCAGACACACAGACACAAAGACATACAGACACACAGACACACAGACACACAGAAACATAGACAAACAGACACACAGATACACAGACACTCAGACACACAGACACACAGACACACAGACACACAGACACACAGACACACAGACACACAGACACACAGACACACAGACACACAGACACACAGACACACAGACACACAGACACACAGACACACAGACACACAGACACACAGACACACAGACATGCAGACACGCAGACACGCAGGCACACAGACACACAGACATACAGACACACAGACACACAGACACACAGACACACAGACACACAGACATACAGACATACAGACACACAGACACACAGCCACACAGACACACAGACACACAGAAGCACAGACACGCAGACACGCAGCCACACAGACACACAGACACACAGACATACAGACACACAGAAACACAGAAACACAGAAACACAGAAACACAGAAACACAGAAACACAGAAACACAGAAACACAGAAACACAGAAACACAGAAACACAAAAACACAGAAATACAGAAACACAGAAACATAGAAACACAGAAACACAGAAACACAGAAACAAAGAAACACAGACACACAGACAAACAGACACACAGAGACACAGACACACAGACACACAGCCACACAGCCACACAGACACACAGACACACATACAAACAGACCCGCAGACACGCGCACTCGCAGACACGCAGGCACGCAGACACGCAGACAAACATACACACACACACACACACACAGATACACAGACACACAGACACACAGACACACAGACACACAGAAACACAGATACGCAGACACGCAGCCACACAGACATACAGACACACAGACACACAGACACACAGACACACAGACACACAGACACACAGACACACAGACACACAGACACACAGACACACAGACACACCGACAAACAGCCACACAGACACGCAGACACACAGACACACAGACACACAGACACACAGACATACAGACATACAGATACACAGACACACAGACACACAGACACACAGACACACAGACACACAGACACACATACACACAGACACACAGCCACACAGACACACAGACACACAGACACACCGACAAACAGACACACCGACAAACAGACACGCAGACACGCAGACATACAGACACACAGACACACAGACACACAGACACACAGACACACAGACACACAGACACACAGACACACAGACACACAGACACACAGACACACAGACACACAGACACACAGACACACAGACACACAGACACACAGACACACAGACACACAGACACACAGACACACAGACACACAGACACACAGACACACAGACACGTAGACACACAGACACACAGACACGCAGACACGCAGGCACACAGACACATAGACACACAGACACACAGACACACAGACACACAGACACACAGACACACAGACACGCAGACACGCAGGCACACAGACACAGACACATAGACACACAGACACACAGACACACAGACACACAGACACACAGACACACAGACATGCAGACACGCAGACACGCAGACACGAAGGTACACAGACACACAGACCCACAGACACACAGACACACAGACAAACAGACACGCAGACACGCAGACACACAGACACACAGACACACAGACACACAGACACACCGACAAACAGCCACACAGACACACAGACACACAGACACACAGACACACAGACACACAGACATACAGCCACACAGCCACACAGCCAAACAGACACACAGACACACAGACACGAAGACACACAGACACACCGAAAAACAGCCACACAGACACACAGACACACAGACACACAGACACCCAGCCACACAGCCACACAGCCAAACAGCCAAACAGACACACAGACACACAGACACACAGACACACAGACACACAGACACATAGAAACATAGACAAACAGACACACAGATACACAGACACTCAGACACACAGACACACAGACACACAGACACACTGACACACAGACACACAGACACACAGACACACAGACACACAGACACACAGACACACAGACACACAGACACACAGACACACAGACACACAGCCAAACAGCCAAACAGACACACAGACACACAGACACACAGACACACAGACACACAGACACAGAGACACATAGAAACATAGACAAACAGACACACAGATACACAGACACTCAGACACACAGACACACAGACACACAGACACACAGACACACAGACACACAGACACACAGACACACAGACACACAGACACACGGACACACAGACACACAGACACACAGACACACAGACACACAGACACACAGACACACAGACACACAGACACGCAGACACGCAGGCACACTGACACAGACACATAGACACACAGCCACACAGACACACAGACACACAGACACACAGACATGCAGACACGCAGACACGCAGGCACACAGACACACAGACACACAGACACACAGACACACAGACACACAGACATACAGACATACAGACACACAGACACACAGACACACAGACACACAGACACACAGACACACAGAAGCACAGACACGCAGACACGCAGCCACACAGACACACAGACACACAGACATACGGACACACAGAAACACAGAAACACAGAAACACAGAAACACAGAAACACAGAAACACAGAAACACAGAAACACAGAAACACAGAAACACAAAAATACAGAAATACAGAAACACAGAAACATAGAAACACAGAAACACAGAAACAC
Source organism: Ephialtes manifestator (assembly GCA_963970395.1). Taxonomy (NCBI): domain Eukaryota; kingdom Metazoa; phylum Arthropoda; class Insecta; order Hymenoptera; family Ichneumonidae; genus Ephialtes; species Ephialtes manifestator. The sequence continues at coordinate 3,027,162 of CAXAOA010000001.1, read as the reverse complement.
AGAAACAAAGAAACACAGACACACAGACAAACAGACACAAAGACACACAGCCACACAGCCACACAGACACACAGACACACATACAAACAGACCCGCAGACACGCACACTCGCAGACACGCAGGCACGCAGACACGCAGACAAACATACACACACACACACACACACAGATACACAGACACACAGACACACAGACACACAGACACACAGACACACAGAAACACAGATACGCAGACACGCAGCCACACAGACATACAGACACACAGACACACAGACACACAGACACACAGACACACAGACACACAGACACACAGACACACAGACACACAGACACACAGACACACAGACACACCGACAAACAGCCACACAGACACACAGACACACAGACACACAGACACACAGACATACAGACACACAGACACACAGACACACAGACACACAGACACACAGACACACATACACACAGACACACAGCCACACAGAAACACAGACACACAGACACACCGACAAACAGACACACCGACAAACAGACACGCAGACACGCAGACACACAGACATACAGACACACAGACACACAGACACACAGACACACAGACACACAGACACACAGACACACAGACACACAGACACATAGAAACATAGAAAAACAGACACACAGATACACAGACACTCAGACACACAGACACACAGACACACAGACACACAGACACACAGACACACAGACACACAGACACACAGACACACAGACACACGGACACACAGACACACAGACACACAGACACACAGACACACAGACACACAGACACACAGACACACAGACACGCAGACACGCAGGCACACTGACACAGACACATAGACACACAGCCACACAGACACACAGACACACAGACACACAGACATGCAGACACGCAGACACGCAGGCACACAGACACACAGACACACAGACACACAGACACACAGACACACAGACATACAGACATACAGACACACAGACACACAGACACACAGACACACAGACACACAGAAGCACAGACACGCAGACACGCAGCCACACAGACACACAGACACACAGACATACGGACACACAGAAACACAGAAACACAGAAACACAGAAACACAGAAACACAGAAACACAGAAACACAGAAACACAGAAACACAAAAATACAGAAATACAGAAACACAGAAACATAGAAACACAGAAACACAGAAACACAGAAACAAAGAAACACAGACACACAGACAAACAGACACACAGACACACAGCCACACAGCCACACAGACACACAGACACACATACAAACAGACCCGCAGACACGCACACTCGCAGACACGCAGGCACGCAGACACGCAGAAAAACATACACACACACACACACACACAGATACACAGACACACAGACACACAGACACACAGACACACAGACACACAGAAACACAGATACGCAGACACGCAGCCACACAGACATACAGACACACAGACACACAGACACACAGACACACAGACACACAGACACACAGACACACAGACACACAGACACACCGACAAACAGCCACACAGACACACAGACACACAGACACACAGACACACAGACACACAGACATACAGACATACAGACACACAGACACACAGACACACAGACACACAGACACACAGACACACATACACACAGACACACAGCCACACAGAAACACAGACACACAGACACACCGACAAACAGACACACCGACAAACAGACACGCAGACACGCAGACACACAGACATACAGACACACAGACACACAGACACACAGACACACAGACACACAGACACACAGACACACAGACAACCAGACACGCAGACACGCAGACACACAGACACACAGACACACAGACACACCGACAAACAGCCACACAGACACACAGACACACAGACACACAGACACACAGTCACACAGACACACAGCCACACAGCCACACAGCCAAACAGCCAAACAGACACACAGACACACAGACACACAGACACACAGACACACAGACACACAGACACACAGACACACAGACATGCAGACACGCAGACACGCAGGCACACAGACACACAGACATACAGACACACAGACACACAGACACACAGACACACAGACACACAGACATACAGACATACAGACACACAGACACACAGCCACACAGACACACAGACACACAGAAGCACAGACACGCAGACACGCAGCCACACAGACACACAGACACACAGACATACAGACACACAGAAACACAGAAACACAGAAACACAGAAACACAGAAACACAGAAACACAGAAACACAGAAACACAGAAACACAGAAACACAGAAACACAAAAACACAGAAATACAGAAACACAGAAACATAGAAACACAGAAACACAGAAACACAGAAACACAGAAACAAAGAAACACAGACACACAGACAAACAGACACACAGAGTCACAGACACACAGACACACAGCCACACAGCCACACAGACACACAGACACACATACAAACAGACCCGCAGACACGCGCACTCGCAGACACGCAGGCACGCAGACACGCAGACAAACATACACACACACACACACACACAGATACACAGACACACAGACACACAGACACACAGACACACAGAAACACAGATACGCAGACACGCAGCCACACAGACATACAGACACACAGACACACAGACACACAGACACACAGACACACAGACACACAGACACACAGACACACAGACACACAGACACACAGACACACCGACAAACAGCCACACAGACACGCAGACACACAGACACACAGACACACAGACACACAGACATACAGACATACAGATACACAGACACACAGACACACAGACACACAGACACACAGACACACATACACACAGACACACAGCCACACAGACACACAGACACACAGACACACCGACAAACAGACACGCACACACGCAGACATACAGACACACAGACACACAGACACACAGACACACAGACACACAGACACACAGACACACAGACACACAGACACACAGACACACAGACACACAGACACACAGACACACAGACACACAGACACACAGACACACAGACACACAGACACACAGACACACAGACACACAGACACACAGACACACAGACACACAGACACACAGACACGTAGACACACAGACACACAGACACGCAGACACGCAGGCACACAGACACATAGACACACAGACACACAGACACACAGACACACAGACACACAGACACACAGACACACAGACACACAGACACGCAGACACGCAGGCACACAGACACAGACACATAGACACACAGACACACAGACACACAGACACACAGACACACAGACACACAGACACACAGACACACAGACATGCAGAAACGCAGACACGCAGACACGCAGGTACACAGACACACAGACCCACAGACACACAGACACACAGACAAACAGACACGCAGACACGCAGACACACAGACACACAGACACACAGACACACAGACACACCGACAAACAGCCACACAGACACACAGACACACAGACACACAGACATACAGCCACACAGCCACACAGCCAAACAGACACACAGACACACAGACACGAAGACACACAGACACACCGAAAAACAGCCACACAGACACACAGACACACAGACACACAGACACCCAGCCACACAGCCACACAGCCAAACAGCCAAACAGACACACAGACACACAGACACACAGACACACAGACACACAGACACATAGAAACATAGACAAACAGACACACAGATACACAGACACTCAGACACACAGACACACAGACACACAGACACACAGACACACAGACACACAGACACACAGACACACAGACACACAGACACACAGACACACAGCCAAACAGCCAAACAGACACACAGACACACAGACACACAGACACACAGACACACAGACACAGAGACACTTAGAAACATAGACAAACAGACACACAGATACACAGACACTCAGACACACAGACACTCAGACACACAGACACACAGACACACAGACACACAGACACACAGACACACAGACACACAGACACACGGACACACAGACACACAGACACACAGACACACAGACACACAGACACACAGACACACAGACACACAGACATACAGACACGCAGACACGCAGGCACACTGACACAGACACATAGACACACAGCCACACAGACACACAGACACACAGACACACAGACATGCAGACACGCAGACACGCAGGCACACAGACACACAGGCACACAGACACACAGACACACAGACACACAGACATACAGACATACAGACACACAGACACACAGACACACAGACACACAGACACACAGAAGCACAGACACACAGACACACAGACACACAGACACACAGACACACAGACACACAGACACACAGACACACAGACACACAGACACACAGACAAACAGACACGCAGACACGCAGACACACAGACACAAAGACATACAGACACACAGACACACAGACACACAGAAACATAGACACACAGAAGCACAGACACGCAGACACGCAGCCACACAGACACACAGACACACAGACATACGGACACACAGAAACACAGAAACACAGAAACACAGAAACACAGAAACACAGAAACACAGAAACACAGAAACACAGAAACACAAAAATACAGAAATACAGAAACACAGAAACATAGAAACACAGAAACACAGAAACACAGAAACAAAGAAACACAGACACACAGACAAACAGACACACAGACACACAGCCACACAGCCACACAGACACACAGACACACATACAAACAGACCCGCAGACACGCACACTCGCAGACACGCAGGCACGCAGACACGCAGACAAACATACACACACACACACACACACAGATACACAGACACACAGACACACAGACACACAGACACACAGACACACAGAAACACAGATACGCAGACACGCAGCCACACAGACATACAGACACACAGACACACAGACACACAGACACACAGACACACAGACACACAGACACACAGACACACAGACACACAGACAAACAGCCACACAGACACACAGACACACAGACACACAGACACACAGACACACAGACATACAGACATACAGACACACAGACACACAGACACACAGACACACAGACACACAGACACACATACACACAGACACACAGCCACACAGAAACACAGACACACAGACACACCGACAAACAGACACACCGACAAACAGACACGCAGACACGCAGACACACAGACATACAGACACACAGACACACAGACACACAGACACACAGACACACAGACACACAGACACACAGACAACCAGACACGCAGACACGCAGACACACAGACACACAGACACACAGACACACCGACAAACAGCCACACAGACACACAGACACACAGACACACAGACACACAGTCACACAGACACACAGCCACACAGCCACACAGCCAAACAGCCAAACAGACACACAGACACACAGACACACAGACACACAGACACACAGACACACAGACACACAGACACACAGACATGCAGACACGCAGACACGCAGGCACACAGACACACAGACATACAGACACACAGACACACAGACACACAGACACACAGACACACAGACATACAGACATACAGACACACAGACACACAGCCACACAGACACACAGACACACAGACATACAGACACACAGACACACAGACACACAGACATACAGACACACAGAAACACAGAAACACAGAAACACAGAAACACAGAAACACAGAAACACAGAAACACAGAAACACAGAAACACAGAAACACAGAAACACAAAAACACAGAAATACAGAAACACAGAAACATAGAAACACAGAAACACAGAAACACAGAAACACAGAAACAAAGAAACACAGACACACAGACAAACAGACACACAGAGTCACAGACACACAGACACACAGCCACACAGCCACACAGACACACAGACACACATACAAACAGACCCGCAGACACGCGCACTCGCAGACACGCAGGCACGCAGACACGCAGACAAACATACACACACACACACACACACAGATACACAGACACACAGACACACAGACACACAGACACACAGAAACACAGATACGCAGACACGCAGCCACACAGACATACAGACACACAGACACACAGACACACAGACACACAGACACACAGACACACAGACACACAGACACACAGACACACAGACACACAGACACACCGACAAACAGCCACACAGACACGCAGACACACAGACACACAGACACACAGACACACAGACATACAGACATACAGATACACAGACACACAGACACACAGACACACAGACACACAGACACACATACACACAGACACACAGCCACACAGACACACAGACACACAGACACACCGACAAACAGACACGCACACACGCAGACATACAGACACACAGACACACAGACACATAGACACACAGACACACAGACACACAGACACACAGACACACAGACACACAGACACACAGACACACAGACACACAGACACACAGACACACAGACACACAGACACACAGACACACAGACACACAGACACACAGACACACAGACACACAGACACACAGACACACAGACACACAGACACGTAGACACACAGACACACAGACACGCAGACACGCAGGCACACAGACACATAGACACACAGACACACAGACACACAGACACACAGACACACAGACACACAGACACACAGACACACAGACACGCAGACACGCAGGCACACAGACACAGACACATAGACACACAGACACACAGACACACAGACACACAGACACACAGACACACAGACACACAGACACACAGACATGCAGAAACGCAGACACGCAGACACGCAGGTACACAGACACACAGACCCACAGACACACAGACACACAGACAAACAGACACGCAGACACGCAGACACACAGACACACAGACACACAGACACACAGACACACCGACAAACAGCCACACAGACACACAGACACACAGACACACAGACATACAGCCACACAGCCACACAGCCAAACAGACACACAGACACACAGACACGAAGACACACAGACACACCGAAAAACAGCCACACAGACACACAGACACACAGACACACAGACACCCAGCCACACAGCCACACAGCCAAACAGCCAAACAGACACACAGACACACAGACACACAGACACACAGACACACAGACACATAGAAACATAGACAAACAGACACACAGATACACAGACACTCAGACACACAGACACACAGACACACAGACACACAGACACACAGACACACAGACACACAGACACACAGACACACAGACACACAGACACACAGCCAAACAGCCAAACAGACACACAGACACACAGACACACAGACACACAGACACACAGACACAGAGACACTTAGAAACATAGACAAACAGACACACAGATACACAGACACTCAGACACACAGACACTCAGACACACAGACACACAGACACACAGACACACAGACACACAGACACACAGACACACAGACACACGGACACACAGACACACAGACACACAGACACACAGACACACAGACACACAGACACACAGACATACAGACACGCAGACACGCAGGCACACTGACACAGACACATAGACACACAGCCACACAGACACACAGACACACAGACACACAGACATGCAGACACGCAGACACGCAGGCACACAGACACACAGGCACACAGACACACAGACACACAGACACACAGACATACAGACATACAGACACACAGACACACAGACACACAGACACACAGACACACAGAAGCACAGACACACAGACACACAGACACACAGACACACAGACACACAGACACACAGACACACAGACACACAGACACACAGACAAACAGACACGCAGACACGCAGACACACAGACACAAAGACATACAGACACACAGACACACAGACACACAGAAACATAGACACACAGAAGCACAGACACGCAGACACGCAGCCACACAGACACACAGACACACAGACATACGGACACACAGAAACACAGAAACACAGAAACACAGAAACACAGAAACACAGAAACACAGAAACACAGAAACACAGAAACACAAAAATACAGAAATACAGAAACACAGAAACATAGAAACACAGAAACACAGAAACACAGAAACAAAGAAACACAGACACACAGACAAACAGACACACAGACACACAGCCACACAGCCACACAGACACACAGACACACATACAAACAGACCCGCAGACACGCACACTCGCAGACACGCAGGCACGCAGACACGCAGACAAACATACACACACACACACACACACAGATACACAGACACACAGACACACAGACACACAGACACACAGACACACAGAAACACAGATACGCAGACACGCAGCCACACAGACATACAGACACACAGACACACAGACACACAGACACACAGACACACAGACACACAGACACACAGACACACAGACACACAGACAAACAGCCACACAGACACACAGACACACAGACACACAGACACACAGACACACAGACATACAGACATACAGACACACAGACACACAGACACACAGACACACAGACACACAGACACACATACACACAGACACACAGCCACACAGAAACACAGACACACAGACACACCGACAAACAGACACACCGACAAACAGACACGCAGACACGCAGACACACAGACATACAGACACACAGACACACAGACACACAGACACACAGACACACAGACACACAGACACACAGACATGCAGACACGCAGACACGCAGGCACACAGACACACAGACATACAGACACACAGACACACAGACACACAGACACACAGACACACAGACATACAGACATACAGACACACAGACACACAGCCACACAGACACACAGACACACAGAAGCACAGACACGCAGACACGCAGCCACACAGACACACAGACACACAGACATACAGACACACAGAAACACAGAAACACAGAAACACAGAAACACAGAAACACAGAAACACAGAAACACAGAAACACAGAAACACAGAAACACAGAAACACAGAAACACAAAAACACAGAAATACAGAAACACAGAAACATAGAAACACAGAAACACAGAAACACAGAAACACAGAAACAAAGAAACACAGACACACAGACAAACAGACACACAGAGTCACAGACACACAGACACACAGCCACACAGCCACACAGACACACATACAAACAGACCCGCAGACACGCGCACTCGCAGACACGCAGGCACGCAGACACGCAGACAAACATACACACACACACACACACACAGATACACAGACACACAGACACACAGACACACAGACACACAGAAACACAGATACGCAGACACGCAGCCACACAGACATACAGACACACAGACACACAGACACACAGACACACAGACACACAGACACACAGACACACAGACACACAGACACACAGACACACAGACACACCGACAAACAGCCACACAGACACGCAGACACACAGACACACAGACACACAGACACACAGACATACAGACATACAGATACACAGACACACAGACACACAGACACACAGACACACAGACACACATACACACAGACACACAGCCACACAGACACACAGACACACAGACACACCGACAAACAGACACGCACACACGCAGACATACAGACACACAGACACACAGACACACAGACACACAGACACACAGACACACAGACACACAGACACACAGACACACAGACACACAGACACACAGACACACAGACACACAGACACACAGACACACAGACACACAGACACACAGACACACAGACACACAGACACACAGACACACAGACACACAGACACACAGACACACAGACACACAGACACGTAGACACACAGACACACAGACACGCAGACACGCAGGCACACAGACACATAGACACACAGACACACAGACACACAGACACACAGACACACAGACACACAGACACACAGACACACAGACACGCAGACACGCAGGCACACAGACACAGACACATAGACACACAGACACACAGACACACAGACACACAGACACACAGACACACAGACACACAGACACACAGACATGCAGAAACGCAGACACGCAGACACGCAGGTACACAGACACACAGACCCACAGACACACAGACACACAGACAAACAGACACGCAGACACGCAGACACACAGACACACAGACACACAGACACACAGACACACCGACAAACAGCCACACAGACACACAGACACACAGACACACAGACATACAGCCACACAGCCACACAGCCAAACAGACACACAGACACACAGACACGAAGACACACAGACACACCGAAAAACAGCCACACAGACACACAGACACACAGACACACAGACACCCAGCCACACAGCCACACAGCCAAACAGCCAAACAGACACACAGACACACAGACACACAGACACACAGACACACAGACACATAGAAACATAGACAAACAGACACACAGATACACAGACACTCAGACACACAGACACACAGACACACAGACACACAGACACACAGACACACAGACACACAGACACACAGACACACAGACACACAGACACACAGCCAAACAGCCAAACAGACACACAGACACACAGACACACAGACACACAGACACACAGACACAGAGACACTTAGAAACATAGACAAACAGACACACAGATACACAGACACTCAGACACACAGACACTCAGACACACAGACACACAGACACACAGACACACAGACACACAGACACACAGACACACAGACACACGGACACACAGACACACAGACACACAGACACACAGACACACAGACACACAGACACACAGACATACAGACACGCAGACACGCAGGCACACTGACACAGACACATAGACACACAGCCACACAGACACACAGACACACAGACACACAGACATGCAGACACGCAGACACGCAGGCACACAGACACACAGGCACACAGACACACAGACACACAGACACACAGACATACAGACATACAGACACACAGACACACAGACACACAGACACACAGACACACAGAAGCACAGACACACAGACACACAGACACACAGACACACAGACACACAGACACACAGACACACAGACACACAGACAAACAGACACGCAGACACGCAGACACACAGACACAAAGACATACAGACACACAGACACACAGACACACAGAAACATAGACAAACAGACACACAGATACACAGACACTCAGACACACAGACACACAGACACACAGACACACAGACACACAGACACACAGACACACAGACACACAGACACACAGACACACAGACACACAGACACACAGACACACAGACACACAGACACACAGACACACAGACACACAGACACACAGACATGCAGACACGCAGACACGCAGGCACACAGACACACAGACATACAGACACACAGACACACAGACACACAGACACACAGACACACAGACATACAGACATACAGACACACAGACACACAGCCACACAGACACACAGACACACAGAAGCACAGACACGCAGACACGCAGCCACACAGACACACAGACACACAGACATACAGACACACAGAAACACAGAAACACAGAAACACAGAAACACAGAAACACAGAAACACAGAAACACAGAAACACAGAAACACAGAAACACAGAAACACAAAAACACAGAAATACAGAAACACAGAAACATAGAAACACAGAAACACAGAAACACAGAAACAAAGAAACACAGACACACAGACAAACAGACACACAGAGACACAGACACACAGACACACAGCCACACAGCCACACAGACACACAGACACACATACAAACAGACCCGCAGACACGCGCACTCGCAGACACGCAGGCACGCAGACACGCAGACAAACATACACACACACACACACACACAGATACACAGACACACAGACACACAGACACACAGACACACAGAAACACAGATACGCAGACACGCAGCCACACAGACATACAGACACACAGACACACAGACACACAGACACACAGACACACAGACACACAGACACACAGACACACAGACACACAGACACACAGACACACCGACAAACAGCCACACAGACACGCAGACACACAGACACACAGACACACAGACACACAGACATACAGACATACAGATACACAGACACACAGACACACAGACACACAGACACACAGACACACATACACACAGACACACAGCCACACAGACACACAGACACACAGACACACCGACAAACAGACACACCGACAAACAGACACGCAGACACGCAGACATACAGACACACAGACACACAGACACACAGACACACAGACACACAGACACACAGACACACAGACACACAGACACACAGACACACAGACACACAGACACACAGACACACAGACACACAGACACACAGACACACAGACACACAGACACACAGACACACAGACACACAGACACACAGACACGTAGACACACAGACACACAGACACGCAGACACGCAGGCACACAGACACATAGACACACAGACACACAGACACACAGACACACAGACACACAGACACACAGACACGCAGACACGCAGGCACACAGACACAGACACATAGACACACAGACACACAGACACACAGACACACAGACACACAGACATGCAGACACGCAGACACGCAGACACGAAGGTACACAGACACACAGACCCACAGACACACAGACACACAGACAAACAGACACGCAGACACGCAGACACACAGACACACAGACACACAGACACACAGACACACCGACAAACAGCCACACAGACACACAGACACACAGACACACAGACACACAGACACACAGACATACAGCCACACAGCCACACAGCCAAACAGACACACAGACACACAGACACGAAGACACACAGACACACCGAAAAACAGCCACACAGACACACAGACACACAGACACACAGACACCCAGCCACACAGACACACAGCCAAACAGCCAAACAGACACACAGACACACAGACACACAGACACACAGACACACAGACACATAGAAACATAGACAAACAGACACACAGATACACAGACACTCAGACACACAGACACACAGACACACAGACACACAGACACACAGACACACAGACACACAGACACACAGACACACAGACACACAGACACACAGACACACAGACACACAGACACACAGACACACAGCCAAACAGCCAAACAGACACACAGACACACAGACACACAGACACACAGACACACAGACACAGAGACACATAGAAACATAGACAAACAGACACACAGATACACAGACACTCAGACACACAGACACACAGACACACAGACACACAGACACACAGACACACAGACACACAGACACACAGACACACAGACACACGGACACACAGACACACAGACACACAGACACACAGACACACAGACACACAGACACACAGACACACAGACACGCAGACACGCAGGCACACTGACACAGACACATAGACACACAGCCACACAGACACACAGACACACAGACACACAGACATGCAGACACGCAGACACGCAGGCACACAGACACACAGACACACAGACACACAGACACACAGACACACAGACACACAGACATACAGACATACAGACACACAGACACACAGACACACAGACACACAGACACACAGACACACAGAAGCACAGACACGCAGACACGCAGCCACACAGACACACAGACACACAGACATACGGACACACAGAAACACAGAAACACAGAAACACAGAAACACAGAAACACAGAAACACAGAAACACAGAAACACAGAAACACAGAAACACAAAAATACAGAAATACAGAAACACAGAAACATAGAAACACAGAAACACAGAAACACAGAAACAAAGAAACACAGACACACAGACAAACAGACACAAAGACACACAGCCACACAGCCACACAGACACACAGACACACATACAAACAGACCCGCAGACACGCACACTCGCAGACACGCAGGCACGCAGACACGCAGACAAACATACACACACACACACACACACAGATACACAGACACACAGACACACAGACACACAGACACACAGACACACAGAAACACAGATACGCAGACACGCAGCCACACAGACATACAGACACACAGACACACAGACACACAGACACACAGACACACAGACACACAGACACACAGACACACAGACACACAGACACACAGACACACCGACAAACAGCCACACAGACACACAGACACACAGACACACAGACACACAGACATACAGACACACAGACACACAGACACACAGACACACAGACACACAGACACACATACACACAGACACACAGCCACACAGAAACACAGACACACAGACACACCGACAAACAGACACACCGACAAACAGACACGCAGACACGCAGACACACAGACATACAGACACACAGACACACAGACACACAGACACACAGACACACAGACACACAGACACACAGACACACAGACACATAGAAACATAGACAAACAGACACACAGATACACAGACACTCAGACACACAGACACACAGACACACAGACACACAGACACACAGACACACAGACACACAGACACACAGACACACAGACACACGGACACACAGACACACAGACACACAGACACACAGACACACAGACACACAGACACACAGACACACAGACACGCAGACACGCAGGCACACTGACACAGACACATAGACACACAGCCACACAGACACACAGACACACAGACACACAGACATGCAGACACGCAGACACGCAGGCACACAGACACACAGACACACAGACACACAGACACACAGACACACAGACATACAGACATACAGACACACAGACACACAGACACACAGACACACAGACACACAGAAGCACAGACACGCAGACACGCAGCCACACAGACACACAGACACACAGACATACGGACACACAGAAACACAGAAACACAGAAACACAGAAACACAGAAACACAGAAACACAGAAACACAGAAACACAAAAATACAGAAATACAGAAACACAGAAACATAGAAACACAGAAACACAGAAACACAGAAACAAAGAAACACAGACACACAGACAAACAGACACACAGACACACAGCCACACAGCCACACAGACACACAGACACACATACAAACAGACCCGCAGACACGCACACTCGCAGACACGCAGGCACGCAGACACGCAGACAAACATACACACACACACACAGATACACAGACACACAGACACACAGACACACAGACACACAGACACACAGAAACACAGATACGCAGACACGCAGCCACACAGACATACAGACACACAGACACACAGACACACAGACACACAGACACACAGACACACAGACACACAGACACACAGACACACCGACAAACAGCCACACAGACACACAGACACACAGACACACAGACACACAGACACACAGACATACAGACATACAGACACACAGACACACAGACACACAGACACACAGACACACAGACACACATACACACAGACACACAGCCACACAGAAACACAGACACACAGACACACCGACAAACAGACACACCGACAAACAGACACGCAGACACGCAGACACACAGACATACAGACACACAGACACACAGACACACAGACACACAGACACACAGACACACAGACACACAGACAACCAGACACGCAGACACGCAGACACACAGACACACAGACACACAGACACACCGACAAACAGCCACACAGACACACAGACACACAGACACACAGACACACAGTCACACAGACACACAGCCACACAGCCACACAGCCAAACAGCCAAACAGACACACAGACACACAGACACACAGACACACAGACACACAGACACACAGACACACAGACACACAGACACACAGACACATAGAAACATAGACAAACAGACACACAGATACACAGACACTCAGACACACAGACACACAGACACACAGACACACAGACACACAGACACACAGACACACAGACACACAGACACACAGACACACAGACACACAGACACACAGACACACAGACACACAGACACACAGACACACAGACACACAGACACACAGACACACAGACACACAGACACACAGACACACAGACACACAGACACACAGACACACAGACACACAGACACGCAGGCACACTGACATAGACACACAGCCACACAGACACACAGACACACAGACACACAGACATGCAGACACGCAGACACGCCGGCACACAGACAAGCAGAGACACAGACAAACAGACACGCAGACACGCAGACACACAGACACACAGACACACAGACACACCGACAAACAGCCACACAGACACACAGACACACAGACACACAGACACACAGACACACAGACACACAGACTCACAGACACACAGACACACAGACAAACAGACACGCAAACACGCAGACACGCAGACACGCAGACACGCAGACACGCAGACACGCAGACACGCAGACACGCAGTCACGCAGACACGCAGACACGCAGACACGCAGACACGGAGACACGCAGACACACAGGCACACACACAAACACACAGACACACAGACTCACAGACACACAGACACACAGAAACACAGACACACAGAAGCACAGACACGCAGACACGCAGCCACACAGACACACAGACACACAGACATACAGACACACAGAAACACAGAAACACAGAAACACAGAAACACAGAAACACAGAAACACAGAAACACAGAAACACAGAAACACAGAAACACAGAAACACAAAAACACAGAAATACAGAAACACAGAAACATAGAAACACAGAAACACAGAAACACAGAAACAAAGAAACACAGACACACAGACAAACAGACACACAGAGACACAGACACACAGACACACAGCCACACAGCCACACAGACACACAGACACACATACAAACAGACCCGCAGACACGCGCACTCGCAGACACGCAGGCACGCAGACACGCAGACAAACATACACACACACACACACACACAGATACACAGACACACAGACACACAGACACACAGACACACAGAAACACAGATACGCAGACACGCAGCCACACAGACATACAGACACACAGACACACAGACACACAGACACACAGACACACAGACACACAGACACACAGACACACAGACACACAGACACACAGACACACAGACACACCGACAAACAGCCACACAGACACGCAGACACACAGACACACAGACACACAGACACACAGACATACAGACATACAGATACACAGACACACAGACACACAGACACACAGACACACAGACACACATACACACAGACACACAGCCACACAGACACACAGACACACAGACACACCGACAAACAGACACACCGACAAACAGACACGCAGACACGCAGACATACAGACACACAGACACACAGACACACAGACACACAGACACACAGACACACAGACACACAGACACACAGACACACAGACACACAGACACACAGACACACAGACACACAGACACACAGACACACAGACACACAGACACACAGACACACAGACACACAGACACACAGACACGTAGACACACAGACACACAGACACGCAGACACGCAGGCACACAGACACATAGACACACAGACACACAGACACACAGACACACAGACACACAGACACACAGACACGCAGACACGCAGGCACACAGACACAGACACATAGACACACAGACACACAGACACACAGACACACAGACACACAGACATGCAGACACGCAGACACGCAGACACGAAGGTACACAGACACACAGACCCACAGACACACAGACACACAGACAAACAGACACGCAGACACGCAGACACACAGACACACAGACACACAGACACACAGACACACCGACAAACAGCCACACAGACACACAGACACACAGACACACAGACACACAGACACACAGACATACAGCCACACAGCCACACAGCCAAACAGACACACAGACACACAGACACGAAGACACACAGACACACCGAAAAACAGCCACACAGACACACAGACACACAGACACACAGACACCCAGCCACACAGACACACAGCCAAACAGCCAAACAGACACACAGACACACAGACACACAGACACACAGACACACAGACACATAGAAACATAGACAAACAGACACACAGATACACAGACACTCAGACACACAGACACACAGACACACAGACACACAGACACACAGACACACAGACACACAGACACACAGACACACAGACACACAGACACACAGACACACAGACACACAGACACACAGACACACAGCCAAACAGCCAAACAGACACACAGACACACAGACACACAGACACACAGACACACAGACACAGAGACACATAGAAACATAGACAAACAGACACACAGATACACAGACACTCAGACACACAGACACACAGACACACAGACACACAGACACACAGACACACAGACACACAGACACACAGACACACAGACACACGGACACACAGACACACAGACACACAGACACACAGACACACAGACACACAGACACACAGACACACAGACACGCAGACACGCAGGCACACTGACACAGACACATAGACACACAGCCACACAGACACACAGACACACAGACACACAGACATGCAGACACGCAGACACGCAGGCACACAGACACACAGACACACAGACACACAGACACACAGACACACAGACATACAGACATACAGACACACAGACACACAGACACACAGACACACAGACACACAGACACACAGAAGCACAGACACGCAGACACGCAGCCACACAGACACACAGACACACAGACATACGGACACACAGAAACACAGAAACACAGAAACACAGAAACACAGAAACACAGAAACACAGAAACACAGAAACACAGAAACACAGAAACACAAAAATACAGAAATACAGAAACACAGAAACATAGAAACACAGAAACACAGAAACACAGAAACAAAGAAACACAGACACACAGACAAACAGACACAAAGACACACAGCCACACAGCCACACAGACACACAGACACACATACAAACAGACCCGCAGACACGCACACTCGCAGACACGCAGGCACGCAGACACGCAGACAAACATACACACACACACACACACACAGATACACAGACACACAGACACACAGACACACAGACACACAGACACACAGAAACACAGATACGCAGACACGCAGCCACACAGACATACAGACACACAGACACACAGACACACAGACACACAGACACACAGACACACAGACACACAGACACACAGACACACAGACACACAGACACACCGACAAACAGCCACACAGACACACAGACACACAGACACACAGACACACAGACATACAGACACACAGACACACAGACACACAGACACACAGACACACAGACACACATACACACAGACACACAGCCACACAGAAACACAGACACACAGACACACCGACAAACAGACACACCGACAAACAGACACGCAGACACGCAGACACACAGACATACAGACACACAGACACACAGACACACAGACACACAGACACACAGACACACAGACACACAGACACACAGACACATAGAAACATAGACAAACAGACACACAGATACACAGACACTCAGACACACAGACACACAGACACACAGACACACAGACACACAGACACACAGACACACAGACACACAGACACACAGACACACGGACACACAGACACACAGACACACAGACACACAGACACACAGACACACAGACACACAGACACACAGACACGCAGACACGCAGGCACACTGACACAGACACATAGACACACAGCCACACAGACACACAGACACACAGACACACAGACATGCAGACACGCAGACACGCAGGCACACAGACACACAGACACACAGACACACAGACACACAGACACACAGACATACAGACATACAGACACACAGACACACAGACACACAGACACACAGACACACAGAAGCACAGACACGCAGACACGCAGCCACACAGACACACAGACACACAGACATACGGACACACAGAAACACAGAAACACAGAAACACAGAAACACAGAAACACAGAAACACAGAAACACAGAAACACAGAAACACAAAAATACAGAAATACAGAAACACAGAAACATAGAAACACAGAAACACAGAAACACAGAAACAAAGAAACACAGACACACAGACAAACAGACACACAGACACACAGCCACACAGCCACACAGACACACAGACACACATACAAACAGACCCGCAGACACGCACACTCGCAGACACGCAGGCACGCAGACACGCAGACAAACATACACACACACACACACACACAGATACACAGACACACAGACACACAGACACACAGACACACAGACACACAGAAACACAGATACGCAGACACGCAGCCACACAGACATACAGACACACAGACACACAGACACACAGACACACAGACACACAGACACACAGACATACAGACATACAGACACACAGACACACAGACACACAGACACACAGACACACAGACACACATACACACAGACACACAGCCACACAGAAACACAGACACACAGACACACAGACACACAGACACACAGACATACAGACATACAGACACACAGACACACAGACACACAGACACACAGACACACAGACACACATACACACAGACACACAGCCACACAGAAACACAGACACACAGACACACCGACAAACAGACACACCGACAAACAGACACGCAGACACGCAGACACACAGACATACAGACACACAGACACACAGACACACAGACACACAGACACACAGACACACAGACACACAGACAACCAGACACGCAGACACGCAGACACACAGACACACAGACACACAGACACACCGACAAACAGCCACACAGACACACAGACACACAGACACACAGACACACAGTCACACAGACACACAGCCACACAGCCACACAGCCAAACAGCCAAACAGACACACAGACACACAGACACACAGACACACAGACACACAGACACACAGACACACAGACACACAGACACATAGAAACATAGACAAACAGACACACAGATACACAGACACTCAGACACACAGACACACAGACACACAGACACACAGACACACAGACACACAGACACACAGACACACAGACACACAGACACACAGACACACAGACACACAGACACACAGACACACAGACACACAGACACACAGACACACAGACACACAGACACACAGACACACAGACACACAGACACACAGACACACAGACACACAGACACACAGACACACAGACACACAGACACGCAGGCACACTGACATAGACACACAGCCACACAGACACACAGACACACAGACACACAGACATGCAGACACGCAGACACGCCGGCACACAGACAAGCAGAGACACAGACAAACAGACACGCAGACACGCAGACACACAGACACACAGACACACAGACACACCGACAAACAGCCACACAGACACACAGACACACAGACACACAGACACACAGACACACAGACACACAGACTCACAGACACACAGACACACAGACAAACAGACACGCAAACACGCAGACACGCAGACACGCAGACACGCAGACACGCAGACACGCAGACACGCAGACACGCAGTCACGCAGACACGCAGACACGCAGACACGCAGACACGGAGACACGCAGACACACAGGCACACACACAAACACACAGACACACAGACTCACAGACACACAGACACACAGAAACACAGACACGTAGACAAGCAGCCACACAGACACACAGGCACACAGACACTCAGACACTCAGACACACAGACACACAGACACACAGACAAACAGAAACACAGATACACAGAAACACAGACAAACAGCCACACAGATACACAGACACACAGACACACAGACACACAGACACACAGACACACAGACACACAGACACACAGACACACAGACACACAGACACACAGACACGTAGACACACAGACACACAGACACGCAGCCACGCAGGCACACAGACACATAGACACACAGACACACAGACACACAGACACACAGACACACAGACACACAGACACACAGACACACAGACACACAGACACACAGACACACAGACACACAGACACGCAGACACGCAGGCACACAGACACACAGACACACAGACAACCAGACACGCAGACACGCAGACACACAGACACACAGACACACAGACACACCGACAAACAGCCACACAGACACACAGACACACAGACACACAGACACACAGACACACAGACACACAGCCACACAGCCACACAGCCAAACAGCCAAACAGACACACAGACACACAGACACACAGACACACAGACACACAGACACACAGACACATAGAAACATAGACAAACAGACACACAGATACACAGACACGCAGACACACAGACACACAGACACACAGACACACAGACACACAGACACACAGACACACAGACACACAGACACACAGACACACAGACACACAGACACACAGACACACAGACACACAGACACACAGACACACAGACACACAGACACACAGACACACAGACACACAGACACAGAGACACACAGACACACAGACACACAGACACACAGACACGCAGGCACACTGACACAGACACATAGACACACAGCCACACAGACACACAGACACACAGACACACAGACATGCAGACACGCAGACACGCAGGCACACAGACAAGCAGAGACACAGACAAACAGACACGCAGACACGCAGACACACAGACACACAGACACACAGACACACCGACAAACAGCCACACAGACACACAGACACACAGACACACAGACACACAGACACACAGACACACAGACACACAGACACACAGACTCACAGACACACAGACACACAGACAAACAGACACGCAAACACGCAGACACGCAGACACGCAGACACGCAGACACGCAGACACGCAGTCACGCAGACACGCAGAAACACAGACACGCAGACACGGAGACACGCAGACACACAGGCACACACACAAACACACAGACACACAGACTCACAGACACACAGACACACAGAAACACAGACACGTAGACAAGCAGCCACACAGACACACAGGCACACAGACACTCAGACACTCAGACACACAGACACACAGACACACAGACAAACAGAAACACAGACACACAGAAACACAGACAAACAGCCACACAGATACACAGACACACAGACACACAGACACACAGACACACAGACACACAGACACACATACACACAGACACCCAGACACGCAGCCACACAGCCACACAGCCAAACAGACACACAGACACACAGACACACAGACACACAGACACACAGACACACAGACACACAGACAAACAGACACGCAGACACGCAGACACACAGACACAAAGACATACCGACACACAGACACACAGACACACAGACACACAGACACACAGAAACATAGACAAACAGACACACAGATACACAGACACTCAGACACACAGACACATAGACACACAGACACACAGACACACAGACACACAGACACACAGACACACAGACACACAGACACACAGACACACAGACACACAGACACACAGACACACAGACACACAGACACACAGACACACAGACACACAGACACACAGACACACAGACAAACAGACACGCAGACACGCAGACACACAGACACAAAGACATACAGACACACAGACACACAGACACACAGACACACAGACACACAGAAACATAGACAAACAGACACACAGATACACAGACACTCAGACACACAGACACACAGACACATAGAAACATAGACAAACAGACACACAGATACACAGACACTCAGACACACAGACACACAGACACACAGACACACAGACACGCAGACACACAGACACACAGACACACAGACACACAGACACACAGACACAAAGACACACAGACACACAGACACACAGACACACAGACACACAGACACATAGACACGCAGGCACACTGACACAGACACATAGACACACAGCCACACAGACACACAGACACACAGACACACAGACATGCAGATACGCAGACACGCAGGCACACAGACACACAGACACACAGACAAACAGACACGCAGACACGCAGACACACAGACACACAGACACACAGACACACCGACAAACAGCCACACAGACACACAGACACACAGACACACAGACACATAGAAACATAGACAAACAGATACACAGATACACAGACACTCAGACACACAGACACACAGACACACAGACACACAGACACACAGACACACAGACACACAGACACACAGACACACAGACACACAGACACACAGACACATAGAAACATAGACAAACAGACACACAGATACACAGACACTCAGACACACAGACACACAGACACACAGACACACAGACACACAGACACACAGACACACAGACACACAGACACACGGACACACAGACACACAGACACACAGACACACAGACACACAGACACACAGACACGCAGGCACACTGACACAGACACATAGACACACAGCCACACAGACACACAGACACACAGACACACAGACATGCAGACACGCAGACACGCAGGCACACAGACACACAGACACACAGACACACAGACACACAGACACACAGACATACAGACATACAGACACACAGACACACAGACACACAGACACACAGACACACAGAAGCACAGACACGCAGACACGCAGCCACACAGACACACAGACACACAGACATACGGACACACAGAAACACAGAAACACAGAAACACAGAAACACAGAAACACAGAAACACAGAAACACAGAAACACAGAAACACAGAAACACAAAAATACAGAAATACAGAAACACAGAAACATAGAAACACAGAAACACAGAAACACAGAAACAAAGAAACACAGACACACAGACAAACAGACACACAGACACACAGCCACACAGCCACACAGACACACAGACACACATACAAACAGACCCGCAGACACGCACACTCGCAGACACGCAGGCACGCAGACACGCAGACAAACATACACACACACACACACACACAGATACACAGACACACAGACACACAGACACACAGACACACAGACACACAGAAACACAGATACGCAGACACGCAGCCACACAGACATACAGACACACAGACACACAGACACACAGACACACAGACACACAGACACACAGACACACAGACACACAGACACACCGACAAACAGCCACACAGACACACAGACACACAGACACACAGACACACAGACACACAGACACACAGACACACAGACACACAGACACACAGACACACAGACACACAGACACACAGACACACAGACACACAGACACACAGACACACAGACACACAGACACACAGACAAACAGACACGCAGACACGCAGACACACAGACACAAAGACATACAGACACACAGACACACAGACACACAGACACACAGACACACAGAAACATAGACAAACAGACACACAGATACACAGACACTCAGACACACAGACACACAGACACATAGAAACATAGACAAACAGACACACAGATACACAGACACTCAGACACACAGACACACAGACACACAGACACACAGACACACAGACACGCAGACACACAGACACACAGACACACAGACACACAGACACACAGACACACAGACACACAGACACACAGACACACAGACACACAGACACACAGACACACAGACACACAGACACACAGACACATAGACACGCAGGCACACTGACACAGACACATAGACACACAGCCACACAGACACACAGACACACAGACACACAGACATGCAGATACGCAGACACGCAGGCACACAGACACACAGACACACAGACAAACAGACACGCAGACACGCAGACACACAGACACACAGACACACAGACACACCGACAAACAGCCACACAGACACACAGACACACAGACACACAGACACATAGAAACATAGACAAACAGACACACAGATACACAGACACTCAGACACACAGACACACAGACACACAGACACACAGACACACAGACACACAGACACACAGACACACAGACACACAGACACATAGAAACATAGACAAACAGACACACAGATACACAGCCACTCAGACACACAGACACACAGACACACAGACACACAGACACACAGACACACAGACACACAGACACACAGACACACGGACACACAGACACACAGACACACAGACACACAGACACACAGACACACAGACACGCAGACACGCAGGCACACTGACACAGACACATAGACACACAGCCACACAGACACACAGACACACAGACACACAGACATGCAGACACGCAGACACGCAGGCACACAGACACACAGACACACAGACACACAGACACACAGACACACAGACATACAGACATACAGACACACAGACACACAGACACACAGACACACAGACACACAGAAGCACAGACACGCAGACACGCAGCCACACAGACACACAGACACACAGACATACGGACACACAGAAACACAGAAACACAGAAACACAGAAACACAGAAACACAGAAACACAGAAACACAGAAACACAGAAACACAGAAACACAGAAACACAAAAATACAGAAACACAGAAACATAGAAACACAGAAACACAGAAACACAGAAACAAAGAAACAAAGAAACACAGACACACAGACAAACAGACACACAGACACACAGCCACACAGCCACACAGACACACAGACACACATACAAACAGACCCGCAGACACGCACACTCGCAGACACGCAGGCACGCAGACACGCAGACAAACATACACACACACACACAGATACACAGACACACAGACACACAGACACACAGACACACAGACACACAGAAACACAGATACGCAGACACGCAGCCACACAGACATACAGACACACAGACACACAGACACACAGACACACAGACACACAGACACACAGACACACAGACACACAGACACACCGACAAACAGCCACACAGACACACAGACACACAGACACACAGACACACAGACACACAGACATACAGACATACAGACACACAGACACACAGACACACAGACACACAGACACACAGACACACATACACACAGACACACAGCCACACAGAAACACAGACACACAGACACACCGACAAACAGACACACCGACAAACAGACACGCAGACACGCAGACACACAGACATACAGACACACAGACACACAGACACACAGACACACAGACACACAGACACACAGACACACAGACACACAGACACACAGACACACAGACACACAGACACACAGACACACAGACACACAGACACGTAGACACACAGACACACAGACACACAGACACACAGACACACAGACACACAGACACACAGACACACAGACACACAGACACACAGACACACAGACACACAGACACGCAGACACGCAGGCACACAGACACACAGACACACAGACAACCAGACACGCAGACACGCAGACACACAGACACACAGACACACAGACACACCGACAAACAGCCACACAGACACACAGACACACAGACACACAGACACACAGTCACACAGACACACAGCCACACAGCCACACAGCCAAACAGCCAAACAGACACACAGACACACAGACACACAGACACACAGACACACAGACACACAGACACATAGAAACATAGACAAACAGACACACAGATACACAGACACTCAGACACACAGACACACAGACACACAGACACACAGACACACAGACACACAGACACACAGACACACAGACACACAGACACACCGACAAACAGCCACACAGACACACAGACACACAGACACACAGACACACAGACACACAGACACACAGCCACACAGCCACACAGCCAAACAGCCAAACAGACACACAGACACACAGACACATAGACACACAGACACACAGACACACAGACACATAGAAACATAGACAAACAGACACACAGATACACAGACACTCAGACACACAGACACACAGACACACAGACACACAGACACACAGACACACAGACACACAGACACACAGACACACAGACACACAGACACACAGACACACAGCCACACAGACACACAGACACACAGACACACAGACACACAGACACACAGACACACAGACACACAGACACACAGACACGCAGGCACACTGACACAGACACATAGACACACAGCCACACAGACACACAGACACACAGACACACAGACATGCAGACACGCAGACACGCAGGCACACAGACAAGCAGAGACACAGACAAACAGACACGCAGACACGCAGACACACAGACACACAGACACACAGACACACCGACAAACAGCCACACAGACACACAGACACACAGACACACAGACACACAGACACACAGACACACAGACTCACAGACACACAGACACACAGACAAACAGACACGCAAACACGCAGACACGCAGATACGCAGACACGCAGACACGCAGACACGCAGACACGCAGACACGCAGACACGCAGTCACGCAGACACGCAGACACGCAGACACGCAGACACGGAGACACGCAGACACACAGGCACACACACAAACACACAGACACACAGACTCACAGACACGTAGACAAGCAGCCACACAGACACACAGGCACACAGACACTCAGACACTCAGACACACAGACACACAGACACACAGACAAACAGAAACACAGATACACAGAAACACAGACAAACAGCCACACAGATACACAGACACACAGACACACAGACACACAGACACACAGACACACAGACACACAGACACACAGACACGTAGACACACAGACACACAGACACGCAGCCACGCAGGCACACAGACACATAGACACACAGACACACAGACACACAGACACACAGACACACAGACACACAGACACACAGACACACAGACACACAGACACACAGACACGCAGACACGCAGGCACACAGACACACAGACGCACAGACAACCAGACACGCAGACACGCAGACACACAGACACACAGACACACAGACACACCGACAAACAGCCACACAGACACACAGACACACAGACACACAGACACACAGACACACAGACACACAGACACACAGCCACACAGCCACACAGCCAAACAGCCAAACAGACACACAGACACACAGACACACAGACACACAGACACACAGACACATAGAAACATAGACAAACAGACACACAGATACACAGACACTCAGACACACAGACACACAGACACACAGACACACAGACACACAGACACACAGACACACAGACACACAGACACACAGACACACAGACACACAGACACACAGACACACAGACACACAGACACACAGACACACAGACACACAGACACACAGACACACAGACACACAGACACACAGACACGCAGGCACACTGACACAGACACATAGACACACAGCCACACAGACACACAGACACACAGACACACAGACATGCAGACACGCAGACACGCAGGCACACAGACAAGCAGAGACACAGACAAACAGACACGCAGACACGCAGACACACAGACACACAGACACACAGACACACCGACAAACAGCCACACAGACACACAGACACACAGACACACAGACACACAGACACACAGACACACAGACTCACAGACACACAGACACACAGACAAACAGACACGCAAACACGCAGACACGCAGACACGCAGACACGCAGACACGCAGACACGCAGTCACGCAGACACGCAGACACGCAGACACGCAGACACGGAGACACGCAGACACACAGGCACACACACAAACACACAGACACACAGACTCACAGACACACAGACACACAGAAACACAGACACGTAGACAAGCAGCCACACAGACACACAGGCACACAGACACTCAGACACTCAGACACACAGACACACAGACACACAGACACACAGACAAACAGAAACACAGACACACAGAAACACAGACAAACAGCCACACAGATACACAGACACACAGACACACAGACACACAGACACACAGACACACAGACACACATACACACAGACACACAGACACCCAGACACGCAGCCACACAGCCACACAGCCAAACAGACACACAGACACACAGACACACAGACACACAGACACACAGACACACAGACACACAGACACACAGACAAACAGACACGCAGACACGCAGACACACAGACACAAAGACATACCGACACACAGACACACAGACACACAGACACACAGAAACATAGACAAACAGACACACAGATACACAGACACTCAGACACACAGACACATAGACACACAGACACACAGACACACAGACACACAGACACACAGACACACAGACACACAGACACACAGACACACAGACACACAGACACACAGACACACAGACACACAGACACACAGACACACAGACAAACAGACACGCAGACACGCAGACACACAGACACAAAGACATACAGACACACAGACACACAGACACACAGACACACAGACACACAGAAACATAGACAAACAGACACACAGATACACAGACACTCAGACACACAGACACACAGACACATAGAAACATAGAAACATAGACACACAGATACACAGACACTCAGACACACAGACACACAGACACACAGACACACAGACACGCAGACACACAGACACACAGACACACAGACACACAGACACACAGACACACAGACACACAGACACACAGACACACAGACACACAGACACACAGACACACAGACACACAGACACACAGACACATAGACACGCAGGCACACTGACACAGACACATAGACACACAGCCACACAGACACACAGACACACAGACACACAGACATGCAGATACGCAGACACGCAGGCACACAGACACACAGACACACAGACAAACAGACACGCAGACACGCAGACACACAGACACACAGACACACAGACACACCGACAAACAGCCACACAGACACACAGACACACAGACACACAGACACACAGACACACAGACACACAGACACACAGACACACAGACACACAGACTCACAGACACACAGACACACAGACAAACAGACACGCAAACACGCAGACACGCAGACACGCAGACACGCAGACACGCAGACACGCAGACACGCAGACACGCAGACACGCAGTCACGCAGACACGCAGACACGCAGACACGCAGACACGGAGACACGCAGACACACAGGCACACACACAAACACACAGACACACAGACTCACAGACACACAGACACACAGAAACACAGACACGTAGACAAGCAGCCACACAGACACACAGGCACACAGACACTCAGACACTCAGACACACAGACACACAGACACACAGACAAACAGAAACACAGACACACAGAAACACAGACAAACAGCCACACAGATACACACACACACAGACACACAGACACACAGACACACAGACACACAGATACACATACACACAGACACCCAGACACGCAGCCACACAGCCACACAGCCAAACAGACACACAGACACACAGACAAACAGACACACAGACACACAGACACACAGACACACAGACACACAGACAAACAGACACGCAGACACGCAGACACACAGACACAAAGACATACCGACACACAGACACACAGACACACAGACACACAGACACACAGAAACATAGACAAACAGACACACAGATACACAGACACTCAGACACACAGACACATAGACACACAGACACACAGACACACAGACACACAGACACACAGACACACAGACACACAGACACACAGACACACAGACACACAGACACACAGACACACAGACACACAGACACACAGACACACAGACACACAGACACACAGACAAACAGACACGCAGACACAAAGACACACAGACACAAAGACATACAGACACACAGACACACAGACACACAGACAGACAGACACACAGACACACAGAAACATAGACAAACAGACACACAGATACACAGACACTCAGACACACAGACACACAGACACACAGACACATAGACACGCAGACACGCAGGCACACAGACACAGACACATAGACACACAGACACACAGACACACAGACACACAGAAACACAGACACACAGACACACAGACACACCGACAAACAGCCACACAGACACACAGACACACAGACACACAGACACACAGACACACAGACACACAGACACACAGACACACAGACACACAGACACACAGACACACAGACACACAGACACACAGACACACAGACACACAGACACACAGACACACAGACACACAGACACACAGACACACAGACACACAGACACGCAGGCACACTGACACAGACACATAGACACACAGCCACACAGACACACAGACACACAGACACACAGACATGCAGACACGCAGACACGCAGGCACACAGACACACAGACACACAGACAAACAAACACGCAGACACGCAGACACACAGACACACAGACACACAGACACACCGACAAACAGCCACACAGACACACAGACACACAGACACACAGACACACAGACACACAGACACACAGACACACAGACTCACAGACACACAGACACACAGACAAACAGACACGCAAACACGCAGACACGCAGACACGCAGACACGCAGACACGCAGACACGCAGACACGCAGACACGCAGACACGCAGTCACGCAGACACGCAGACACGCAGACACGCAGACACGGAGACACGCAGACACACAGGCACACACACAAACACACAGACACACAGACTCACAGACACACAGACACACAGAAACACAGACACGTAGACAAGCAGCCACACAGACACACAGGCACACAGACACTCAGACACTCAGACACACAGACACACAGACACACAGACAAACAGAAACACAGACACACAGAAACACAGACAAACAGCCACACAGATACACAGACACACAGACACACAGACACACAGACACACAGACACACAGACACACAGACACACATACACACAGACACCCAGACACGCAGCCACACAGCCACACAGCCAAACAGACACACAGACACACAGACACACAGACACACAGACACACAGACACACAGACACACAGACAAACAGACACGCAGACACGCAGACACACAGACACAAAGACATACCGACACACAGACACACAGACACACAGACACACAGACACACAGAAACATAGACAAACAGACACACAGATACACAGACACTCAGACACACAGACACATAGACACACAGACACACAGACACACAGACACACAGACACACAGACACACAGACACACAGACACACAGACACACAGACACACAGACACACAGACAAACAGACACGCAGACACGCAGACACACAGACACAAAGACATACAGACACACAGACTCACAGACACACAGACACACAGACACACAGAAACATAGACAAACAGACACACAGATACACAGACACTCAGACACACAGACACACAGACACACAGACACATAGACACGCAGACACGCAGGCACACAGACACAGACACATAGACACACAGACACACAGACACACAGAAACACAGACACACAGACACACAGACACACAGACACACAGACACACAGACACGCAGACACGCAGACACGCAGACACGCAGACACGCAGGCACACAGACACACAGACACACAGACAAACAGCCACACAGACACACAGACACACAGACACACAGACACACATACACACAGACACACAGCCACACAGACACACAGACACACAGACACACAGACACACAGAAACACAGAAACACAGAAACACAGAAACACAGAAACACAGAAACACAGAAACACAAAAACACAGAAATACAGAAACACAGAAACATAGAAACACAGAAACACAGAAACACAGAAACAAAGAAACACAGACACACAGACACACAGACACACAGACACGCAGACACGCAGACACGCAGACACGCAGACACGCAGGCACACAGACACACAGACACACAGACAAACAGCCACACAGACACACAGACACACAGACACACAGACACACATACACACAGACACACAGCCACACAGACACACAGACACACAGACACACAGACACACAGAAACACAGAAACACAGAAACACAGAAACACAGAAACACAGAAACACAGAAACACAAAAACACAGAAATACAGAAACACAGAAACATAGAAACACAGAAACACAGAAACACAGAAACAAAGAAACACAGACACACAGACAAACAGACACACAGAGACACAGACACACAGACACACAGCCACACAGCCACACAGACACACAGACACACATACACACAGACACACAGACACATAGAAACATAGACAAACAGACACACAGATACACAGACACTCAGACACACAGACACACAGACACACAGACACACAGACACACAGACATGCAGACACGCAGACACGCAGACACGCAGACACGCAGGTACACAGACACACAGACACACAGACACGCAGACACACAGACAAACATACACACACACACACACACACACACAGATACACAGACACACAGACACACAGACACACAGACACACAGACACACAGACACACAGACACACAGACACACAGAAACACAGATACGCAGACACGCAGCCACACAGACATACAGTCACACAGACACACAGACACACAGACACACAGACACACAGACACACAGACACACAGACAAACAGCCACACAGACACACAGACACACAGACACACAGACACACAGACATACAGACATACAGACACACAGACACACAGACACACAGACACACAGACACACAGAAGCACAGACACGCAGACACGCAGCCACACAGTCACACAGACACACAGACATACAGACACACAGAAACACAGAAACACAGAAACACAGAAACACAGAAACACAGAAACACAGAAACACAGAAACACAGAAACACAGAAACACAAAAACACAGAAATACAGAAACACAGAAACATAGAAACACAGAAACACAGAAACACAGAAACAAAGAAACACAGACACACAGACAAACAGACACACAGAGACACAGACACACAGACACACAGCCACACAGCCACACAGACACACAGACACACATACACACAGACACACAGACACATAGAAACATAGACAAACAGACACACAGATACACAGACACTCAGACACACAGACACACAGACACACAGACACACAGACACACAGACATGCAGACACGCAGACACGCAGACACGCAGGTACACAGACACACAGACACACAGACAAACAGACACGCAGACACGCAGACACACAGACACACAGACACACAGACACACAGACACACCGACAAACAGCCACACAGACACACAGACACACAGACACACAGACACACAGACATACAGCCACACAGCCACACAGCCACACAGGCAAACAGACACACAGACACACAGACACGAAGACACACAGACACACCGAAAAACAGCCACACAGACACACAGACACACCGAAAAACAGCCACACAGACACACAGACACACAGACACACAGACACACAGACACACAGACACACAGCCACACAGCCACACAGCCAAACAGCCAAACAGACACACAGACACACAGACACACAGACACATAGAAACATAGACAGACACACAGATACACAGACACTCAGACACACAGACACACAGACACACAGACACACAGACACACAGACACACAGACACACAGACACACAGACACACAGACACACAGACACACAGACACACAGACACACAGACACACAGACACACAGCCAAACAGCCAAACAGACACACAGACACACAGACACACAGACACACAGACACACAGACACACAGACGCACAGACACATAGAAACATAGACAAACAGACACACAGATACACAGACACTCAGACACACAGACACACAGACACACAGACACACAGACACAGAGACACACAGACACACAGACACACAGACACACAGACACACGGACACACAGACACACAGACACACAGACACACAGACACACAGACACACAGACACACAGACACACAGACACACAGACACACAGACACACAGACACACAGACACACAGACACGCAGACACGCAGGCACACTGACACTGACACATAGACACACAGCCACACAGACACACAGACACACAGACACGAAGACACACAGACACACCGAAAAACAGCCACACAGACACACAGACACACAGACACACAGACACCCAGCCACACAGCCACACAGCCAAACAGCCAAACAGACACACAGACACACAGACACACAGACACACAGACACATAGAAACATAGACAAACAGACACAGATACACAGACACTCAGACACACAGACACACAGACACACAGACACACAGACACACAGACACACAGACACACAGACACACAGACACACAGACACACAGACACACAGACACACAGACACACAGACACACAGACACACAGCCAAACAGCCAAACAGACACACAGACACACAGACACACAGACACACAGACACACAGACACAGAGACACATAGAAACATAGACAAACAGACACACAGATACACAGACACTCAGACACACAGACACACAGACACACAGACACACAGACACACAGACACACAGACACACAGACACACAGACACACAGACACACGGACACACAGACACACAGACACACAGACACACAGACACACAGACACACAGACACACAGACACACAGACACACAGACACACAGACACGCAGACACGCAGGCACACTGACACAGACACATAGACACACAGCCACACAGACACACAGACACACAGACACACAGACATGCAGACACGCAGACACGCAGGCACACAGACACACAGACACACAGACACACAGACACACAGACACACAGACATACAGACATACAGACACACAGACACACAGACACACAGACACACAGACACACAGAAGCACAGACACGCAGCCACACAGACACACAGACACACAGACATACAGACACACAGAAACACAGAAACACAGAAACACAGAAACATAGAAACACAGAAACACAGAAACACAGAAACACAGAAACACAGAAACACAGAAACACAGAAACACAGAAACACAAAAACACAGAAATACAGAAACACAGAAACATAGAAACACAGAAACACAGAAACACAGAAACAAAGAAACACAGACACACAGACAAACAGACACACAGACACACAGCCACACAGCCACACAGACACACAGACACACATACAAACAGACCCGCAGACACGCACACTCGCAGACACGCAGGCACGCAGACACGCAGACAAACATACACACACACACACACACACAGATACACAGACACACAGACACACAGACACACAGACACACAGACACACAGAAACACAGATACGCAGACACGCAGCCACACAGACATACAGACACACAGACACACAGACACACAGACACACAGACACACAGACACACAGACACACAGACACACAGACACACAGACACACCGACAAACAGCCACACAGACACGCAGACACACAGACACACAGACACACAGACACACAGACATACAGACATACAGACACACAGACACACAGACACACAGACACACAGACACACAGACACACATACACACAGACACACAGCCACACAGAAACACAGACACACAGACACACCGACAAACAGACACACCGACAAACAGACACGCAGACACGCAGACACACAGACATACAGACACACAGACACACAAACACACAGACACACAGACACACAGACACACAGACACACAGACACACAGACACACAGACACACAGACACACAGACACACAGACACACAGACACACAGACACACAGACACACAGACACGTAGACACACAGACACACAGACACGCAGCCACGCAGGCACACAGACACATAGACACACAGACACACAGACACACAGACACACAGACACACAGACACACAGACACACAGACACACAGACACACAGACACGCAGACACGCAGGCACACAGACACACAGACACACAGACAACCAGACACGCAGACACGCAGACACACAGACACACAGACACACAGACACACCGACAAACAGCCACACAGACACACAGACACACAGACACACAGACACACAGTCACACAGACACACAGCCACACAGCCACACAGCCAAACAGCCAAACAGACACACAGACACACAGACACACAGACACACAGACACACAGACACACAGACACACAGACACATAGAAACATAGACAAACAGACACACAGATACACAGACACTCAGACACACAGACACACAGACACACAGACACACAGACACACAGACACACAGACACACAGACACACAGACACACAGACACACAGACACACAGACACACAGACACACAGACACACAGACACACAGACACACAGACACACAGACACACAGACACACAGACACACAGACACACAGACACACAGACACACAGACACACAGACACGCAGGCACACTGACACAGACACATAGACACACAGCCACACAGACACACAGACACACAGACACACAGACACACAGACACACAGACATGCAGACACGCAGACACGCAGGCACACAGACAAGCAGAGACACAGACAAACAGACACGCAGACACGCAGACACACAGACACACAGACACACAGACACACCGACAAACAGCCACACAGACACACAGACACACAGACACACAGACACACAGACACACAGACACACAGACTCACAGACACACAGACACACAGACAAACAGACACGCAAACACGCAGACACGCAGACACGCAGACACGCAGACACGCAGACACGCAGACACGCAGACACGCAGACACGCAGACACGCAGACACACGGGCACACACACAAACACACAGACACACAGACTCACAGACACACAGACACACAGAAACACAGACACGTAGACAAGCAGCCACACAGACACACAGGCACACAGACACTCAGACACTCAGACACACAGACACACAGACACACAGACAAACAGAAACACAGACACACAGAAACACAGACAAACAGCCACACAGATACACAGACACACAGACACAC
Source organism: Ephialtes manifestator (assembly GCA_963970395.1). NCBI lineage: Eukaryota > Metazoa > Arthropoda > Insecta > Hymenoptera > Ichneumonidae > Ephialtes > Ephialtes manifestator. Next base: position 2,988,228 of record CAXAOA010000001.1, on the reverse strand, counting down.
AGACACACAGACACACAGACACACAGACACACAGACACACAGACACACAGACACACAGACACACAGACACGTAGACACACAGACACACAGACACGCAGCCACGCAGGCACACAGACACATAGACACACAGACACACAGACACACAGACACACAGACACACAGACACACAGACACACAGACACACAGACACACAGACACACAGACACGCAGACACGCAGGCACACAGACACACAGACACACAGACAACCAGACACGCAGACACGCAGACACACAGACACACAGACACACAGACACACCGACAAACAGCCACACAGACACACAGACACACAGACACACAGACACACAGACACACAGACACACAGACACACAGACACACAGCCACACAGCCACACAGCCAAACAGCCAAACAGACACACAGACACACAGACACACAGACACACAGACACATAGAAACATAGACAAACAGACACACAGATACACAGACACTCAGACACACAGACACACAGACACACAGACACACAGACACACAGACACACAGACACACAGACACACAGACACACAGACACACAGACACACAGACACACTGACACACAGACACACAGACACACAGACACACAGACACACAGACACACAGACACACAGACACACAGACACGCAGGCACACTGACACAGACACATAGACACACAGCCACACAGACACACAGACACACAGACACACAGACATGCAGACACGCAGACACGCAGGCACACAGACAAGCAGAGACACAGACAAACAGACACGCAGACACGCAGACACACAGACACACAGACACACAGACACACAGACACACCGACAAACAGCCACACAGACACACAGACACACAGACACACAGACACACAGACACACAGACACACAGACACACAGACTCACAGACACACAGACACACAGACAAACAGACACGCAAACACGCAGACACGCAGACACGCAGACACGCAGACACGCAGACACGCAGTCACGCAGACACGCAGACACGCAGACACGCAGACACGGAGACACGCAGACACACAGGCACACACACAAACACACAGACACACAGACTCACAGACACACAGACACACAGAAACACAGACACGTAGACAAGCAGCCACACAGACACACAGGCACACAGACACTCAGACACTCAGCCACACAGACACACAGACACACAGACAAACAGAAACACAGACACACAGAAACACAGACAAACAGCCACACAGATACACAGACACACAGACACACAGACACACAGACACACAGACACACAGACACACATACACACAGACACCCAGACACGCAGCCACACAGCCACACAGCCAAACAGACACACAGACACACAGACACACAGACACACAGACACACAGACACACAGACACACAGACAAACAGACACGCAGACACGCAGACACACAGACACAAAGACATACCGACACACAGACACACAGACACACAGACACACAGACACACAGAAACATAGACAAACAGACACACAGATACACAGACACTCAGACACACAGACACATAGACACACAGACACACAGACACACAGACACACAGACACACAGACACACAGACACACAGACACACAGACACACAGACACACAGACACACAGACACACAGACACACAGACACACAGACAAACAGACACGCAGACACGCAGACACACAGACACAAAGACATACAGACACACAGACACACAGACACACAGACACACAGACACACAGAAACATAGACAAACAGATACACAGACACTCAGACACACAGACACATAGACACACAGACACACAGACACACAGACACACAGACACACAGACACACAGACACACAGACACACAGACACACAGACACACAGACACACAGACAAACAGACACGCAGACACGCAGACACACAGACACAAAGACATACAGACACACAGACTCACAGGCACACAGACACACAGACACACAGAAATATAGACAAACAGACACACAGATACACAGACACTCAGACACACAGACACACAGACACACAGACACATAGACACGCAGACACGCAGGCACACAGACACAGACACATAGACACACAGACACACAGACACACAGAAACACAGACACACAGACACACAGACACACAGACACACAGACACACAGACACGCAGACACGCAGACACGCAGACACGCAGACACGCAGGCACACAGACACACAGACACACAGACAAACAGCCACACAGACACACAGACACACAGACACACAGACACACATACACACAGACACACAGCCACACAGACACACAGACACACAGACACACAGACACACATACACACAGACACACAGACACACAGACACACAGACACACAGACACACAGACACACAGACACGCAGCCACACAGTCACACAGACACACAGACATACAGACACACAGAAACACAGAAACACAGAAACACAGAAACACAGAAACACAGAAACACAGAAACACAGAAACACAGAAACACAGAAACACAGAAACACAGAAACACAAAAACACAGAAATACAGAAACACAGAAACATAGAAACACAGAAACACAGAAACACAGAAACAAAGAAACACAGACACACAGACACACAGACACACAGACATGCAGACACGCAGACACGCAGACACGCAGGTACACAGACACACAGACACACAGACACGCAGACACACAGACAAACATACACACACACACACACACACACACACACAGATACACAGACACACAGACACACAGACACACAGACACACAGACACACAGACACACAGACACACAGAAACACAGATACGCAGACACGCAGCCACACAGACATACAGTCACACAGACACACAGACACACAGACACACAGACACACAGACACACAGACACACAGACACACCGACAAACAGCCACACAGACACACAGACACACAGACACACAGACACACAGACATACAGACATACAGACACACAGACACACAGACACACAGACACACAGACACACAGACACACAGAATCACAGACACGCAGACACGCAGCCACACAGTCACACAGACACACAGAATCACAGACACGCAGACACGCAGCCACACAGTCACACAGACACACAGACACACAGAAACACAGAAACACAGAAACACAGAAACACGGAAACACAGAAACACAGAAACACAGAAACACAGAAACACAAAAACACAGAAATACAGAAACACAGAAACATAGAAACACAGAAACACAGAAACACAGAAACAAAGAAACACAGACACACAGACAAACAGACACACAGAGACACAGACACACAGACACACAGCCACACAGCCACACAGACACACAGACACACATACACACAGACACACAGACACATAGAAACATAGACAAACAGACACACAGATACATAGACACTCAGACACACAGACACACAGACACACAGACACACAGACACACAGACATGCAGACACGCAGACACGCAGACACGCAGGTACACAGACACACAGACACACAGACAAACAGACACGCAGACACGCAGACACACAGACACACCGACAAACAGCCACACAGACACACAGACACACAGACACACAGACACACAGACATACAGCCACACAGCCACACAGCCACACAGGCAAACAGACACACAGACACACAGACACGAAGACACACAGACACACCGAAAAACAGCCACACAGACACACAGACACACAGACACACAGACACACAGACACACAGACACACAGACACACAGCCACACAGCCACACAGCCAAACAGCCAAACAGACACACAGACACACAGACACACAGACACACAGACACACAGACACATAGAAACATAGACAGACACACAGATACACAGACACTCAGACACACAGACACACAGACACACAGACACACAGACACACAGACGCACAGACACACAGACACACAGCCAAACAGCCAAACAGACACACAGACACACAGACACACAGACACACAGACACACAGACACACAGACACACAGACACATAGAAACATAGACAAACAGACACACAGATACACAGACACTCAGACACACAGACACACAGACACACAGACACACAGACACACAGACACACAGACACACAGACACACAGACACACAGACACACGGACACACAGACACACAGACACACAGACACACAGACACATAGACACACAGACACACAGACACACAGACACACAGACACACAGACACGCAGACACGCAGGCACACTGACACTGACACATAGACACACAGCCACACAGACACACAGACACACAGACACGAAGACACACAGACACACCGAAAAACAGCCACACAGACACACAGACACACAGACACACAGACACCCAGCCACACAGCCACACAGCCAAACAGCCAAACAGACACACAGACACACAGACACACAGACACACAGACACACAGACACATAGAAACATAGACAAACAGACACACAGATACACAGACACTCAGACACACAGACACACAGACACACAGACACACAGACACACAGACACACAGACACACAGACACACAGACACACAGACACACAGACACACAGACACACAGCCAAACAGCCAAACAGACACACAGACACACAGACACACAGACACACAGACACACAGACACAGAGACACATAGAAACATAGACAAACAGACACACAGATACACAGACACTCAGACACACAGACACACAGACACACAGACACACAGACACACAGACACACAGACACACAGACACACAGACACACAGACACACGGACACACAGACACACAGACACACAGACACACAGACACACAGACACACAGACACACAGACACACAGACACGCAGACACGCAGGCACACTGACACAGACACATAGACACACAGCCACACAGACACACAGACACACAGACACACAGACATGCAGACACGCAGACACACAGGCACACAGACACACAGACACACAGACACACAGACACACAGACACACAGACATACAGACATACAGACACACAGACACACAGACACACAGACACACCGACAAACAGCCACACAGACACACAGACACACAGACACACAGACACACAGACATACAGACATACAGACACACAGACACACAGACACACAGACACACAGACACACAGACACACAGAATCACAGACACGCAGACACGCAGCCACACAGTCACACAGACACACAGAATCACAGACACGCAGACACGCAGCCACACAGTCACACAGACACACAGACACACAGAAACACAGAAACACAGAAACACAGAAACACGGAAACACAGAAACACAGAAACACAGAAACACAGAAACACAAAAACACAGAAATACAGAAACACAGAAACATAGAAACACAGAAACACAGAAACACAGAAACAAAGAAACACAGACACACAGACAAACAGACACACAGAGACACAGACACACAGACACACAGCCACACAGCCACACAGACACACAGACACACATACACACAGACACACAGACACATAGAAACATAGACAAACAGACACACAGATACATAGACACTCAGACACACAGACACACAGACACACAGACACACAGACACACAGACATGCAGACACGCAGACACGCAGACACGCAGGTACACAGACACACAGACACACAGACAAACAGACACGCAGACACGCAGACACACAGACACACCGACAAACAGCCACACAGACACACAGACACACAGACACACAGACACACAGACATACAGCCACACAGCCACACAGCCACACAGGCAAACAGACACACAGACACACAGACACGAAGACACACAGACACACCGAAAAACAGCCACACAGACACACAGACACACAGACACACAGACACACAGACACACAGACACACAGACACACAGCCACACAGCCACACAGCCAAACAGCCAAACAGACACACAGACACACAGACACACAGACACACAGACACACAGACACATAGAAACATAGACAGACACACAGATACACAGACACTCAGACACACAGACACACAGACACACAGACACACAGACACACAGACGCACAGACACACAGACACACAGCCAAACAGCCAAACAGACACACAGACACACAGACACACAGACACACAGACACACAGACACACAGACACACAGACACATAGAAACATAGACAAACAGACACACAGATACACAGACACTCAGACACACAGACACACAGACACACAGACACACAGACACACAGACACACAGACACACAGACACACAGACACACAGACACACGGACACACAGACACACAGACACACAGACACACAGACACATAGACACACAGACACACAGACACACAGACACACAGACACACAGACACGCAGACACGCAGGCACACTGACACTGACACATAGACACACAGCCACACAGACACACAGACACACAGACACGAAGACACACAGACACACCGAAAAACAGCCACACAGACACACAGACACACAGACACACAGACACCCAGCCACACAGCCACACAGCCAAACAGCCAAACAGACACACAGACACACAGACACACAGACACACAGACACACAGACACATAGAAACATAGACAAACAGACACACAGATACACAGACACTCAGACACACAGACACACAGACACACAGACACACAGACACACAGACACACAGACACACAGACACACAGACACACAGACACACAGACACACAGACACACAGCCAAACAGCCAAACAGACACACAGACACACAGACACACAGACACACAGACACACAGACACAGAGACACATAGAAACATAGACAAACAGACACACAGATACACAGACACTCAGACACACAGACACACAGACACACAGACACACAGACACACAGACACACAGACACACAGACACACAGACACACGGACACACAGACACACAGACACACAGACACACAGACACACAGACACACAGACACACAGACACACAGACACGCAGACACGCAGGCACACTGACACAGACACATAGACACACAGCCACACAGACACACAGACACACAGACACACAGACATGCAGACACGCAGACACACAGGCACACAGACACACAGACACACAGACACACAGACACACAGACACACAGACATACAGACATACAGACACACAGACACACAGACACACAGACACACAGACACACAGAAGCACAGACACGCAGACACGCAGCCACACAGACACACAGACACACAGACATACAGACACACAGAAACACAGAAACACAGAAACACAGAAACACAGAAACACAGAAACACAGAAACACAGAAACACAGAAACACAGAAACACAGAAACACAGAAACACAAAAACACAGAAATACAGAAACACAGAAACATAGAAACACAGAAACACAGAAACACAGAAACAAAGAAACACAGACACACAGACAAACAGACACACAGACACACAGCCACACAGCCACACAGACACACAGACACACATACAAACAGACCCGCAGACACGCACACTCGCAGACACGCAGGCACGCAGACACGCAGACAAACATACACACACACACACAGATACACAGACACACAGACACACAGACACACAGACACACAGACACACAGACACACAGAAACACAGATACGCAGACACGCAGCCACACAGACATACAGACACACAGACACACAGACATACAGACACACAGACACACAGACACACAGACACACAGACACACAGACACACAGACACACCGACAAACAGCCACACAGACACGCAGACACACAGACACACAGACACACAGACACACAGACATACAGACACACAGACACACAGCCACACAGAAACACAGACACACAGACACATCGACAAACAGACACACCGACAAACAGACACGCAGACACGCAGACACACAGACATACAGACACACAGACACACAAACACACAGACACACAGACACACAGACACACAGACACACAGACACACAGACACACAGACACACAGACACACAGACACACAGACACACAGACACACAGACACACAGACACACAGACACACAGACACACAGACACACAGACACGCAGCCACGCAGGCACACAGACACATAGACACACAGACACACAGACACACAGACACACAGACACACAGACACACAGACACACAGACACACAGACACACAGACACACAGACACGCAGACACGCAGGCACACAGACACACAGACACACAGACAACCAGACACGCAGACACGCAGACACACAGACACACAGACACACAGACACACCGACAAACAGCCACACAGACACACAGACACACAGACACACAGACACACAGTCACACAGACACACAGCCACACAGCCACACAGCCAAACAGCCAAACAGACACACAGACACACAGACACACAGACACACAGACACTCAGACACACAGACACACAGACACATAGAAACATAGACAAACAGACACACAGATACACAGACACTCAGACACACAGACACACAGACACACAGACACACAGACACACAGACACACAGACACACAGACACACAGACACACAGACACACAGACACACAGACACACAGACACACAGACACACAGACACACAGACACACAGACACACAGACACACAGACACACAGACACACAGACTCACAGACACACAGACACGCAGGCACACTGACACAGACACATAGACACACAGCCACACAGACACACAGACACACAGACACACAGACATGCAGACACGCAGACACGCAGGCACACAGACAAGCAGAGACACAGACAGACAGACACGCAGACACGCAGACACACAGACACACAGACACACAGACACACCGACAAACAGCCACACAGACACACAGACACACAGACACACAGACACACAGACACACAGACACACAGACTCACAGACACACAGACACACAGACAAACAGACACGCAAACACGCAGACTCGCAGACACGCAGACACGCAGACACGCAGACACGCAGACACGCAGACACGCAGACACGCAGTCACGCAGACACGCAGACACGCAGACAGGCAGACACGGAGACACGCAGACACACAGGCACACACACAAACACACAGACACACAGACTCACAGACACACAGACACACAGAAACACAGACACGTAGACAAGCAGCCACACAGACACACAGGCACACAGACACTCAGACACTCAGACACACAGACACACAGACACACAGACAAACAGAAACACAGACACACAGAAACACAGACAAACAGCCACACAGATACACAGACACACAGACACACAGACACACAGACACACAGACACACAGACACACAGACACACAGACACACAGACACACAGACACGCAGCCACGCAGGCACACAGACACATAGACACACAGACACACAGACACACAGACACACAGACACACAGACACACAGACACACAGACACACAGACACACAGACACACAGACACGCAGACACGCAGGCACACAGACACACAGACACACAGACAACCAGACACGCAGACACGCAGACACACAGACACACAGACACACCGACAAACAGCCACACAGACACACAGACACACAGACACACAGACACACAGACACACAGACACACAGCCACACAGCCACACAGCCAAACAGCCAAACAGACACACAGACACACAGACACACAGACACACAGACACACAGACACACAGACACATAGAAACATAGACAAACAGACACACAGATACACAGACACTCAGACACACAGACACACAGACACACAGACACACAGACACACAGACACACAGACACACAGACACACAGACACACAGACACACAGACACACAGACACACAGACACACAGACACACAGACACACAGACACACCGACAAACAGCCACACAGACACACAGACACACAGACACACAGACACACAGACACACAGACACACAGACTCACAGACACACAGACACACAGACAAACAGACACGCAAACACGCAGACACGCAGACACGCAGACACGCAGACACGCAGACACGCAGTCACGCAGACACGCAGACACGCAGACACGCAGACACGGAGACACGCAGACACACAGGCACACACACAAACACACAGACACACAGACTCACAGACACACAGAAACACAGACACGTAGACAAGCAGCCACACAGACACACAGGCACACAGACACTCAGACACTCAGACACACAGACACACAGACACACAGACAAACAGAAACACAGACACACAGAAACACAGACAAACAGCCACACAGATACACAGACACACAGACACACAGACACACAGACACACAGACACACAGACACACAGACACACAGACACACAGACACACATACACCCAGACACCCAGACACGCAGCCACACAGCCACACAGCCAAACAGACACACAGACACACAGACACACAGACACACAGACACACAGACACACAGACACACAGACAAACAGACACGCAGACACGCAGACACACAGACACAAAGACATACCGACACACAGACACACAGACACACAGACACACAGACACACAGAAACATAGACAAACAGACACACAGATACACAGACACTCAGACACACAGACACATAGACACACAGACACACAGACACACAGACACACAGACACACAGACACACAGACACACAGACACACAGACACACAGACACACAGACACACAGACACACAGACACACAGACACACAGACAAACAGACACGCAGACACGCAGACACACAGACACAAAGACATACAGACACAAAGACACACAGACACACAGACACACAGACACACAGAAACATAGACAAACAGACACACAGATACACAGACACTCAGACACACAGACACACAGACACATAGAAACATAGACAAACAGACACACAGATACACAGACACTCAGACACACAGACACACAGACACACAGACACACAGACACACAGACACACAGACACACAGACACACAGACACACAGACACACAGACACACAGACACACAGACACACAGACACACAGACACACAGACACACAGACACACAGACACACAGACACACAGACACACAGACACACAGACACACAGACACACAGACACACAGACACATAGACACGCAGGCACACTGACACAGACACATAGACACACAGCCACACAGACACACAGACACACAGACACACAGACATGCAGACACGCAGACACGCAGGCACACAGACACACAGACACACAGACACACAGACAAACAGACACGCAGACACGCAGACACACAGACACACAGACACACAGACACACCGACAAACAGCCACACAGACACACAGACACACAGACACACAGACACACAGACACACAGACACACAGACACACAGACTCACAGACACACAGACACACAGACAAACAGACACGCAAACACGCAGACACGCAGACACGCAGACACGCAGACACGCAGACACGCAGACACGCAGACACGCAGACACGCAGTCACGCAGACACGCAGACACGCAGACACGCAGACACGGAGACACGCAGACACACAGGCACACACACAAACACACAGACACACAGACTCACAGACACACAGACACACAGAAACACAGACATGCAGACACGCAGACACGCAGGCACATAGACACACAGACACACAGACACACAGACACATAGACACGCAGGCACACTGACACAGACACATAGACACACAGCCACACAGACACACAGACACACAGACACACAGACATGCAGACACGCAGACACGCAGGCACATAGACACACAGACACACAGACACACAGAAACACAGGCACACAGACACTCAGACACTCAGACACACAGACACACAGACACACAGACAAACAGAAACACAGACACACAGAAACACAGACAAACAGCCACACAGATACACAGACACACAGACACACAGACACACAGACACACAGACACACAGACACACAGACACACATACACACAGACACCCAGACACGCAGCCACACAGCCACACAGCCAAACAGACACACAGACACACAGACACACAGACACACAGACACACAGACAAACAGACACGCAGACACGCAGACACACAGACACAAAGACATACCGACACACAGACACACAGACACACAGACACACAGACACACAGAAACATAGACAAACAGACACACAGATACACAGACACTCAGACACACAGACACATAGACACACAGACACACAGACACACAGACACACAGACACACAGACACACAGACACACAGACACACAGACACACAGACACACAGACACACATACACACAGACACCCAGACACGCAGCCACACAGCCACACAGCCAAACAGACACACAGACACACAGACACACAGACACACAGACACACAGACACACAGACAAACAGACACGCAGACACGCAGACACACAGACACAAAGACATACAGACACACAGACACACAGACACACAGACAGACAGACACACAGACACACAGAAACATAGACAAACAGACAGACAGATACACAGACACTCAGACACACAGACACACAGACACACAGACACATAGACACGCAGACACGCAGGCACACAGACACAGACACATAGACACACAGACACACAGACACACAGACACACAGAAACACAGACACACAGACACACAGACACACCGACAAACAGCCACACAGACACACAGACACACAGACACACAGACACACAGACACACAGACACACAGCCACACAGCCACACAGCCAAACAGCCAAACAGACACACAGACACACAGACACACAGAAACACAGACACACAGACACACAGACACATAGAAACATAGACAAACAGACACACAGATACACAGACACTCAGACACACAGACACACAGACACACAGACACACAGACACACAGACACACAGACACACAGACACACAGACACACAGACACACAGACACACAGACACACAGACACACAGACACACAGACACACAGACACACAGACACACAGACACACAGACACACAGACACACAGACACACAGACACACAGACACACAGACACGCAGGCACACTGACACAGACACATAGACACACAGCCACACAGACACACAGACACACAGACACACAGACATGCAGACACGCAGACACGCAGGCACACAGACACACAGACACACAGACAAACAGACACGCAGACACGCAGACACACAGACACACAGACACACAGACACACCGACAAACAGCCACACAGACACACAGACACACAGACACACAGACACACAGACACACAGACACACAGACTCACAGACACACAGACACACAGACAAACAGACACGCAAACACGCAGACACGCAGACACGCAGACACGCAGACACGCAGACACGCAGACACGCAGACACGCAGACACGCAGTCACGCAGACACGCAGACACGCAGACACGCAGACACGGAGACACGCAGACACACAGGCACACACACAAACACACAGACACACAGACTCACAGACACACAGACACACAGACTCACAGACACACAGACACACAGAAACACAGACACGTAGACAAGCAGCCACACAGACACACAGGCACACAGACACTCAGACACTCAGACACACAGACACACAGACACACAGACAAACAGAAACACAGACACACAGAAACACAGACAAACAGCCACACAGATACACAGACACACAGACACACAGACACACAGACACACAGACACACAGACACACAGACACACATACACACAGACACCCAGACACGCAGCCACACAGCCACACAGCCAAACAGACACACAGACACACAGACACACAGACACACAGACACACAGACACACAGACACACAGACAAACAGACACGCAGACACGCAGACACACAGACACAAAGACATACCGACACACAGACACACAGACACACAGACACACAGACACACAGAAACATAGACAAACAGACACACAGATACACAGACACTCAGACACACAGACACATAGACACACAGACACACAGACACACAGACACACAGACACACAGACACACAGACACACAGACACACAGACACACAGACACACAGACACACAGACACACAGACACACAGACACACAGACAAACAGACACGCAGACACGCAGACACACAGACACAAAGACATACAGACACACAGACTCACAGACACACAGACACACAGACACACAGAAACATAGACAAACAGACACACAGATACACAGACACTCAGACACACAGACACACAGACACACAGACACATAGACACGCAGACACGCAGGCACACAGACACAGACACAAAGACACACAGACACACAGACACACAGACACACAGAAACACAGACACACAGACACACAGACACACAGACACACAGACACACAGACACACAGACACGCAGACACGCAGACACGCAGACACGCAGACACGCAGGCACACAGACACACAGACACACAGACAAACAGCCACACAGACACACAGACACACAGACACACAGACACACATACACACAGACACACAGCCACACAAACACACAGACACACAGACACACAGACACACATACACACAGACACACAGACACACAGACACACAGACACACAGACACACAGACACGCAGCCACACAGTCACACAGACACACAGACATACAGACACACAGAAACACAGAAACACAGAAACACAGAAACACAGAAACACAGAAACACAGAAACACAGAAACACAGAAACACAGAAACACAGAAACACAAAAACACAGAAATATAGAAACACAGAAACATAGAAACACAGAAACACAGAAACACAGAAACACAGAAACAAAGAAACACAGACACACAGACAAACAGACACACAGAGACACAGACACACAGACACACAGCCACACAGCCACACAGACACACAGACACACATACACACAGACACACAGACACATAGAAACATAGACAAACAGACACACAGATACACAGACACTCAGACACACAGACACACAGACACACAGACACACAGACACACAGACATGCAGACACGCAGACACGCAGACACGCAGGTACACAGACACACAGACACACAGACACGCAGACACACAGACAAACATACACACACACACACACACACACACACAGATACACAGACACACAGACACACAGACACACAGACACACAGACACACAGAAACACAGATACGCAGACACGCAGCCACACAGACATACAGTCACACAGACACACAGACACACAGACACACAGACACACAGACACACAGACACACAGACACACCGACAAACAGCCACACAGACACACAGACACACAGACACACAGACACACAGACATACAGACATACAGACACACAGACACACAGACACACAGACACACAGACACACAGAAGCACAGACACGCAGACACGCAGCCACACAGTCACACAGACACACAGACATACAGACACACAGAAACACAGAAACACAGAAACACAGAAACACAGAAACACAGAAACACAGAAACACAAAAACACAGAAATACAGAAACACAGAAACATAGAAACACAGAAACACAGAAACACAGAAACAAAGAAACACAGACACACAGACAAACAGACACACAGAGACACAGACACACAGACACACAGCCACACAGCCACACAGACACACAGACACACATACACACAGACACACAGACACACAGACACATAGAAACATAGACAAACAGACACACAGATACACAGACACTCAGACACACAGACACACAGACACACAGACACACAGACACACAGACATGCAGACACGCAGACACGCAGACACGCAGGTACACAGACACACAGACACACAGACACGAAGACACACAGACACACCGAAAAACAGCCACACAGACACACAGACACACAGACACACAGACACACAGACACACAGACACACAGACACACAGACAAACAGACACGCAGACACGCAGACACACAGACACAAAGACATACCGACACACAGACACACAGACACACAGACACACAGACACACAGAAACATAGACAAACAGACACACAGATACACAGACACTCAGACACACAGACACGCAGACACGCAGACACACAGACACACAGACACACAGACACACAGACACACCGACAAACAGCCACACAGACACACAGACACACAGACACACAGACACACAGACATACAGCCACACAGCCACACAGCCACACAGGCAAACAGACACACAGACACACAGACACGAAGACACACAGACACACCGAAAAACAGCCACACAGACACACAGACACACAGACACACAGACACACAGACACACAGACACACAGACACACAGACAAACAGACACGCAGACACGCAGACACACAGACACAAAGACATACCGACACACAGACACACAGACACACAGACACACAGACACACAGAAACATAGACAAACAGACACACAGATACACAGACACTCAGACACACAGACACATAGACACACAGACACACAGACACACAGACACACAGACACACAGACACACAGACACACAGACACACAGACACACAGACACACAGACACACAGACACACAGACAAACAGACACGCAGACACGCAGACACACAGACACAAAGACATACAGACACACAGACACACAGACACACAGACACACAGACACACAGAAACATAGACAAACAGACACACAGATACACAGACACTCAGACACACAGACACACAGACACATAGAAACATAGACAAACAGACACACAGATACACAGACACTCAGACACACAGACACACAGACACACAGACACACAGACACACAGACACACAGACACACAGTCACACAGACACACAGACACACAGACACACAGACACACAGACACACAGACACACAGACACACAGACACACAGACACATAGACACGCAGGCACACTGACACAGACACATAGACACACAGCCACACAGACACACAGACACACAGACACACAGACATGCAGACACGCAGACACGCAGGCACACAGACACACAGACACACAGACAAACAGACACGCAGACACGCAGACACACAGACACACAGACACACAGACACACTGACAAACAGCCACACAGACACACAGACACACAGACACACAGACACACAGACACACAGACACACAGACACACAGACTCACAGACACACAGACACACAGACAAACAGACACGCAAACACGCAGACACGCAGACACGCAGACACGCAGACACGCAGACACGCAGACACGCAGACACGCAGACACGCAGACACGCAGTCACGCAGACACGCAGACACGCAGACACGCAGACACGGAGACACGCAGACACACAGGCACACACACAAACACACAGACACACAGACTCACAGACACACAGACACACAGAAACACAGACACGTAGACAAGCAGCCACACAGACACACAGGCACACAGACACTCAGACACTCAGACACACAGACACACAGACACACAGACAAACAGAAACACAGACACACAGAAACACAGACAAACAGCCACACAGATACACAGACACACAGACACACAGACACACAGACACACAGACACACAGACACACAGACACACATACACACAGACACCCAGACACGCAGCCACACAGCCACACAGCCAAACAGACACACAGACACACAGACACACAGACACACAGACACACAGACACTCAGACACACAGACAAACAGACACGCAGACACACAGACACAAAGACATACCGACACACAGACACACAGACACACAGACACACAGACACACAGAAACATAGACAAACAGACACACAGATACACAGACACTCAGACACACAGACACATAGACACACAGACACACAGACACACAGACACACAGACACACAGACACACAGACACACAGACACACAGACACACAGACACACAGACACACAGACACACAGACACACAGACACACAGACAAACAGACACGCAGACACGCAGACACACAGACACAAAGACATACAGACACACAGACACACAGACACACAGACAGACAGACACACAGACACACAGAAACATAGACAAACAGACAGACAGATACACAGACACTCAGACACACAGACACACAGACACACAGACACATAGACACGCAGACACGCAGGCACACAGACACAGACACATAGACACACAGACACACAGACACACAGACACACAGAAACACAGACACACAGACACACAGACACACCGACAAACAGCCACACAGACACACAGACACACAGACACACAGACACACAGACACACAGACACACAGCCACACAGCCACACAGCCAAACAGCCAAACAGACACACAGACACACAGACACACAGAAACACAGACACACAGACACACAGACACATAGAAACATAGACAAACAGACAGACAGATACACAGACACTCAGACACACAGACACACAGACACACAGACACACAGACACACAGACACACAGACAC